>VXAD01012891.1:308945-408244 GCA_013399195.1 Dicrurus megarhynchus | reverse complement strand
GGGTGAGGGGACCCCCGGACCCGCGGGTGACACCCCCGGCCCCTCACTCCCCGGTGCCTCCCCCTCGGGTGACACCCCCGCCTGGGGTGGGGGTCCGTCCCCCGGGATGTGAGGGCACCCCCGGGCGACACCCCCGATCCATTCCCCGGCGGGTGAGGGGACCCGCGAGTGACACCCCTGGCCCCTCCCCCGTGGTGTCGGTGGACCGCCGGGCCCTCTGGTGACAGCCCCGCCTGGGGTGGGGATCCCTCTCCCGAGATGTGAGGGCACCCCTGGGCTGGAGCCTCGAGTGACACCCCGCCCGAGGCTGGGGGTCTGTCCCACGGGATGTGAGGGCACTCCTGGATCCCCAGCTCTGACCCCTGCCCAGGATGGGGGTCTGTAACCCCGGGTGTCACCTCGTGTGGTGGTGGTGCTTTGGGGGGTTCAGGTTTTGGTGAGCTGCCACCCAGGGCTGTCAGTGCTGTCCTCCATCCCCTGAAGGGTCCTGGGGGTTCCTCGGCACCTGTAGAGGGAAGGGTGAGGTGACAGGAGGTCCCCAGGGTCACAGCCTCAGTGGTTGGTGATGGAGGGTTCGAGCAGGTCCCTTTCAGGTCCATGTCTTTGGGAATATCCCCTTGGAAGTGTTACACCTAAATCCCGATGAGCGTTTGCCCCATTCCTTCTTTTCCTTACCCGCCGTGGGTGCGATCGGGCTGTGTGGGGCACACCGTTGGTGTGTGTCACCTCCATTACTGGAGATACTCCCTCAGGGAACACTTGTTGCTGGAATGTGTCTTTCCTAACCAAAGTACACCACTTCACTGCGTTGTCCCAAGGAAACACCTGTCGGAGCTGTGTGAAGCTGGCCTGTGATGAGTTGTTGGAGTTGGAGGTTGTGGTGATGATATTCCTGTTCCCTTGTGCGATAGGGATGATGGATTGGGGGCGAGCGTTACCTTTGTGAGGTGGGCTGGCGATGGATGGGTATGGCTGGAAATACGTCATGTGTTCCCTGTCCTTAAAAGAGAAAAGCTTGGGACTGTTCCTCGTGAACAAAATACGTGTGCTGAGCCGTTTGCCCTTATCATTTTAGGGTGTTGTCCTACAAATACCCTAGAAATACCCGTATCTCTGGCTTGTGTCGATGCCCCTACCCAAAGTGAGACGTGTGCTTTTAATTTCCATTTTCATAAAGTTGGTGGTGGACTTCCCTGCATCCACACTGTGATACCTGGAATAAAAAGAGCTTTGAGGAGTTCACAGGCATGGATCCGTACAACCTGTGTGCCTGCTGCGGGGATCACAGGCTGCCTGCCACCCCTTTCCTTCTGGTTGTTTGGAATGCTATGGCAGAGTGAGGGCTTCCAGGTTTTACTGTCATCGTGAAGATCCTGTCATGATCTTTAGGGAACTGGCAAGCCACAGTCTCGTAGGTTGCGTAGTTTCTGGCGTGGTCTACAAGTTTGACAGTTTTATGGGGTAAATGGGCATGGAAGAGTCTGCTGGGAATGTTGCTGTAGGGAAAAAGAGGGAAGAGGAGCTGCCTGTAGAGGTGGAGTTCACTTTCTCCAGTGATGGAGAAAGAATCAGTCAAAAGTGAGAAGGAGAAAAAGGAGAGGAGGTTGAGAAACTGTGAGGACACTGGGTAGAGGAAGATGAAGGTGATAACTTGGCTAAGCATGACCGTGGAAACAAGGATGTCAAGTATTAAGAAAAATAGAGGAAGAAAGACTTCAAGAAACAGGAGGAGATTGGGAAAGAGGAGGGAAATGGGACAGCACGGAACAAAGCTGGTGGTGCAATTAGCTTCTTTCCAGAGGGCAAAACTTGTGTTTTGAAGATGAATGCTAAAAATACTTCAGTGAAAACAGTTGCAGAGGAGCTGAATAACTATAAGTGAAAGATGGGTTTGGGGGCTGCTGAGTGCTGACAGCGGGATGCGAGCCATCCTTCGGAAGTCTAGGATGTGTACACCGGGTCACATCAGACTGTAAACCTCCTCCTGATAACATATGGGAACTTATTTGGTGGTCGCTCATGTGAACGAGTTGTATGTTGTCAAAATGTAAATATTTTCTTCCTTTTTTTTTTCCCTTAAATACAGTTTGTTTCCATAAAATGACACGAAGGTTACAAGTTGTAAACTCAAGTAAGCTTAATTATCTGCATACTTTGCTTTTCCCTGGGGACAGGCAATCTGGTGCTGGGGATCTCTCGGAAAGTTTTGGTTGTATTTGTAAGGAAATGTTCCAATTTCTGTATTAGTGTGGATTTCTAAACTCTTGGTGTTACTTGCATGAGACTTTTTTAGATACTTTGGACCTCAGTTCTTCTGTCAGGAAGCCTTTATATTTACTTTAGATGTTCAGCAAAAGAAAATGTGGGAAAAAAATAAAGCCGGTGATGCTCTCTCACACCTTTGTCACTGTTTGTTAGCAGAAGAGGCCAAACTTCCATGATTTGTGTCCTTTGGTAGCAGTTGTAGCGTGCAGCTGGATATTCCTGGAGGCAAACTTTGCTGTTTAATTATGGATGGCGTGCTCCTTGTCTGGGGATCTGGTATTCCATTTGTAGAACCCGAGTGAGTAACAAAATACTCGATGGCTGTTGTGTTCTCCCCGGGTTGCTGGATTAAATGTTGTTCCTGCATGTGGCTGCTTTCTGTGATCCTGCAGCTCCTGTAGCAGGGATGACAGTAGCGTATTCCCGGGAACAAAGGGGTGAGACAGGCTCGTTCCTGGTGTTCCTGGAGGCTGGGATCAGCTTGGGGCGATGTGCTGTGCAGGTGCTTGGATGGGAAGTGGATTTGGTTTGGGTAGGCTCTGTCAAACCTCAGCTGAGGATTGGCTTTGCAGCATTTCTCGGCTCTGTCTGGCACGTTATTTCTGCAGGTACCTCTGCCTTTAATGTGTATCTACACATGTGGGTAGAGCTTGAGTTGGAAGAAACTGAAAGCAAGTGCTCAGTCACTGGAGCTGTAGGTACGGGGTGCCCCGGGGTAGTTTTGTTTTGGTACAGTTCGTCCGTTCGGCTGCTGCCAGCGTGGTTGGTTTCAGTCAGACTCGATGCCTTAATTGTGAATTGTAAAGATTGTTTCCACTGCTTGGGTGTTTATTGATCTGGCAGAATTTAGATAAGTGAAAGTGGAGCAGCCCTTTGTTCACTGTGCATTCACCTGAAAGTCAGACAGTTTAATAACTCTGCAGGAAAGCAAATGTTCGGGTGGAGATAAATTAACCCATTTAATAAAAAAACAAAGAGTCCCTTCAGTCTGCTGCATTCAGAGTACACATGCTCAGAAGCGGCGTTGAAAATACTCTGATTTAGGTGATAAACTCTTTGGGACAGAGATTTGTTGTGCATAACCCAAGTCATTGCTACTCAAGACATTTGTCTTGAGTGTGCCCATCTTAAATACAAGCAGCACCCTTGGAAGTGACCTTCGGGATTCCGTGTCCCGACCGGCTGTACCCTCCTCACTTGAGTTCTGGGTGAGATGCCTGGGAGCACATCCTGTCCTCTTTTGCAGTGCATCAAGATAAGCTTTGTGATTATGCCTTTGCAGCATAAAAGGCAAAAAACTTGTCTTTCCTTTTGCACAAGGAGAGGAATTGTGGGAAATTCCTGAAGGATTAGTACCCTGTAAGTTGTGCTGGAGCTGCATCTACATGGCTGGTTGGTGTAGTGACTGCTGGCTTGTGCTCACCCAAGCTTTGTCTTGCAACCCTTCTGGTGCCATTTAGGCATGGAAGGACCAGAGGACTCGAATGAAGGATATTGTAAATGGGGATGAAAATGGAGCTAGTGCAATACTTCGGGTATAACTGAAATCAAAGACATTCTTGTGTCTGCATTGTGCCTTGTCAGGTGATTTCTTGGCCTTAAATAGGAACTCAGATTAGGACAGCGATGGAAATATGGGTGAAGAAGTAAAATAACCAAGACCATAGGTGTGCTTATTTAAAGTCTTATTTATCTCAAAATCTTACGTGTGAATTCTTACTTAAAACCAACAGCACTCAAAAACACATTCATAGTAGCAGAGAGTAATCCTTATCTCCTTATCAGTGGACACTGTCTTGCAGTGCAAACATGACGTGCCTGATCTCAAAGGTGCAGACTGAGGGTCTGTGGGAAGAAAACCAAAAACCAGATGTGTAGCTAACAATTTTTCAGGATTGCTGTTTGCTCTTCCAGGGCCCATAACATTTGCCTGCACGGTCTGTTAGATTATACATTTGATGTGCTTGAGTTGGGTGGTCTTCACACCCTACTGGATGAGTTGGGGCTTTGGAAATTGTTTTTAGAAACCTTTTGTGTTCTTTTTAAGCCATCATGACTCTTAAAATAACAAACTGCTGCCCTAATTCTGCTTTGGTTTTACTGGTGATAACCCTTAGATCAATAAGCTGATATGGACTTATACAAAAAGTAGAAACTAGGCCTGTTGTTTAAACAAAAAAACCACCCTCAACAAAACATAAAACTAAACAAAGAAATAAAATGCCCTAATAACCCAGAAAACAAAAACAACAAAAAGAAACCCAGGTGTTTTTAGGTTTCAGATTTGGTAATAGCTTTGGAGAATGCACAGAAGATGTAAAATATATTATATTATTATTGTATTATATACAATGTAAGGGAATACCCTTAGGAAAGCACAGAGTGAGTCAATGCTTCTAGACCTGGGACTTACCAGTGGTCTACTACATCATTACCTGTAAATGTCATCTTATCAGGGAAGTATAAGCTGGTTGTTATTATTATTGCTGTTTTTTGAGTCTGTGTGAACTTCACTGGATGCACATCCACTGCCAGCTGTTATTAGGAAGTGTGAATAGTTACAGGAAGTTGGAAATAAAAAGTGCTGGAGTGTGAACAGGAAGAGCTGCCTTCACAGTATGCTCTCACCACCAAACACATGTGCTGAAAAGAACATTTCAGTTTTTATGGTTCTTCAAAGGCCAAGTGCTGAAAGGCTTCAGCTTGAGAGAGGGGCTGGTGAGGGGTATTTGGGCCCAGTCTGTGCCCTAAATGTGTCGGGGCAAAAAGGGGTTTTTCCCTCGTGTTGAAGTGGGGCCGGACCTGTGGTTTGCTTGCTGCATTTCCACTTCTTGACTACTTCTGGATATCAGTCTGACAGGGAATTCACATATGGATAACTGCTCTAGAGGTGTCATATCAATATTTTGCAGAGCAAAAAGCTTTGTGTACTGCTGTGATGTTTTCAGAATTAGTTTTGGTCTGGCAAGGTTTGGTGTTCCAAAAATCCAAAACTCGGTGAAGGAGGAGAGGGGTTCGATGGTGCAGAATTGTTCCAGTGTGGAAGATGGTTTTTTAATTTTTAATTTAATGAAACATGTTATGTTGATGGTTATATGTTGCTTACATTAGCACATAAGATAATTTTTTGTGGCATGGGAGGCAAAATGAAAGTTAATCATTGTTCTAGAAAATCTAGGACTTGGTGATTCTGCGGTTCCCTTCCAATTCAATTTATTTTATGATCCTGAGAACCTCAGAGTTTAGTGTTTCCCATTATACTAGTTTTTTTCATTTTGTAAGTTTATGTATTGTCTAGTATTTTTTATATTGCCTGGCTTTATTTTAAGGAAAATTCTGTTGGAATTTAACATTTTATTGTCTTTAGATCTATTCTTCTTCCAGAATAAGCTTTTACTAACTTCTAGGAGCAGCTGAAACACTCAGCCCTTTTTGTTCCAGGGGGTCTGATCAGTGTCCTTGGGAAAACCTTCCCGCAGTGCGCTCCAGCATCCCTGCCTGGCTGCTTGCTGGATGTCTCTGCCCCTGTGACAACGTGGCAGGAGGGAATGTGTCAGGACATCAGTTAATCACACTTATTGTGTGGCCTATTAGCATGAGCTGTCACTGGGGACTGTGTTAATGCACCCGGCTGAGCCTGGGCAGGGGCACGGCCCTTCTGTGGTCCCTGTTAAAGGAGCTGTAATTTCCAAGAGAGGAGCAAAATAAAGAGGCAATAATATATTTAATTGCTGTGTTGAGGCTCGTGAGAACCTGCTCGTCAGAGCCACATTCACTTTCAGAGGATGCTGAGGAGAGGTTTTGTTCCTTCCATTAACTTTCTGCTTTTAAAAACTTTGTAAATCTTTTTGAAAGCAGCAGAAATAGATTGAAAGAGATGGTGAGAAGTTACCTGGTCCCTTTGCCTAAGAGTCACCTACATCAGTTCAGCTAAGATTTTTTTTTGGTCTAATTGTCATTGATTTTTAATACTGTGTCAGTTTCCTCTTTAAACTGGATTTTGGTGAAATTGTGAATTATAAGAGGGAGTAAATCGCAGCAGTTTCTATCTTATAAAGAATTTATGTACTCTATAAACTTTCTGTAATGTTCAGCACATCACTTGCAAATCAGGTGGAGAGCTGTTGCTGAAAGCTGTGTGTGCACAGAGCCAGCCAGCAGTTCCCCCCCAGTGTCCTAAATTAATGGGTGGTCACGTGTCAGCAGGCTGTGGAGCAAGTGCTGTTTCTTAGCTACCTTCTTCCCCTCTAATTTATTGAGAGAGAGTTTGTCTTTTATATCAGGGCATCAAAAATGCGGAGCCTCAGTGGAAGGGTGCATAGGGAGATACTAAAGGCTTGTACCTTTCCAAACTCCTCCTAGTGATGACAGCCAATTTAGATGCTTGTGATGATTTTCTCAGCAATCTCTTGTCTTGTGTATTTTGATCAGTGCTTGATGCAGTTAATACCAGCTTGACATTTGAAATATCAGTTGGAATGAATGTTCTCTTGAAATGAATACCAACAATTGCTTTTCTCCTCAGCTCTGATGCAGGCTGGCTTCTGACTCACAGACCCTCACCCTGCTGTAGTGTTCATTCAGGTTTAGGAGGTGATTGTTACAACAAGGAAAGTTCTAGGTTTTATTTGAAAGAAATATTTTAAGCAATTTTAAACACTAAAGTGCAGTGATGGCAGTAAAAGAGCCAGATCACTGAAATGCTCAATACTGGCCTGATTCTTATTTCTTGTTAGAAGTCAGAGACATTTAATTGAATGAAGTTGTCAGAACAGTGGTAGAAAAGAAACTTGCACTGAACTTGTGGTCAGACAAGAAAAGTCTCATACCATCTCTAACTATCTGTTGGTCAAAATGGCAAATCCATTTCAGCAGAGCATATACTGCCTTCGTTAGACTGATGGCACTGTTAAGTGCAGCTAAGAAATTAAGGTGGGATGGCTTTTTATCATTGTATGCCTAGAATTTGTTTTGATTAATATGCAGTCATTGCCATATGGAAAGGGAATTAGTTTTTTGAAACTATTCTGGATGAACTTGGAACTAGAACTTGGGGGTTGGAACTGGATGATCTCTAAGGTCTTTTTCAACTCAGGCCACTCTATGATTCTCAAACTCAAAAATTTAATTAAAAAAAATGAATTAAAGTCAGTATTATTTGTTATCCTTTGTCTTCAGCGTGTCACCACAGCTCAAAAAGAAGCTGTCAGTCCACACCCAGTGTGCTCAGAGGTGATTTTTTTTCTCCTCTAAAGTTTTCAATAGACAGTGAGTTTTCATTGATGGCACTTGACTGTTACTGTCATAGCAGAAACACAAACAGCAGATGCCTGAGGACAACTGTGCAGCTTTACAGCAACAAAATAAATATTGTTTGCACATTTAAAATATCGTGAGAGTGCCACCAGATTTATCCATGTATTGATTAGTCAAAGTGGGAAGGGGGAAGTGAGAAGCTGTGGCACAGCCTGGGGTTTGCCTGCTTTCCCCTTGGAGGAGAGCTGGTATCAACCTGCAGTGGTGCTTCTTTGGACACCAGAGTGTGCAGGACTTTTATTCAGAGGTGTGCCTGCCTTGTGGAGTGTTGAAAGAGTCCACTGGGCCACAGCAGGCACAGATGAAGTCTAATTTGAGTGCTGAGCGGAAAAGAAAATTGACTGAATGGTTGACATTGATTCTTCAAAATCTGCCAGTAAGGGTTGGCTTTTATCTTTGTGCTGGCACATGTGTTATGGATGCAGGTTCATGCTTGTTAGATAATCACCGTGTTTTGTTTCAAACTCACAGCAGAAAATGTCTGTTCACAAATGAAAGCCTTTCCAAAGAGACTGCTGCAAATCTGCTTGGTGTTTAACCTGAGAAGAAGCAGATGCTGTTTCATTTCCAGTGTAGGTTGGGCTGGGTGAGAGCACTATAGAGCTGTCATGTCATGTGGAGCTTTGGTTGTCTGGTTTTGGTCGTGTGTAAATACAGCCCTTCAAACAGCTCATGTTCTGTCTTAAAACTGTTGTGAGTGCGGGGCTGCAGTTGATCTATGAGCTGTCTGTTAAATCATGAGGGTCTTGGCATGGCCAGGAGAGGGAAGGCTACTGTGCTGTGTTTCCAAAGCACCTCTCGTGAGACACGATGTTGAGGCTTAGCTGGCTAAAAATGCTCAACATTTGCATGCTAACAATCTGCAGCTGAAAGCCTGAGCTGTGGAATGGCTTGTATGGAAATAATATTTTTCTGAATTGGCCATTATGAATTCTTGCATGTGGGATGTTTTGTTTTAGGGAACTAGCAGAGTGAGTAACACAAGTTTTCAAACAGCCCAGCCCTGTTCCCAGCCTTGCCTGGTGTTTCTACTGTTGTAAGCCCTGGGTAGGCTTTGTTAGTGCTTGAATTGGTGGTGAGAGAAGTACAGTGTGAAAAAAAAGCTTTACTGGAAACTGGAACTTTAATTTTTACAGCACAGGACATCAGGGTGTTATTCAGGCTTTAATTTGTTGTACCAAACCTGGTGTATATTAACCCTCCTTGGGCTCTACCCTTCTGAGGCTACAAACACTAACACTGAGATAAAGAGGTGTCATCTATCCCATCCATAAGAGTTTATATTAACTCATATTAATATATGAGTTAATTAAGGGAGAATTTATCTGGCTATAAGCTGAATAAATGACCATAATAGATAAGTCTGGGGATGGATGTTTTTGTGATGTAATTAGCAGTCGAATATTTAACTGCTCATGTTAAGGTATATGTTGATATATTGTGCTGACAGCTAAAGCAGGTACAGACCTTCAGCAGTGTGCAGCTGTCTGGATGCAGTGAGCTCCAGTGTTTTCCCTGCAACAGGCTCAACCCACGTTACTGAAAAATAATTATTTCCATATGATCCTGTTTTTGTAGACTCAGCACTTACACAGGTGCCGTAGGGAAGGATTAATGACAACTAAATAGTTTGTGGAGCAAAAACCAACCCAGAGAGGGATGAGGGTTGTCTCAATTGGGGTGATCCATGTTTGAAAACAGGGAAATGCGCTTTAGGCGCAGTTTACACAAACTAACGGTGTCAAATTGCAAATATGTCATTTAAACTTGGAAAGATGGGCTGTGTGTTTAAAACATTGCACGAACTGCCTAAATAGTGAGTTAATTTCAAGGTCATGTTTAGTACATATTCATGGCCAGTAATTTGGGAAAAAAAGGAGAAGTAAGTCAAGGAAATGTAAATGTAAGCTCAAGGCTTTATGCAGAATTCTGGATCTTGGTGAATGGTGTTTAAGGAAATGCCTCTGAAGTGTAGTGCCATTAAGTGTTTGCCTTTGCCAGTGCTCGGGTTGTTTTAATTAAAAAGGTGAAAGCTCTGTGTAAACAAACACTTGTGTTTGAAATGGATTTTATTGGGATGACTTGGTTATATACATTTCATGGTCTGCTGACGCAACAAGTGCCTGCTTTTTAAAGACAGCACGCTGCCAAAAAATGACTCAAATTGCTTTATTTGTCAGGTTTTGAGTGACACAACTTGAGGGGTGCCAAGCAAAGGGATGCACAGCTCTCGGGAAGTCTGAGCAAGCACCTCTTCCCCGACACCCACAGACAGGAACGCAGTTGTGACTCGAGCAGCTCATGTCTTGGCTGCTCACAATTGTGAGAAATGTGCATTTTATTGAGTTAACTCCGGGTTGAAAGCGTTGATTTTTGTTCCTCATCAGGACAGAGTGTTGGTGAGCTTCTTAGCTGCAGCGTGGCATTTCTCTCCAAACAAAGCCATTTTTGCTATAACTGTGGAAACCAAACAATGTTTTGCCTGAAGCTGGTGCAAGTGTGTCTTCCCATGATGGGCTGGCACTACACAGCAGTGCTTCTCTGTTTTCCCTTAGTTTTTCAGTGTAGACAAGGCACAACTGTTTGCCTGACTTTTTCCTTTTAATTGAAAAATGTCCTGATTGTTTCTGATAGTTGCCAACACGTGTTATTTTTAGCCTGAACTTTTGCAGTCACTCAGTTATCTGTGAAGTATTGGTAGTACATAATTCGTTCGTCGCGGCTGAAATGAATTCACTCTGTTCTTGTCCAGCCCGTGATCTCCTTTGAAATCCAGAAGTGGAGCTCCAGTAAGGATCAGGTTCCTGTCGAATATGATTATTGTGCATTTTGGTGTGTTATCCCCAGTTTTCTGTAACCTGGCAGTTTGTATTTTACCTTCTGCAGTACACTCTGCATTTCCATTTATTTGGGAGCATCCAGCTCAACTTTGCTTGCTAAATCATTCAGATGCCTCAAAAAAGGAAGACTTGAGTGCTGCCTACCTATTTCTGCAACAAAAACTGGGGGAGCCATGGGTTATGGATGTGAGCAGTTGTCATTTTGACGGTACTCAATGAGTTATATGAAGTCTTAAAACAAAAAACCTCCACAACCAAACAAACCCAACTCCATGCATCTGTAATAAGTCTCTCCAACTCTCACTTTCTTTATTTGCCCTTAGACTGACATTATTGTCAAGCTCTAATGGAGGAGGGGAAATCTAACAGCTTTAAAATCACACACTGCTGTCTGCTGTGTGACCTTTTTCCAGTTGATGGTTCAATTTATTTAGGTGATAAAGAAAACACTGAGGCATGTGAAGTCTATCTTCTTGACAGATGTGAGCTTACTGAAACTTTTTCTTCATCCTTTTCTCCTTCCCCACATTCATGGTCAGCCTTTTGTTTTTACAAAGTGATCCATAGATTTTTCTTTGAGATTTAAATGCTTTCTAATATTTTCAAGGTTTACAGACATGCACCTGGCTGCTGAGGGTATGGAAAGGCAGATGGACTGATGGTTGTGGAGATGTCCTGAGAGAGATGTTTGCCTTTTGTGCCAAGTGGTGCATGGTGTGTGCAAAAAGCTTGGTGTGTGAAGTGTGAGGGCTTGGCCAGGTCTATGAGTTATTTTTCTAAATACCGTTAAATGTGGAAAAAGGGAAATAGGCAATATTGGTGAGCCACAATAGCTGATAGACCTCATCTAGCGGGTGAGCATCCCTGCGAGAGGTTGGAAATAGATGATGATCTTTAAGGTTCCGTTCAACCCAAACCATGCCCTGACACAGATTTCTGGTAGAACTTGATCAGAAATTTCCCCGAAATTGTGATTAAAACTTTCAGGATTGCTGCTGAAAGTGTTTGTTATTGTTTCATATTCAACAGTGATTCATGTGAGGCTCTGTTTCAATATTAAATTACATCTGCCAGTCAGTAAAAAATATTTCTTGAAATAGACTTGTTTTAACTTCTGCTCTTACTAGAAGGACACTAAGCGTTGCAGCGTTGTAAACCAGGCTGCTGGTGGTCTGCAGCTGCTGGTTCAGGGATTTGCTCGACTTGTGCCACCGCTAGGAACAAGGAACTACAACTCCCATGAAGTCAGATTGTTTCACATCTTCCTTCCCAAATTCCAAGAAATCTTGGGAGTTGAAGGTTCTGTTCCCTGTCAGGAAGCTTTGCATTGAAATGCCAGCGTTTTCTAAGACATTGTGTGAGTGCTGGCATCAAACTCTCCGAATTATTTCGGAACAATCCTATTCTTTAACTCTGTTTTTTCCTCGCTTATTCCGAAACACCTCCCTTGCCCCGAGAGCAAAAACTCCTGAGCAATGTCAGAGCTGCATATCATGGGTTTTCTCTATCAGTAATATGTTAAACGAAAGGTGCATTAGTAGGATTTTTATTGAGTATCCTGTTGGAATAAGTAGATTTTGTCATGCACCACTGACTCATTTCAATTGGAATACCACAGTTCAGTAAAAGAAAATAATTGAGTCATGGGTTTCTTACTTAAAGTGTGTCTGATATCATCTTTTGCAATAAAATTTTATGAGGGTGAAATGAATTTAGAGAGGTGATTTAATATGGACAACTGTTTTCCTCTTGTGTTGGGGCAGCTCTTTGAGCTTAAGAAGAAAATAGCAGGTATGAAAATAATTTCCAAAAGATAAGCATTATTGAATTAGAAATATCAATATCTATAGTTACTTTCTCCTGGGTTTTGCAATGCTGACTACTGAGCAGTCTGTTGGATAAGCACACCCTGGTTTGCTTCAGATAATTTTATCTGTGTTAGCTCAAACCACTAATTTAAATTTTTAAGTGAAGCTGGTGGGATATGGATATATAGAGATAGATATATAGATAGATAGATAGATTTTTTTTCTTTTCCCCCCTAACCTGAATTAGGAACACTGTCTTCATCCTGCTGTCTGGACAGATCAGTGCCACTCAGAGCTTCCAGAGAAGGAAAGCTGATGAGCAGCTGCAAGCAGTGACCTCTCAGTCAGACTGCATTTTTCAGGAAGGATGTGAACTGGGACCACCTGAGACTTTACAGAGAGGTCCATGGCCTCATGCAGTCCTGTCTGAAACAGCAGGACATGATTGATATAAAAATGCCAACAAATGTCCTGAGCATTCCCATGTACTTTTGTGTCAGTGAAATGGCATTTTTGCCAGTGTGATACTTTGAGAGAAGGCAGACATGACTAAAATAAATGGTAATGGCAGAAGAGCGTTTTCTTCCTGATATCTGAAATCTTATCAGAAATGTAAGACTTAGTTTGAAGAAAAAAACAGAGCAAAACAGAAAAAAAAACCCCAAACCAAAACCCAAGACAAAACACACAGCCTAAAAATTAATTTGTAGATTTGTTGTTAGATTTGCCTCTGGGGGCTCTTCTGTACAGTGGCTGAGAATCTCTATACAGCCCTGAATGAGTAATTTCTAATATTAATGCTAATAGTAAAGTGAAGTGCCCACAGCAGGCTGGACTTCACAGCAGTGACCCAGGCCTGGGCTGTCTTCTCTGGGTTGCTTTGTTGTGACCTGGGAGCCGCTGCAGGGATGGAACCCCAGGGACAGTGGCTGTGCCCTGAGTGAGGACCTGGTGTAAAAGCTGCTCATAGTTTACACTGCTGTGACACCAGACAAGCAGTGCTGCTACAACCTCTCAGCACAGGCCTTTCCTGAGGTGCCACAGCACAGTTTCAGGGGTGTAAACACACCCCCACCCGTGTGTGGAATGTGGATGGTGGTGGTGTTAGATCTCACTACTGCCCTACATTTGCAGACCGTGTCCTAGTCTGGATTAGCCAGACAATTATCTAATGGTTTTCTCCCTGGTGTCATTCTGCTGCAAGAGGTTCAGGTTCTGTTTGTGAGCCTCTGTTTGGGCCCAAGAGGAATTTTGGCAGAAAAGGGGTTGACCTGGAAGAGCAAGAAGGGCTGCAAAGGAGAGGAGCTCATCTTGGGACCTGTGTAAAGATTTCAAACAGTGCAAGGGGTGTTGGAAGCAAAGCAGAGCCTGGCTTTGCATCACAGAAGCCACAAGTTTGGAGGAGTTGGTTTTAATCTTTTCATTTCCTTGCTCCTTGGTATTGTTTCTCTCCCCAGTCTTCCTGATCCCTCTGTTACAAAGCCAAGACTGTCTTGGCATCGGTGTGCATCTTCCAGTGATTTCTGGGAGCTTTGGGTTAAGGCTTTTATGAGGAATTTGGAGCTCAGCTGTGCACTACCAGCACATTTTCCTGAATTGAGCTCACTCCACTGCATGTGTGACTTGGGTCAAGTTTGACAGGAAGCTGCAGCCCTGGAAGCAGGATGGATGCAGGAATTCTCTCATATGGAGCTGCTTGAGCACACCAGTGTGAACCAGAAAAGCTGCAGGAAAATGAGGGATTTCTGCACTAGCAGGCAAGGAGGGGACCAGGACACGGCTGCAATTGTGGAGGATAAAAATGAAATTTCTGGATTAGAATTTCTTCTTGGGTTCTCTCTTTGTTTGCTTTTTTTCCTCCTTCTTTCTAGGTTTGACTTTTTTTCTTCTTCCCCCGTTCCACTCATCTTTTTCCCTGCAGTTCCCAGAGCAGGTTCCTGTTCCATTCCTCCAGGGCAGAGGGGGAACTCCTGCAATTCCAAGCTGCAGAGGTAAACACTTGCTGCCCTGCCCTGGAGAGTTGAGCTGCTGCTGGCAATTAAAGACAGTGAGCAGCTCCCCACTAGTATAAATTATTGCAGAATAATCACTGCCCCTTCCCTCATCCCAGAGGAAGTGGAATTTCAGCAAAGTAGCGTTGGGGTTTTTTCTAGTGCTTTGCAGCTCCTGTCGGTCTCTGGGAGTTCCTAAAACTACTCCAAGAACCTCTCCTCTTGTCTTCCTAGGGAAAAAACTTTCATTTCTGGTATCGTCCATCCTGTTTGACAGCAAGTTCAGCTCAGCCTGGGGACTTTGATCTGCATTGTTCTGGCCAGTCTTGTCCTATTTGTTTAGAATTGCATTTGTCTTTGTTTACTAGGGCTCATAAATGATAACATTTCCTCCAGGAATCTGGGTGTTGCTGTTGATGTTAATGATGTATCAGAAGACAGTGCTATGTGCTTTCCACTTTGCAAAAATTACATGGGTATGAAAATCCAACATATACTTACATTTTATTTTTTTACAAAATAAATATGGAAGTAGCTCCAATATAAAATAGGGGTAATAATTCTTCTGCCCCTCATGTGAGGGCTGTAGAGTTTCCTGAGAGGAGTTGAGAAATGCAAGTTATCGTTGCTGGATTTCCTCTTCCTGTACAGACACAGCATTTGGCTGACATGCTGTGAAATGTGTACCAGTTATCAACATGTTTTCAGCTTAGAGGGTCGTTCCAAAACAGCTTTTTTCAGCTGTTCTGGAAAAAAAAAAATTACAGAGACCATTGACACCAGAAGGATCTGTCATGACAGTGTTCTCTGCGTTTTGTTTAGAGCCTTTGCAAAGAGGCTCCTGAAATACTAATGGCTTTCTGCTTTGTGAGACATCACATTGTGGTGGTGCAGGCTCTGTATCCTCTCCGTGTTCCCAAAACACACGTGGTTTACATGCCTTTTATATATTTTAATACAAAGTGGCTGGTTGAGTGGTCCGTATTCTCCCAGAGGAGCCAAAACTCACTTCATGGATCAAGAAAATAAAGGGCTGTAAGGCAATTTACCATTCAGGCTATTGTGGAGGAGGGTGGTTTAAAACGTTGTAGTGGCTTGGAGAAAAGGAAAACCCAAAGCAGTGATTGAAAGGCTTGAAATGACTGAGGTAAATGTGACAACTCTCCTTTCCTCAGTTGGGTCTGTTGCAGAGGTGATGGTGCACAGTTAATGTCTGTGGAGCTCACTGGTACCTGTTTGCAGGACTTGCTTTGAAATTAAGAGTGAGACATCATTTATTTAATAGAGAGCATTAAGGGATGACTTTCTGATGAAGCAAGTTAGGTGTTAAACACTCTTCAGGTGAACCATTTACTTATGTAATTATCTCTCGTTTACATTATAATAAATGTTTCTCCAGGGAGTTTAGCCAATCATGATGCAATTAATTTTCAAATACTCTTCAGCAACAATTGAGACACTAGAGACCGAAATCCCTAGTCACTGTGTACATTTTTAAACTTCTCTGCTAAAGGGGAGCAGCTTCAGCCGAGCTGATTGTGGAGTGTTAAATTCTAGGATTTTTAAGAGTTTCATTTGGGCCTATCACAAGTCTGGAGTGCTGGGCTCGATACCCAGGTTATGTAAGCCTGGTATCTCCCCTTAGTTTCCAGACCATTGAGGAGGTTCAGGATGCTGTTCTTGAATTTAAGCCCAGCACTGGGTGAGGATGGAGGAGTTAAAATGCTCTTGGTTTCTGACCGGGATTCTGGTAGCGGTGTGATACCGGCTGGGGCTCGTAGCCAGCTGCATTGCAGTTTGTCTGTGTGTAAAATGGGAGTAACACCAACCTGGTGTCTCTAAGGTGTTCGTGGAGCTGTGTGAGTGGAAGCAACTGGTTGGTGATTGTATTGTCTGTGGACAGCATCGTCCTGCTTAAGATTACTTAATTCACTTTCTAACCAAAACGTTGTTGCAGTCGCTTTTGTTCCAAGTCTTCCTAGTGTGCTGATAAGATAAAATAATCTGTGGAATTCCACCTTCTACAACTACTTGGTCCAACAATTTAGAAAGCTTCTCAAGAATGGATGAATTTACCGCAGCTTTTCAGTTTCCAGGTGAATTGCTGGCGTGGCTGAAGTAGGGATCTCCATTTGAATGGAGCCAAGGAGCAAAGTGATGTTGTTAGCTCTCACCTACGCCAAGCAGACCTGTTTCTGCAGCTGGCTCTGGTTTTTCTGCTGTTAAGCCTTGAGCCCCAGTGCAGATACTGTTCCAGCCACTCTGGGTTGCAGGGGACAGATGGGCTTGGGTAGAGAAGGGCTTACAGCCGGCTGCAGAGGCTTCCAGCCCCGGGCGTTCGCAGATCCCAAGCAGTGGAACCTGTAAATCTCACGTATTTAGGGGTTGAAGAAGAGGAAGAGCTTTTATCCTTTCATGCTTGCAAAATCCAGTGTAGGAAGGCTCTTGCCACTGATACTCCCTCTTCATAGCAAACAAATAAAACCACTTCGATTGAATCTGTGCGTTTTCCTGAGGCTTTCTCCTCAGCTGGGGTAAAGAGGAGAGGAGGCTTTATTTACAGATGTTGCTTTCAGAATGAGCCTAGCATTGTGATATTATCTGTAAATACGTCTTTGGGCATCAGACATCTTTCCATTTATTTAGAAACAGGAGATAAAGACTGTCTGAAATGGGAATGAATGTTAGACAAATTCCTACACTCCTTTTTGTTGCCTCGGAGTACATGCGCAATTTAAAATGAGTCCGAATCTGCTGTTATATCACCCTGTTGCTTCCAGCAGAATACTTGTATTTTTATTTTGACCTACAAATCTCGGTCCTCACTGCTTACACTGACCTCTAAACATAAGAGACCAGAATGCTCTGGGTTTTCTGCCTTTTTCCTGGATGTGTCTCTGAGACCGAACCTGGTGGGATTCGGGTCTGAGCTGTGGGAGCTGTTTGGATGTTCCCTGTAAATACCGGGCAGCCCGTGGGTTTCGGCAGCGTGGATTTTGTAAGCACCTACACACAGATCACAGTCAGATCATTATGTTGATCTAAACCATTTTGTAATCCTCTACAATCTGGGTTTAGAGACTGTTATTAGTGTCACAAATAAAAGCTTGTGACTTCTTTAGTTCTCAGGATAAAAGAAGCCGTGTACTTTCAGGGAATTACATATTAAAATTAAAGCAACATAAACATGTGGGAGTTTGAGGATAGTTATCCCACTTTTCAAGACTGAGCCCTGAATTCATACGATTGCAAGAGAGAAATTGATTAATTTTTATTTCATAATTGACCATGTACTGACAAAGCAGAGCTAAACCAGGAGGACAGGGCATGAAAGAGTCTTTTAAAAATCTTTCTTTCTCAGTAACTTGAAGCTTTAAATGTGGCTCAAAGAAGTGTATTTTATTTGGGTTTTTTTTCTGTTGGTTGTTTTTTAAAGTGAACATATAGGAAGGAAACCCCTTTTTGCCCAGGTAGGTCACAGATTTAGAAACAGATAGAAAGGTACTTAAGAGTTCTGTTTTCTCACAAACTGTTTCCTAAGCTCATGAAAAGCCTCTTCAAAACGATCCCGACAGAAAGTGATTTCAGCTCTCGTTACATTCCTGCGTGTAATGGATATCTTGCCATTACAAACACCAGCAGCTCCCAGCCTCCATCCTGGGAGGGGAAGCAGGGAGGGTGCGGAAGGACAGCAGACATCTCTGCGACGGACGCGGCTCAGGGCTCTGCAGGGTGACTGGTCCTTACCCCTGCCCAGCATCCCGGTGCTCACGTCCCGCTTCCCGCAGGTACCTGAAGGAGTTCCGCACGGAGCAGTGCCCTCTCTTCGTGCAGCACAAGTGCACCCAGCACCGGCCCTACACCTGCTTCCACTGGCACTTTGTCAACCAGCGCCGGCGCAGGTCCATCCGCCGCCGCGACGGGACCTTCAACTACAGCCCTGACATTTACTGCACCAAGTATGACGAGACCACGGGAATCTGCCCGGAAGGAGATGAGTAAGTAAAGGCTGCACCCTGCTTTTCAGGCATTAGGCTTTTGGGATCAGGCCAGGTGATGATTCCAGCCAGTTCTTGTAGAGATGAGGCAAGTCAGCAGTAAAGCAGCTTTGTCACATACGTAACATGAGACCAGATGTAAAATCTGGAATAGCAGCCCGTGTGCTCCAGGCCTGCTGCAGAGACAATACTGAGGGTGACTTAGATGGGAGTTCAGCTCTTGGGAACTCGCTGTCCTCGCAAGCCTGGGCATCTTCAGCAAAGCTGAGGTGGGAAAAACAGCTCAGTGACAAACGAGTTCGGAAACACTCTGTTCTCTAAGTCTCTGACTCTCAGCTCTTGCTCACTAGCAGGGTAACTTAGTTTTTCACAGACTGAAGAAAGAGGAGGAGCTTTGTCCTCCAGTCTTCCCCCTGAGTTTCTGTCCCAGCTTTTTAACTCACGTAAGTTTATTTTGTCTCTCTGAACTTTTAAGAAGCCAGTAGAGAACTGAGAGGTACCCAGAATAAGGCAGCATGAGGAAGAGTTTGGGTTTTTTGGGTGTTCTCTCCCCATGACTGCAGTAAGTTAACTGGGGCAAAACCGCAAATCTTTCTGCTGTGTGTGTGGCAGACCCCAGCAATTAAGGGGTTAACCCAGTAATAGAACTTTAGCCACGTGACAGATATGGGATAAATAGTGTAGCCAAACTGTGGTCAAATATGGAGAGTGTTTTACAGAGAGATGCTGTAAAAAGATGGAATTTCAGTTCCCTTCTGTGGTGCCAGTATAAACATACAAAAATGCTATTTATTGGCAAAACTTTTTTTTTGTTGTTGTTTTTTTCAACTCAGTTAAGTAAAGTTTTTGTGACTACAGCAGAATGGAAT
Source organism: Dicrurus megarhynchus (assembly GCA_013399195.1). Lineage (NCBI taxonomy): Eukaryota > Metazoa > Chordata > Aves > Passeriformes > Dicruridae > Dicrurus > Dicrurus megarhynchus. The sequence goes on along the minus strand of VXAD01012891.1, from coordinate 389,157 downwards.
AGTCCCTCAGGCCTAAGGCTTCAGTTTCAATACTTTCTTCCTTGTTAGAAGAGATCTGGAAAGAACTGAAAATGGGATATTTGTGGGCTTTGGCTTCAAGATTACTGGTTGATACCTGGCTCAAACTCAGTGAGTGAAAGCCGTTGTCATCTAGGAACCTTTGCTCATTTGTATTTTTAGCTTGATGCTGCAATATCTGAACTTTGCCCATTCCGTCTTGTTATATTTCTCTTTTATTTCTCAGTGTAGTTTGTTTTTCTGCCTAAGAGGGAAAACAAAACATAAGTTAAAATGGTAGTTTTGTAATTCTCCTTCCTTGTCCAGTGTCCTTGCTCTTTTCCAGATCCCTGGCAGCCACTTGTCCGGAATAATAAGGTGCTGCTGGATTAATAATCCAGTTTTCTTTTAGGGGGGGGAACTCTTACATCCTTTGTAGTGACAGGTTTGGGGGTTCTCTGATGTGTTGGAAGGCACAGCATAAGAGAAGGGGCAGGGTTAGCAAAGATGGTGTCAACTGCAGCATCTTCTCTCAGCAAAGTGTCTTCTGGTAGTTGAATCCTTCACCTGTGTGACTAAACCTTGTCTGTTCCTCCCCTCCTTCCTTCCTCAGGTGTCCCTTCTTGCATAGAACTACTGGAGACACAGAGAGGAGGTATCACTTGCGCTACTACAAAACTGGAATCTGCATCCATGAGACAGACTCCAAGGGAAACTGCACCAAGAACGGAGTCCACTGCGCCTTTGCTCATGGGCCCCACGACCTGCGCTCGCCCGTGTACGACATCAGGTTAGTAGAGCTTGGGGCTCCTAGGAAAAGGGTCATTTCTGTACCCAAGTGAAAAAGGAGAAGATGGAAAAGGTAATTTCTGTACCCAAGTGAAAAGTGGGATGTTTGAAGGACGGTACTGCTTCAGCCTGAAATGAAGCGATGGCGAGTTATCCCTTCCTAATAAGGCAAATGTAAAAAACCTCCAGGGAGGATTCTCAAAGTGGGGGAAGGGATCACACTTTGGAATCTGATGAAGGGGGTCAAAACAGTGCATCTGGAATTCCTAGGGAATGAAGACTTTTTTTTTATTGCAGTTGCTGTTCAGCTAAAGATGTTCTGACAAAACATGCAGGGCTGAAATGCACCCACTTAGCAAATGCTCCAGTATGTCAGTTTTTATACACATTTATCTGACTCTTCCTCTGCTCAGTCTGTTTGTTCATTTAACTCTGTCCCTGAAGAGAGCTTCAGGCGATGGAGGCTTTACAGAATGGCCAGACAACATCTGAAGGAGGCATTGAGGGTCAGTCTGCGGTCGCTGCCAGCCATGCCATGATAGAGAAAATACTCAGTGAGGAGCCCAGGTGGCAAGGTGAGTGTCACTGAGGGTCTATGGGGCTGGGAGTTTGATTTCTGTGGAGTGCCTGCTCCTGTCCAAAACTTTTCTGTAGTAAATATGGATTGTGGTCATCTCTCCTGACTCATTGGCTTTTTTTGCAGATACAACGTATGTGTTGGGAAATTACAAGACAGAGCAGTGTAAGAAACCCCCCCGGCTCTGTCGCCAGGGTTATGCCTGTCCCTACTACCACAATAGCAAAGACAGAAGAAGAAGTCCAAGAAAACACAAATACAGGTACTGTGGTCCTGGATATTGTACTTCCCAGCTGAGTGGTGCAGTGTATTGGAAATCTGGGGTGAAGGAGGCAGGATTTTGACCACTAGATAGTTGTTTTTAGTATATTTCCAAGTTGTATCCTGAGAGATGTGATGGACTGTTATTTCTCCTTAGCAGAAAGAGAACAAACTAAACAAGGAGTTTTCCTGTATATAATAACCAGTACTCTAATAAATGAATTGTTAAATCATGTTACAACTCTGATTTTATAGCAAAGAGAACCTGTGTCTGGCTTTCCCTTACCACACAAACCTCTGCTTTAGAAAGCAGTGCAGGGAAGAGAAAACAAAAGAAAGTTTTAATCCCCATCTAGAAACAAACTCACACAACAGTGTTTTCATGGTAAAGGATTCAGAATGATCAGGCTGCTCGTTGTATATGCCTGCTGATGGGGATCATGAGGAGGGACTGTAGCTGGACATGCATTCCTAACCAGCTGCTAAAGGCTCTGCTTTTGAGGCACCAGGGTGTTCTGTCACTCAGCTGTCGCTGGATTTTTCAGCGTGCTATGTCTCCCTGAACGCATTTCATCCAAATTATAGGCCCTCATTTCCTCCAACACAACAGAGCTTTTGTTGTGATCTCAGTGGGGCTTTTCCTTAGCTCCTTTTTGAAAAACATAGGAGCAGACCAGAAAGCCAGGAAAGAAAATACCAGGGATGTTCTCGCTTCTCTTCCCCACCCCCAACATTCACAGAAATTTTTGAATTGGCACTGAAATTCTGTATTTAAAAAAATTTAAACAGACAGCAATCAAAGGAATGTTAATCTCAACACTTTAAGGAGAAATAGAACCACTAGGGCAGTCTTCAGGCAGCAGCTATGTGCTTTTTGCCCCTCCCTGGGCCCTTTAGGAAGGGAAGAGGTGAAAGCTTCTCTGCTGCTCTCTGCTCACTCCTGTGTTTTCCCCACCCCAGCTGATGTGGCTGTGCTGGTGCTGCTATCTGCTTCCCTCTGCTGTTGTTTGAGGGAATGGTTGAGAGCATAAAGAGCAGGGGAAGTAGGTCACGGCAAAAATTCAGATCTGGGAAAAGGAACTGTTCCTGGCTGGGAGAAAGAAAACGGACTTGCCTTTTCCCCGGTGACCTGACTCAGCCTCTTTTCCACATGGCCACACTATAAACCTGGAAACATACTGCTGTAAGGGTATTATGTGTTTTAGGATTAGCCAATTAACTTCTTAGCTTTCTATGAAGGTGCAGTTCCAAAACAGAAACCAGACCCAGCGTCCCTGACACTAATCACATCAGCTGCTAATATTGTTATGCTGGTTCAAGTTGTATTTGGTTTCAAATGGAGGATTAAGCCGTGGTTTTTTCATTGGGAAATTGGAAGAAGGTGGAGAAGATGCAATAGCAGCTGGGTGGGGGCTGGGGAAGCAGCAGCCAAGCAGATTGTACAGCTGAGGGTGGGCAGCCAGACCTGCCCCCATCTGAGGAATTGTAACATCACAGAATGGTTTGGGTTGGAAGGGACCTTAAAGTTCATCTCCTTCCACCCCCTGCCATGGGCAGGGACACCTTCCACTAGATCAGATTGCTCCAAGCCCTGTCCAACCTGGCTTTGAACAATTCCAGGGATGGAGCAGCCACAGCTTCTCTGGGCAACCTGTGCCAGGGCCTCGCCACCCTCACAGGGAAGAATTTTTCCCTTGTATTTAATCTAAACCTATTCTCTTTTCATTTAAAGCCATTCCCCCTTGTGCCCATTTAAAGCAAGCCCTTGTCCAAAGTCCCTCTCCAGCTCTCTTGGAGCCCCTTTAGGCACTGCAAGGGGCTTTAAGGTCTCCCTGGAGCCTTCTCTTCTCCAGGCTGAACACCCCTGGTGCTCCCAGCCTGGCTCCAGAGAAGAGGGACCCTCAGAGCACCTTTTTGGCTTTCTCTGGACTTGCTCCAGCAGATCCATGTCCTTCTGATGTTGGGGGACCCAGAGCTGGATGCAGTCTTCCAGGAGTGGATCAGAGGGGGAGAATCACCTCCCTCCACCTGCTCGAAGTAATCAAAGCTCAGAGCACATCTGTGAGTCTGATGCATTCCCCTGCTGCCTTATTTCCACAGATCTTCGCCGTGTCCCAGTGTGAAGCACGGGGACGAGTGGGGAGATCCCAGTAAGTGTGAAAATGGAGACTCCTGCCAGTACTGCCACACTCGCACAGAACAGCAGTTCCATCCAGAGGTACAGTAACCCCCTCATTCCATTTAGAAAAGCAAAAGCATTCCAGTCCTACAAAGTAAATTACTGTGGCAGGTGGGAGAGGATGTGGGCTGCTTGTAGTGTGGTCCTGGGATACAGAGAAGCTGCATGTTGGGAGTAAGCTGCAATTCAGCTGCTTGACAGAATAGACTGTATGGGAGGAGGTAAGAAAAGTGGGGGAAAACTCAAGGGTAGGAGAAGTCTCACATGTGGGGGTCCTTTGGAAAGCACCATGTGGGTCTGCATGTGAGCAAACAGCATCTGTTTCCTTGACTAAGAGTTTGTGGTTCATGTTGGTAGCGCTAAACACCACCAAGCTCTTAGCTGTGAGCATGCCCAGAGCATTCCAATATCCTTACAGAAAGTGTAATTAAGACCTTTTCGTAGTCTGCTTCATGTTACAGTGTTGAAAAGCTTTGTGGGGCCCGTATCTGCACAGTAACCATTGTCACCGCCTGTCAAACTGGGGGGAAAGGGAATAATCCATTTGCTACAGTCCTTGTCAATGGTTTGTTATTTTCCTTGCAAACATGTGGCTGCAACTTTCTGTGCTGTCATCTGTCAGCTGTTTCCTACCTTTTGCCATTTGTAATGTCCATGGAGCTTCCAGTGAGACTGAGGGACTTCATGGCAGATGGTGACCTTTGGGTGAGCTGGTGTGTGGTGGGTTGGTCTCTGGGTGAGCTTTAGCTGTCATGGGCATATTCTGGTGTTTCCAGAACTATAGTGGGTTTTCCTTTCTTTGAAGCAAAGCACTGAAATGGTCACCCTGAACTCTGCTGGCCTTTGCACCTCTTATCTGTGTCCCTACCTTGCTGTCAAGTTTCTTCATAGTACTTTTGTACCTGGTGGTCACTGTTATTTTCTGTTCATTTCTGTTTGGTGGTTTTTTTTGTTTGTTTTTTTTCTTCCCACCCTTAGATCTACAAATCCACCAAATGCAATGATATGCAGCAGTCTGGCAGCTGTCCCCGAGGACCCTTCTGTGCCTTTGCACACGTAGAACGTATGTGCACTACTTCTCTCATCTTTCCTGGGTATTTGAGCTATGGAAAGCTTCTCACCAAGAGAGTTTAAATGTAGAGCTGCAAAACTAGAGCTTTTGTGAAGGGTTAACTTTGATTTCTATAAAACTGTGCTGGTGTGGGAGGTGTTGGCAGAGCTGGAGGCAGTAGGTGTCTGTAGGACTCAGCCTTTAGCTCTCAGTGCACTGTCTCTTGAAGGACCTCCCTCTGTTCCCTCTCACCTGCTCAGTTCTCTGGGTGTCAGTTCAGGAGGATGGAAGTGGAGAAAGCTGCTTCTCTTCTGTACATGGATGAACTGTAGCTAAATTGCCAAGTGTTGAATCTTAGCTGAAAATAAAATTGCTGATTATAGATAATTTATTGATCCATTAAAAAAAAAGTTATTTTACTCTTTATGAAGTTTTACTTAGAGTTTAAGTCAGGTTGGAGAAGAAAAATATGCAGCTTTTTTTTTTTTTTACTGCTTTATCTCAAATCCTCTTTTCTCAATAGCTCCCTGACTTATAGGGCATTATTTCAATCCTCACTTTAATCAACTATAAACTAGCGATGCAGTTTTGGTTGTGGAATTTCTACGTGCAGGTAGTCCTAGCGTTCATAAATAATGGTTAGTTCCTGTCCTAGGGCTCCTCCTCAGTTGCTGCACTGCAATCTCACTGCTGAATTTGCAACAATTAGAGCAGGTTACTCACTAGATTTGTTCTGATACTGACTCACTACATGGCCTTGAGAAAATCTCTTTGTTATTTGATTATCCTGTGTAAATGAGGGAATTAGTAATTGCTGCCTTTGACAAGGAATGGGGAGAGTAAATTCTCTACAGGTTATGCAGTTCCTTTTATAGGAAGCCTTGTTGACAAGCAGTAATTATAGCTGGAGCTGTGGGCTCCAAAACACAGCAGTGCAACACACAGTGGGATCCAGCAAGCTTTAGGAAATGAGATCTTGGTAAAGGAACACTTTAGCAAACTTCCTTGGGTATAACATAGTATTTTTGATTAGGGATGCCTTATTCCTAATGAGTTTACTACACTTGGTGTTATATTAGTTAGAGTAACATTCCATGCCACTTGCACCATTCCAACTTGGTTATTTCTTGTGCTGTCTTATGGATTTGTATCTTTTAGTCCTTCCTTAGCAAGGTGAACACTGAGGGCCTAATTCAATTAAAATAACAGGAGTCCATTTATTATATCTGCTCTTAACCTGAGTTTTACTGATTAATAGCAAGAAACCAGCATTTTGAGGATACTGAAATATGGGTGTAGTGTCAGTTCTATAGTTTTTGTAAAGATGCTGAGTGTTAGATGTAAATCCTACAAATCTAAAGCATCTCTACCTTCCAAACCAGTGCCACTTTTTTTGTAATGGTTTGTACTGAGCACAGATGGGAACTTTAACTCGCTTAGCTAATTATAATGCACCCATCAACTTTGTGCCTAGCAAAGGATACTCTGCTTAGTTCAAGAGAGCTGAACGAATAACACGCAATTCATCCAGGGAAGATAATTTTGGAGCAGCATTAACAAGCTAAAGAGCAGCACAGTGTGTATGTGATGACAGTAAAAACGTGAGGAATATTAGATAAGCAAATAAGCCAAATAAAGTTTCTCCTTACTTCTGTATTTATAAGTAGGTGCTTGTGGAGTATGTTTTCTCTCAGGAATATCTGGGTGTTCTTGTTCCTAAATGCTCCTAAATGCTCTTGTTCTCGTGCTCCATGGCAATTGCCCAGCTTTGAGTGGTGTTCCCTGTGCTTTGTCTCCCGCAGAGCCCGCGCTCAGTGAAGATTTACAGCAATCCTCGGCCGTGTCCAGCCCCACCCAGACAGCACCAGTGATGTACATGCCCTCAGCAGCTGGGGACTCTGTTCCAGTCAGCCCTTCCAGCCCACATGCCCCAGACCTTAGCAATGTATGTAGCCCTGTGGAGAAGCCTTGTCCACATTGTGCAAATCTGTGTTTCTCTGAGTCACTGTTCTTTCTCCCAAGAAAAGTATCCACAAGCCCAGAGGATATGACATTTTTTCTTTTAGTTCTCAGCTCCATGCTTTTTAGAGGGATCTGGTTTTTTGGAACATACATTCAGTGGCTTTAGTATTGTCCTCTCACCTATAAAAATTCCAGGCCTTCCTTTCTGTGCAGGGTTTGTTGATGTACTTTCAGGAAAGTGGAATACATCCGCACATGAAGTCCAACTCCTTCCTGTCTGGAGGTACATATTGGGCTTAGCTTCCAAGACCTGTAGCTAAAGGCTGTGAGCCAACAACCTCTAAAGTACATAACTACAATTGAGTTTGTTTACATATGTAATCTCAGAGCCTTAGCCTGTGCATATTGTGTATTGCATTATAGGATATCCTTAGTTCCCTCCCTCTTGTACTTCTGGAGATAGCTAAACTCTGGGATATGCTTCAGTAATGCCCCAGATTGTTGGTAGTTAGTTGTCCATACAAGAAAGGAGATGTCTAAATGCTGAACAGGCACTCAGAGTCAGATTAGAAACCCATGGAATGCTAGACTGCATTTTTACTTTGCTTTTCTTTTTTGTTTAAGTCTTTCCTGTTTGCACTGCATTTGATAAGGTGTGTAACCTTTTCAAATGGTTGGCTGAGATTTTGAGAAGGTGCAACGACATGAGTTTAACTCGTTCGAAACTGGTCAGAATGAGGTGAACTCATCTAGGACCTCTGCTTTATTTTATTCCCTCTCTTTGAAAAGAGAAGCTGTGTTTGACCCAACCTAACAGTTGATAGTTGTCCTGAATTGGATTGCAGGTAGAATTCCAAACAGATCTTGAAAAGTCTGGACATAATATTGTCTCTTACTAAATAACAATGTGGAAAGCAGTAAAAACCAAAACCCCTCCATCTTACGAAGGTATTGTTTAAATTCTCTGAAAACTGCAGAGCAGTTAAAGATATCTCCTACTTTTAGATTGTTTAGGTCTTGTCTATCTCAAGCTCTTAAGTCTTTTAAACAGTCTTTCCTAATCCTTGGATATGTGCCAAATGGCAACACATGTCTGTCTATGACTTCATCACTCCACAGGGCATCTGCATGTAGCTTGCAAACAAATATGGCTTTGCTGGTGATCATTTTACATGATGAATTAATCAGAGAAAAAGGTCCCTGTAGCAGCCAGCCTCACGTGGCCTGTTCTGTTTTGTATTTGTACTGTAGGTGTGGAATAAATCAGGAACTCTGCCAACTAGCCCCACCTCCACCACAGTGAGTAGTTATCTTTGCGACTGTAGGGAAGCGTGGACAGCAGAATGTCTGTATAAAAATAAAATCAAAACATTGTAGGCTGCTCCTTTTTTTTTTCCCCTAATGCCAGCCCAGACTGTGCCACGTTTGAATCTGTGATGTCTGAAGCGCAGTCGTGCTTGTCAGTGGAGGCAAATAATTTCTTGTCCCAGAAAAATGGGATATTTGCATTCATCCAGGTGGACACATTCTCTAAAACTCGACTTCCTTTGCTGCTGTCTGTGGCTTCATCTACAGTGCAAAACTAGCCTTGTTGCATGTGATTGTGATCCCTGGTATTAGTCCAAAGAATGGAAGTGTTGGAAATCATTGGGTTTTTTTAATGCAGCTGTTGATACCTGACTTGTGTCTGCATTAAAACTTTGAGATTTCCAACTGGAAAGCGAAAAATACAGTTTGCATATAGCTCTGATACACCTGATTGTTGTGACTGCCACAGCACCTTTCCAGGTTCCACACCACTACCCAGAGTCAGACAGGACCCACTGTAGCCTAAGGAAAGAGAAGAGACTTCTGGTCATGTTGGGAACCTGATCAGTCACCTCTGAGGCCTCAGAAAGAATAAATGTCTCTAGAGCTGTAGGCTGGATTTTACAAGACTGCACTCCAAAGCAACAACAATAAAACCATAATTGTGGGACTGTATAAATCCAGCAGAGCTTTTTCCTGTTTTTTTAATTACTGTTTACTGGAAGCTTGTATGGTTGTGTTGGCTGTCAGTGTAATGGATCTCCAAACAGTGACGTGATTGAGCACTTCCATGGATGCCTCTCTTTGAGCAGTTCCTGCTGTCTGGCTGTACTTTCCTGACACTTGTTCCCTCTGTTAGATTCTTTGTAGGAACAGCAGTCTTGGAAGCCCATCTAATATATGTGGGTCTCCTCCCGGTGCCATTGGGAAGCCCCACAGCTTGGAGACCATTGGTTTTCCTCCAGACTCAGTCACAGCAGCCGGCAGCTACAAGAAAGCACCGGGGTTTGAGCGAGAAGATCAGGTGGGGGCCGAGTATTTGAAGAGTTTCAAATGCCAGGTTAGTGGGGAATATTGGCTGGAAGAATTGGGGGGATGAGGAAGAATGAGAGATTGCCCAGTCTAGCTTGAATGGGGTTTTTTTTTCTGATGGAACAAAAGTGGGAAAGCACTGTTCTCATGAGCAGTTTCTGGATCTCTGCTGTTGCTTTCAGCCTCCCTTCCAGCCTCTTTCATTTCACATCTGGTCTTGTCTCCCTTGCTGCCATCACACACCCAGTTTGTAGAAGTTGAGCTGCTGCTTGTTTTCCTAACCCCTCACAGCTTCTGTCTTGTGTTGACTCTGGGTAGCTTCCCACATCACTTCTTGCTCTTTCTTTTTCCATGTTTAGGTCCTTGCCAAGAGTTCCTGTGTCTTTTGCTGTATTGTCTCATGGAAACTCATCCTTCCTTCTGTCTTCCCACTCCAAACTCTTACCTCGATCTCCGTGATTTGGTTTGTCCTCTGTTCACCATTCCTCTGGTGTATTAAAAATGTCTTGTTAGTTGTCTCTTGCTTCTGTGGCTGTATCATTCTGATCCTTAACTCTCTCCTGTGGCTTCTGTATTAAATTAGAATTCCTCATTCTTATTTGAAGAACCCTCTGAATATTACCCAACCCACATCTCTTAATGACATTCCCTCTTATCCTTTTTGGATATCCCAGTCTTGCCTTGCTGCTTCCTCAGTCTTCTTCCCAGTGTCGTGCCTTATTCATGCTGCTCCCTAGGCCTGGAACAGTCTTTTCCACCTCTTGCCACACATGAGCTTTTCCACAGTCAGCTTCTTACTGTGCATTTCTTTTCTTGATGTTACAATTAATAGTTTCTCTGCACCATCTCTTCTAACCTGAGCCCAACCCAGAGCTTGGGTTTTTATTTCAGTTTTTATTTCTCACTGGGTTTGTAATTGTATCTTGATTTAGGGGGAGGGGAATAGCTGCTTGTATGAGGAAGTGCTTGCAAAAATATCTCCTACAAGTTCTTTTGGAAAAAAGTATAAAAAAGGATAAGAATACCAGGTCTGTGTTGCCTGAGAAAAGAGAGGACAAGAAGTGCTGCTGTCAGCCTGGCTATGTTCTAACTCTGGTCTGTGACATTAAAGAAGTCAGTCTTAATGAGCCTGTACTGCTGTGAGAAAACTGTGGAAATATCCTATCCAGACGAGGTCTTGCATAAAGGAGTTGAATTCAGAAGCAGACTCCACGGGTTTTGTTTTATTTATTTTTATGGCTTTGGGAAAATATGGCCAAGCTTTGCAGTAGGGCCAGTCTTGAGCACTGTTTAGTCTAATTAAAATGATGCAGTGTCAAATCCAGATTAAGCTATATGCATGTGTGCTCTCTTATCAATGCTCCCTTTGTTTGGCTTAAGGGGGATGTGCCTTAGGAAACTGCAAATTGATGCAACACGTCTTTGGGGGTAAAGAGCAGAGCATGCTGTGATCCTGGCACTTCTTGCAGGCACAGCAGCTTGTAACAGTTGTTTAGAAACAAAAGGAAAAACATGTCCTCGTTCTCTGTGGCCTCTGCTGCAAAGGAGGAGTGAACCCAGAGCTGAAGGACTGAGAGAACCCCTGTCTGCTGCCAGCAGAGGCAGGGTGCCAGGGAGGCCCTGCTTTGGAGAAAATGGGCAGCAAGCCTAAGCCAAGGAGAAAGGGGATGGAGCATGAGCAGGACTTCTAAAAGGAGGGCCAGATGATGAGCGTTTGTGTCTGAAGTCAGATCTGTGCTACAAAGATACTGTATTCACGTAGCTGCTTAATTATGTGGCTTTAATTAAGCAAAACCTGTGTTAAATAGGAATAAATAGCTGTTAAGATATAGACAGAAGTAATCACAGTTGCCTTATGCTAGGCTTCTACAGACAAAATTAGGTGTCTCATAAGTGTCCTGATTTAATTTTACTTTAATCTATAATTACTTACTTTTAAAATTCTTCTGTAATTCCCTTTGGCTGTAGTGGGCACCAGAGATTCTCATATACCCTGTAAATTAGACCAATAATGAGGCATTTAACTTTGTCAACTCCTGTATGAAAACGTCAGAGGAGACACTCTGGCTCAGCTCTGCAATGGGCGTGTCATTTTTCCCCTGTAGAATTGGTACAAATAGTTTCTATCTTATTAGAATGAAAAATGCACCTTCTGTCTTAATAGATTCCACATAGTTTGTGGTAAGGCTGAGCCAGCAGTTAAAGCTAAAAATACTTTTCCCAAGTCCCAAAAGATTTAGCAAGCAGGAAAAATGCTGGCTACACTGGAAGGACTTGAATGCCGCGACCAGGAGGTGTTCCCAAGTCTTGACACACAGCACAGTAGGTTTCTTCCATGCTGGTCAGAGAACATTTAGTTTCACTCATAATTTATATCCCTTGTTCTCTTCCTTGACTGCAACAGAGCGAGCTGGAGAATTCCAGCCTGTCATTTGTATGTCTGTCTCGATGTGTGCCCTCTCTAATGTTATTCAGAGCTAAAGGAGACTGGCTTAGTGGTGACATTTGGTTTGCTCTATTTTTCCCTTGTGCTGTGTGAATTCCGGGCAGTGGGAATTGGGGCTAACTTGGAAATATGTTCACTTTTCTCCTCCTTAAAGAAAAAAAAAGCGCTTCCAGTAAGACTTAACTGCAGCAGAGCCAGCTCCCCACGTTGGCAGGAAGCCTCTCAGTGGGGGCACGGCTGCGTGTGTGCCCTCCCCTCAGCTTCTGACATCTGAGATAGCACATTTTGTGTTGAGATGAGTGTCAAACGGGGCAGGGCTGTGCTGGGCAATGCAGCAGGAGCCTTATCAGACACACACAGAGGCACTCACAGAACGCAGCTCCCGCACACAAAGGGCAACGTGCCCGTCGTGGGCTCCAGTGTTGTGAAAGTGTTCAGGGAAGTGTGAGAGAACGATCCTCACTGCAGAAGGATCTTTGTGTCCATCTCCCAGCTGCTTGTCTGCCAGGCTTTGACCTCTCCATCTGCCCATGGGCATAGAGCTGAGCAGAGAAAATGATTTAAGGAAGTAAAACCGAGGGAGGAATTCTTCCACTGCTCTTTTGCCTGGTTACATCACCCCTCTCCAGCAGTCGTTTCTCTTTGCCATGAGACTGTTCAGGCCAAGAAGTCAAGGGGTATCACTGCAGCTCAGGGTGGTGCCTCGTGTGCTGCTGTTGTTGCTCCTGCAGAGGTAGTGCCTGCCTGGATTTGGGATGAAAATCGAGTGTGCTTTATGGCTGCAATATGTCTGTGTTTCACACTGGGGGGGTTGGAGAGTGAGTAAACAAGCAGGGCTGACTCCCAGCACTTTTTTGCTGCCTCTCTGTGCCCAGAGGGTGGGATTGATCTCCCTGTGCCGTGTCACAGCACGGGAGGAAGGGGGCAAGGCCTGCAGACAGACTTACACACTGACAGGCTCCTGAGGCCACTTCCCAACTGAACCCCAGCAGAACTGACTGATGTTGCAAGGCAAGAGAGTTGATATCCATGAAGGATATAATGCTGGAAGGACCTTAAACTGAATTTTTAGCCTGGATAATGGGATTCTAAATGTGTATTGGGATTCATGAGGTTTTGCAATTCCAGACAGCCTTGGCCACACTTGTGTTTTCTACTTTTGAGCTCTTGTGTTAATGGATGAGGGGAGGATTTTTTTATGAAGTCAATTTTGATGATGTTGCTTTGAAAATTGGTTACTTATCACTGTGTTTTACTTTGCAGTTGTAGCTGGGAGCTGGAAAAGTTTGAGGGAAAACATAATCTACACACTTTTATGTTCCCCAAACCAAAAAATATTTGCATAATTTAACAATGCAGTGTGCCTCCCACCATTTCTGGCCCTTTCTGGATGTTAGATGCTGGTAGGGCTGATGAGTTAGTTATAGCAAGGCAAAATAATTTGGTTTTGATCTTGGTTCTTAGGATGTGCTTTGTGCTAGCAGGAGTCTTACAGCAGCATGAAAGGCAAATGTCATTGTGACGAGTCTTTGCATAACTCTAGGGGTGATGTCTTGGTATACAGAAAGCAAATTACCTGGGATGTTTTCAGTTTGCTGAGCTTTCCCTCTCTCCAAATTCTCCAGTGCCTTGAGCAGCCGAAGAGAGGGGTGGACTGTGTTTCCCATGGCCTCTCCAAAGCCAGCAGCCAGGCATTTTTAATTTTGCTAAATAATCCCTCTGCTTATCTTTTGTTTTGTTTCTTTACTGCAGCAAGCAAAAATGAAGTCCCACTCCCTGGAACACAGGAGCCAGGAGCAACCTTTGTTACAGCCCAAACAGGTATGGGACTGCTGGCAGGGCTCTGAACCCAGCTCAGGGCTTTCAGCACCACAGAGAAATCTGTGGATCCAGACAGCTCTGCAGGGAGTAAATAACAGTCCAGACACCATTAGGGGTGCTCAGCTGGAGGGATTACTTTATGAAGATGGGATGATTTGCTGGAGGTGTTATTTGTGAGTAGTTAGACCTGAGTGAATTCGGGGTAGATTCATAGGGCTGAACTGTGCTGGAGAGAGTCTTCAAATTACAGAAAATTGAGCTGGAATGGATCTCTGGAGTCATCTAAGTTCAAGGATTTGGCAAAGGGAATTTAATATCAGGTTCTAAGTCGTGTGCTGAACTAAGTCTGTGTGAGTGATTGTGTGGCCCATGGCTGTGATTGCATGCAACCTGTGGGTCACAGGAGTTAATTCTGGGGCAGCCTGGAAGNTTAAAGAAAAGCTGTTAATCTCTCCCCACCCCCAGCCCAGTGGTAGCAGTAGCCATCTGTCAGGTTGGAAGCAGGCAGGAAACAGGTTTGCTGCTGGCATTTGGCTCGTTCCTGCACGTTTCTGAAGGGGTTGTTGTATGAAGATGTTTCGTTTCCTACCTCTTTCCCTTTTCACACTCTTGTTTCAGGACATCCTGGGCATTCTCCCCGTGGGGAGCCCACTGACATCCAGCATCTCCTCTAGTATCACCTCCAGTCTGGCTGCAACCCCCCCGAGCCCCGCCGGCACCAGCAGCATTCCAGGCATGAATGCCAATGCCCTTCCCTTCTACCCAACCAGTGACACCGTTGAGTCTGTCATAGGTAACTTTGCCTTTTTCATTTATGAAAATAGGGCTTCCTCAGCCATGGACCACCAGGTGTGAGACTTGGAATAACGTGGGTGTTGCAGTGACCTCCAGTTTTCCGTGTCTGTCAGTGCTGGCAGATTCCTGAAGCTTGTTCTGTTGACTGTGACACATCTGATGTTTCCTGCAGGTCATTTTGGATGAAATTCACCCACGGGACCAACTGAAGGCCTCTGAGCCATTCACTCAGAATGTCACATGATGTAAAAGGGCCTTAGTTTTAGCTTTGTCAAAGTGACAAAGAAGTCTTGGACTAGGCAGGAAATCACAGGGGCATTTTCCACAGTTAGAACCCCCTAGTTCTAAATGACAATTTTATAGCCAGAGCTACCACCAGGTAGATTGTAAGGACTTTGCCCTTTGTAGAGTGTAGGACAGAGGCTGTAAGAGAAAGGAAAGCAGGAGAGTCCAGAGAGTGGAGTCACTCTTAGATAGGCACAGGCTTTTTGGTCACCTGTTTTTCTTCTTCCTTTTTTTTTCTTTTTTTCCTTTTTTTAATTAAATGTAACGTTTCTGAGGTGATCTCACTAATTTGTTAAAAATAATAATAGAAATGAGTGGGCATGTGTGGGATGGAATTATATTGATCATCATTAGTGATGAGGCATGTTCAAATAGATATAACAGATTCAGGCATTAATAAGCTTTATTTTACCCTATATGTGAACCTCAGAGATGTTTTTCAAGTGTTCCCTTCTCCCTGTATTTCTTCTCCAAGTGGCTCTTCAGGAAAGCGGGAACAAAGCACAAACCAGACCCAGACATGCCATAAGCCAGTGTTCCTGTGTCTAAGGGACAGACTTAAAAGAGCAGTTTGGGGAAGACTTGTGGGATCTGCAGTTAATTCATCAGATTTTTGTTACCATGAACCATTTGGGAATAGTTTGAGACAAAAGGAAACAGGTCAGGTTAAAGAACCTGAACTGAAAAGCTGCCCATGACACTTCTGCCAAACCATCTGAGAACAGGATGGAGAGTAGGGCCCTGAGAGGTAGAGAGCACAGGCTCCTCTGCATGTAGGCTCTTTGGGCCATCCTATCTCTTGAAGTTGTTGGTCCTTTATAACATAATTGGTACCTCTGTGTCTGGCAGAGTCTGCCTTGGATGACCTGGACCTGAATGAATTCGGAGTGGCTGCCCTGGAGAAGACATTTGACAGCAGCACAGTGCCCCACACGAGTGGCATCATGATAGGTACATGAAAGCAACAGAGCTTTCTTTATCTTCTGCCAAGCAGTGTTGCCCAGTCACCTCAGTGGAGCCAGCCCAACCGAGCTCTAAAACCAGTCCCAAAATAACATTGGTTAAAACAGCAATTACAACGAACTCTGGCAACCCCTGAGCATCTTTGAAGTGAGAGCTTGCCCTTACTGACTAGCAGAGCTGAGTTGTTGCCATTGGGCCCAGGTGTCTTGGGGATGTTTCTTGAGACTGAATGGGACTTGCCTGATTTTTTTTTTTTTTCTTTTTTTTTTCTTTTTTTTCTTTTTTTTCCTTTTTTTTTCTTTTTTTTTCTTTTTTTTTTTTTTTGAGTGTGTAAGTAGACTCCAGAAGGCATCTGATGCATTTCAAATCAGGCCAAAGTATAACAATTCGCATCTTAAGCAGAAAACTCTCCCTAGCTGTAACAGGAAACTCACTGACCTGGTAATGCCATCCATCTGTCAGAGTGTCATCATGGTCTGCTGATTTGGTTCCTGTAATGTCTGTCTCATTTTGATACATGGAGGTAGGCTAAGGCCTCTTCTACCTGTCTCTGATGGGTGTCCAGGATAAAAAGAAATGTCTCGTAACTTTTTTGGAGGTGGTTGTAGTTTCTGGCTACCCTTTGCTGTGTAAAGCAGGTGTTTGAACAGGAGCTTACTCTGGTTGTCTGAAGGTTTCCAAGGGAACTGCACTGCCTGGAGCTGTATCGAGGTAGGAAGGGACCTGTGGAAAGAATATCACTTCCACTTCCCTGCCAAAGATTAGAGCCTGCTGGAGGTGTACTGTCCCTGTCTGCTGCCAGCCCTGCTGCTGCTGCTCCCCACCTGCAGTGCCTTAGGGATCCTCCCCTTCTCCCTCTCTTCACATCAGGCCTGGGTGTTACCTGGTGACCTTCTAAGGGGGGAGATAGATGTGAGAGCAGGGGTGAGATATCCCTGAATCTGTGAGTGGCAGGCAGAACAACCTCTGGTTTAAGGGAAGTTGATGTCTTTTGTGGTTAGGCTTTTGTTTATTTGGGGTTTTTTATTACTGGTAGATCCAGGCACTGAGGTATGTGTAACTACAGCTAGTCGCTGGATTTTAGTAGTTGAGATCATGAACTCACCCAGCATGAGAGTCTTCTCACTACAGGTTGTTTGGAAGTATTAAAGGCAGAGGCACATGTTTTAGAAGTGAATTTTTCATGACAAAGTATTTCACCAGATACCAAATTCATCTTCTCTAGGCTGACAGGGACCGAGCTCTGCTCAGAAAACCTTTTGTTCCTTTGGCCACTCAAAGAGCAAGCCATTGAATTGTGGAGGGTCTTAACCTATGTGGGTCATGGGATGGCAGCTTCAGTGCTCCTCTTAAAGGCTGAGAGGGGAATGAAACCTCAGGAGAAGTGGAGGGAATCCCGAGGGGCTCAGGGAGGAGAAAGGGAACCTAACACCTCCTGCTCTGAACTCCTGCCTGTGCCCACGCCTCATGGTCATACATAGCCATCCTCTCTGTGTGTTCTTTGTCCAGGTGGGAGTTTGCTGCAAAGTTCTGCTCCTGTAAATATCCCCGGGTCCCTTGGAAGCTCTGCCTCCTTTCACTCCGCCTCTCCTTCTCCACCGGTCAGCCTCTCATCGCATTTCCTCCATCAGCCCCAGGGACACTTAAGCCAGTCAGAAAACACGTTCCTGGGGACATCAGCTTCTCATGGATCATTAGGTAAATGCACAGTGTGTGTGTGTCCCATGTACATGCCTGTCTGTGCCATGTAAGTATTTTCTTTTAAGTTGGCTTTAATTTCAATGTGTTGTTTCACTGCTGCCATGGATCTCTTCTTCCCATGAGAACAGCGACGGGACTAGAAGCTGCTTTACCAAAGTCAGCTACTACCTCATGAACAAGGGAGCAATTCTCTCTACTTCCCATGTTTCTAGGCTGGGAAAAAGGGGCAGATAGGTTAATTGCCTTGCTCTGATGATGCCCTTCTGGAAAAAGAGCTCTGCCTTTTCCAGCCAGCAGTGCTTTGCTGAGACTTCATATAAAACTCAGGGCTGGGTCCTCGTCTTGGCTGAGTTTAGGTAGGGATTGCAGTTTGCCCTTGGGACTGCTTGTGGGTCAGATTGGCTTCTGGGAGCTCTAGAGCAGGCCTGGGCCATCAGAACTTTTTCTCCTGTTTGACACTCTATACCAGTTTTGCAGTGTGGACTTTGCAAAAAGTCAGTGTCCAGTTTTATCTCCCTTGCTCCTTCCCCTCCTTGAGGGTCTCTTTCATGTATGAGGGAGTGAAGGAAGAGAAATTACTTTGGAGCTTCAGCTGTATCAGGAAGAACAGGAAATTTAGCAGACAAATCTATTTTATTATCAAGACACAGGATTACCTTGAGAAATAAAACTGTTTGGCCTCCAGGCTACAGTGACACCAGTTCTGCTTATTTCTGTTAGTAACAGTAAATATTCATTCTCTCTATCGATGCTAGACATAAATGCCTCTTCAAATCTGAGATACACTTTAATCTTTAATATTCAGCTTAACCTAATAAAATGATTACATGCTTGTGTAAGCTGTTTCTGCATGCACTTATCTGTGTAACTGCATCCCTTGTTTGCACAGCCCAAACCCATGATTCCATGCTTGCCATTGCTGCTTGTTTGGCTTTAACAGCTTTTACAATTACTGTAATAAGAGACATCAGAGGCCATCTCTGCTCTTAATTAGGTTGAGGCTGGCTGTTCGTCCCAGTTTTTGTAAGGAAAGGAGAAATTGCTGTTTCAGAAGAAATGAGTTATATTTATCTTGACTGTGTATTTATACAAATAAAAAGCCCAAAATTGCAGGAAATTCACAAATGCATTTAAATAATTTATTTATAAGAAAACAAGATATTTTCCATAAATACAACAAATCCTTTGCTGTGGTTTTGAGAAGATATTTAAATAGTTTCTTAGCAGTTGGCAATCATCTGCTCCATGTAACTTGGTGAATGCACATAACATGTCAAGTGTGTAGTTATCACTGATTTGTATTGAAATTGAGTTAAAAATACCTAGTTCTGGGCTGGTTTCCACTGTGCTAGGTGCAAAATGTGCAGAGAAGGCATTCCTGACCAAAGGGGCTTGATACTTCCAATGTGAAATGAGAACAGCAGGTGGAAAGAAGGGGTTAAAACAAATTACAGGAACAGCTTGGTTAGCTCTAGCAGAATTTGTGGCTTGCCAGCATCCTGCTTAATGCTGGATTCCCATTCAAGAAAACTGAAGTTTAAAAAACAAAATGTGAGTGGTGATTCCATAAAAACTTCTTGCTTTCAACTGAGCACCGTTCAGAGCAGCAGAGATGGATCTGTGGTAAGTGGCCTGAGCCAGTAAAGATCCCTTGCTGCTCTGCTAAGTGAGTTGTTAATGTGCCTAAGCCCTTGGTGAAGACAAGTTACTGTTTTTCAGCTGTATATTTTGTAACTATTCGTGTCTTGGCCGGTGCTAAATGGGAAGTCCGTGGTGCTGGGATAGACCTCAGTGAGAGGCTGTTGACTCCAGGGCTCACTTGCAGGCACAGTTTAGCTGCTGGGAGATCAGAATTATCAGTTGCAACTCGATTTAGGAATGATCAGTGGGCATGAAAATGACTCCCACATCAAACTGGAGCAAACTGTTTGGGTAAGAGTCCACACTCTGTCTCAATATTACCTTTTCCTACTAGTTTTCCCCTGAATGCAAAGTGTGGGTACCTATTTTAAGTGAAAGTATTTTTGTTATTGAAAGAGTACAAACATTGGACTCTGGAAAAATAGCCAGTTTTGTCTACAACTCATATTCTACTCCTTTGTCTCCTAAGCCTTGAATTTCTTTCTGAAAAGAGAGTTTATTTGAACAAGCTAAAATAGGGAAGTGGCTAATTAGTCTTCTCTGGTGCTGCTCACTAGCTCAGTGCTAGAACTCTGCAGAGGATGAAGCAGATACAGATACTATTGTCTCTACTTTTTTATAAACAGGGTTTTCCAGTTCTGTTCCTTGTGTATGGAAACAGCAATGACTTGGAGCATTTTTGTGTCACTGTTTGGAAGTGAGGCTCCTTTTCTAAGCCCCACGCTGAGGAGACAAAAGCAGAAGTTTCTCAGGGTGTACTGTGGGAGGTAGCACCACCTGGGCTCTGTGAACCAACTCTGGTGGCTGTGCTGCACGGAAAAGTGGGGAGGTAGAAGCAGGTCAGGGGTTCTCCTGAAAGAAGGGGGATTCAAGCTGATAGTCAGCTCTGCTGTAAAAGTGATGCTTCTAAACACAGCCTGATTCAAGAGTTCCTGGGTCCTCCCTCCATCACTAAAGATGAGGCCTAATGGTGTGAAATTTCCCTATAAAGTCCCTCTATGATGGACTCCGGGGTCATGGGGATGAAACTGGTTCTTGAGATGAACTTTTTTATCCTGTTTACACATTTTTGAATCCTGGATTTCACAGGGTTAGGGAGAAAATGGGGAAATTGCCAGCACCTGTGACATAACCCTCTCTATTTCCCTGTGAAACAGGTTTAAATGGGATGAACAGCAGCATATGGGAACACTTTGCTTCGGGGAGTTTTTCGCCCAGTACCTCACCTGCATTTCTGTCAGGTCCAGGTGCTGCGGAGCTGGCACGGCTACGACAAGAACTGGATGAAGCCAACGGCACAATAAAGCAGTGGGAAGAGTCTTGGAAACAAGCCAAGCAGGTACTTGGGCAAATCCTGGGATTAGGGAGTGTAAAGGAGTAGGGGGTGTCAGCCTTTCAACAGGCTCCTGGACATGGAGGTGATGGACAGCGCTGTAGGTTTTACAGATTCTCAGCATTCTTTCCTCCCCCTTGGGAATCACCAAATCACTGGGCCTGGTGTGTTCAGGTGCTGGAAGTTCAAGGCCAGGTGTCACAACAGATGCCCTGAAGTGTTTGACAGTTTCTCAGAGCTGCCAGCTGACTTTGATCCATGATAATTTGTCAGTACCTCAAAGTTTATCCCCTGAACAGTGTGAGCCAGATGTGTAGAACCACAGCCCAAGCAGATGGGATATCTGGAATAAGCAGCGCCTTGAAGCAAGGCTCCAAACGTGTTTCAGAATTTGGGAATAGAATTTGGGCAGATTGGTCAGAACTGGTGTGAGAAGTGTATGGAAATTGATAATTTTTCTGGGTTTCTCTTTGAAGACAGACCGAGTTTTCAGACCGCTTCTTTTTACCCTCTTTGTGGGAACTTGCAGGCTTGTGATGCTTGGAAAAAGGAGGCAGAGGAAGCAAATGATCGCGCCAACACAGCTAACATGGAATGTGAACTGGCCCGGGAGCAGAGGGAAGCCTTGGAGCTGCAAGTGAAGAAACTGCAGGAGGAGCTGGAGAGGATCCACACCGGCCAGGACCCGCAGTTCCTGCGCTCCTTCTCTGACCTGGAGACGCTCTCGCTCTCGTCGCTCTACACCCTGCAGAAACAGCTGCGGGCAAACCTGGAGAAAGTGGACAAGGTGAGTGCCAGGGCCTGGCAGGGCAGAGCTCTGCCCTCTCTGCTCCTACCCGTCACAGCTTTTTCCCTTTTCTTTAATAGAGCCAGAAATCAGAAGCCTATCAGAGCACTTCCAGGTAGATGTAACCAAAGTGAGCTCTAGCTGGCTCCCAGGAAGATAACTTCATCTTCTTTGTGCCTAAAGTACAGAATTTAAATCAATCAAAGCTGCTCTGTTGATCCTAAAGGTCCCGAAAGGCATCACGCTGTGCTGCTGTACTTTTGCTCCAGCAGATGAACAGGGTGGACAGCTGCAAGTCCTCCCTGCCCTTCCCCAAACCGCTGAGCCCTTTGCCGTGCGCGTGCCGCTGACGCTGTGCCCTGTCCCCCTCTCTTGCAGGCGGTATTTCAGATGCAGTCAGTGAAATGCCTTAAGTGTCAGGAGGAGAACCGGGTGGTGTTACCGTGCCAACACGCGGTGCTGTGCGAGACGTGCGCCGAGGAGGGCGAGTGCCCCATCTGCCACCCCAACAGGCCCCACTCTCTGCAGTCGTGACCTTGCGAGGACACTCGTTCTGATCATATCCTATAGAACTTTTTAACTTTATACATACGTACATATATATATGTATGTGTATATATATATATGTATATATGTGTGTGGATGGGCGTGGCTGTGCACGTGTAGGGACGTGCACACACACGCACATGCACGCATGAAAACAGAAAATTAGTTGCAGAGCACTTTTTAATATTTTACATCCCGTATCTAAACTGCCCCTCACCCGTGCCCCACTAATTCTAACTCTTGATGAACTTTGAGAGCTGTTTTTAATACAGATCAAAGGGCCATTTGCAAAGAGTCTGTGTTTCTCCTCTTTTCTATTTAGGTGATAACAAATTTTTGACTATTTCCAGAAGGACTTAGAGTGGGCAAGAGGGGCTTCCACGTGCTTTCCAGAGGAAGAGTTGAGATCATGGGGAGGATCGAGGTGGATTGAAATGACTTGCTCATGCCTTCGGTCCCCCTGCTCTTTCACTGACCCAGCTTGGTTAAAGCCGTCCCCCCTGATGGGAGCTCTGCCAGGCTCCTGCCTGGAGGGCCTCACACTGCCCATCTCTGAATGTGCAGGAACTTTGTCTGTCATTTAATCAGCAAAGTTCACTTTTTAAATTTTTTTACACTCTTTGTATATTTGTATGAAAAGAAGAAAAGAGGGAAAAAAAAAATTTATATTGGACCTAGAGCAAGCCAAGCCCCAAAATTCAGTGACCAATGTTCACTGCTGATGCAGCCAACATGTTCCAGGTCTGAGCAGCCTTAGAAGTGTTGCCCTTGGGTGAGCCAAAGCCCTTTATGAAGGAAATTTGGATGCAGAGGTTAGTTCTCTCCAGGCACCCCTTTGTCTGGTGGCTGCCTAGAGACGTTTTACTGTTTCGGACGAGATTAGTTTTGTTTTAGCCACAGGGACCTGATTCGTAGTCACTGCTGAAGTGCATGAAACAATTCCAGGTAGGCTGAGGACATTTTTGTTGCCTGTGTCAGCAGCTCAAGGGTGGTTTGTGGATTGCTGGCTCCAGAAACCCTCGTGCTGGAGATGTGTGGTGACAGAAATAGTCCAGCAGGACAGAGAAATGCCACCAGCTCAGACCTGTCCAGCAGCTGAGCTTTCCTGTGACTTTCCTTACCAGCGTGTCCATTGGATTTTTACATCAGGTGGATTGCAGTAACCTGCTGGGATCTCAACCAAAAGGCCACTCAGTTGACTGAACATTTTTATTTTGCACAGGGATGCTCCTGTGCTGCCCCTCCGTGACCTGGAAAAGCACTGGAACCTCCAGCAGCCCACTATTGTAGGAAAACTGAATTTTTACCAGAGCCTCTCAGAAAGCTTCATATTTAATACAAACACATAATTAGATCTGCATCCATAATTCCACCTTTCCTCTCCATGGAAGGGGTTAATATGCATTCCCAGATGATCTCTTAAGTGCAGCTCTGTGTAGTTCTTTTTTATGTTTTCCCATTAACTTGTTTTTGGGTTTTTTGGTAAAAATGCTTTTTTTCCATGTGTATTTTATTGTAACTAGCATCAGGTTTTTTAATTTTTTTTTTAATGGAGAGACACTGTTGAGTGACTATTGTGGCTATGTTGTTTGGTTATAGCCTTTGAATGTCTGTGCCATGGGGCAGCACATCTGCCTTGGTCTGATCTTAAGGAAAGACCTTTTATTGAAATACGTGAACATTTCTCTTTTTTTTTTTAGGAAAAATAAAAAATATAAAAAAAAAATTAAAAGTAGGGGGGGAGGAGGAGGAAAAAGCCCAATTAAGATAAAAAAATTTACTAAAAAGTTTTTTTGTAACTAACTTAAATCATAGGAAATAAACTCTTAAATCGGGTCTTTAATATTTATAAGCAGCAGAGCTGATCAGCCCGTTTTTGGCTATGGTTTGTAACACTTTTTATGAGCGTGGGGGTTTCTCTGCTCCTCTGCCTTCCCGGGGGCTGCTCAGGGGTGATGCTGCCTTTTGCCAACCCTCTTTTTCCAGATCTGTCCGGCACTGGCTCCGTGATTCCAACAGGGAATCCCTCCACATGGAACTTGTCCCCTGAGGGCAGCCTGGGCTGTCTCTGTGGGACTTCCAGTCACGGGCTGGTGCAGGACTTGGGGGGGGTTAAGGGGAAAGAGCTGTTTGCCCCCAGTTTCCATGGGCTACAAGGAAAAATTCCAGGCCAGAGAAAATGTGTTTTTCCCTTTTGAGTAAAACAGTTTCTCTGTTTTAAAACTTACACTGAAGGACCAAAGAATTCAGAATTTCACCTGTTTGTGGCCCTTAAATTTTAACTTTCCATTGCCACACTGCACTCATGGCAGAGCAGCCTGAAGGAATTAGCACTAGACCCTTCCCTTGCCCCCACCCCAACCTCTCTCAGCACTCTCTTTGCACAAGCACATAGACTTTCTCACTTTCCTCTGGTTCTTGAAGAAACACTTCCTAAATTTAGGTTTTTATCAATTTGTCTGCTGCTTTAAAAAAAAAAAGGAGAGGAATATTGAAATGTGAATTTATTTTCTTAAGCATCAGATGGAAAAGAGAACTTCATCTTTGCATATTTTGTGAATGTTCTGGGGGGCCACTTAAAGACAATTTCCAAACCAAATGAGGTAGGAGCAGGGGGAAGGAGCAGCATTCCTGACCCACTCCAGCAGTTGTTGGTGCCTGCTCCGGGCAGGAAGGACAAACCATAATCACAGCACTGAGTCTGTGATCAGCTTTTGTATGGTGTAAAAAGAGCTGAAATAAACTTGGTGCTAATAAGTGCAGCCCCTGTCACGTACTGTCAGGCTTCCTTCTGAAGCAGGAACTCCCTTTACAGGACACACAGTAACCCAGCAGAGCTGAGGGGGCTTCAAAACAAAAGTGGGGTCCACGGGGTTCCTTGGGGAGCAGCCCAGCTGCACAGCCCCGCCCGCATCTGGGTCCTGCCTCCTCACACAGACTCCTTAGCGGATAATGACATTTTCCTCCCCAAATTTTTGGGAGCTTCAGAAGCGCCGGCCTCGGTGACGAATTGGGGAGGTCGGACCCTTCGGAGCTGAGAGCTGGGGGAAGGGAGTTGTGGTTGTGTTGTGAAACCACAGCATCCTAAAGGTCAATAAACTTTTGCATTATTATGGAAAACCAACCTAGAAGCAGAGGGCTTGGGACAGCACTACCCTGGGTCGATCCAGAGCAACAAGCAGGGCCAGAGCTGTAGGTGAGAGCCAGGAGCTGAAGGATTTTAGCATTTTTGGGCTAACAGGACCACTTTGAGCTCCTCTCCAGCTTTAGGTGCCGTAGCCACGTGCTCGCTGTGGCACGGGAGGGACCTGGGACAGGTCCGGAGCTGGAGCACATTTCCTTAAGCAGATCCCACCCCTGGGGGGCACTGCAGCCGATCCCCTGCCGAAGGGTTTTACACTTTTGTACATCTCTGAAGCTGAACCTGAGCCACTTGCAAGGCTTGTGCAGCTGAGACAATGAAGAGAATTCCTTACCCTGGGAGGAAGCCCGTAACACTGAATGGACTCAGTCATCCCTTGCTGTTCCACCAGCCTCTGACCCTCCTCTCTTCCTCCTTTTTCCCTATCTGAGAAGGAGGAATATTGCCAGTGTTTTCCTCCAGAATTATTATAATCCTTGGAGTGATGGCCAACAGCAAAATAGATGTTACTGATGTAAAACCTAGTATTTTAAAGGTGAAGTATTCCTGCAAAGTAGTGACTGCATCGGAGAGATTTCTGGGGCTTCCCCACTCCGTAGCTTCCAATGTTAAAACAAAATAAATACAGTATACGTTTTAAAAAAATAATAATAATACACACTGCAGTATTTCTGGTGGCAATTCTTGCCCAGTCCCTTCCCTGCTTTCCCCAGGAGGAAGGGCACTGGGCAGAGGTGCCCCTAGTCCGTGTAGAAGTTGGCAGAATGGTGATCAGTGGTGTAAAACGTGTTGTTGATTCCATGTATAGAACTGTGATTTCAGCTGTCGTTCTCTCGTACTCTGTAAATATGTGTTTTGGCTGTCAGAAACCTGGTTTAGACTCTTTTCTTGGCAGAGTGAATTTGCATGTGGGGCTGGAAAGAACTCAATCTGTGTCACAGTTTCCAAGGGCAGGATGGATTTTTTTTTTCTTTTTCTTTTTTTTTTTTTTTAGAGGACAATAAATTTTTATTTTTTTGCTAAGAAAAAAAAAATACAAACTGAAGCGGTGTGTGTGTGTGTGCGTGCGCATGCGTGCCCGGGTGGATGTGCAGCCCCGGGCTCTGCTCTGGGGCTTGGGGAGGGTGGAGAAATCTGGGCTGTGGAGCCCTCAAAACAACAGATCCGTGGCAAATTTTGCCTTTCACACAACCAAGAATAATTTCTCTCTGAGCTTCCCCTCCCTTTTTGGGAGGTTGCAATTCACTTTTCTGATGGAGGTGTGGTGGAAGAGGGGAAACATCGATGCAATGTGGGTAAGGTGGGGCAGAGAGCCCTTTGGAAGTGGCAAATCCAAAACTTTCTCACCCAAATTCTTGGTCTGGGCATGGATTTATGTCCTGGCAGAGCCAGGCTGGGCAGAGGTGAGCTGTGCCAGCTCAGTGGATACAAACACCCAAAAGAGCACACCTGGCCTGTGGATCCAAGAATTACCTGTTAATTTTGGTCTAATTAATGCTTCAAAGGTGCATCAATCACTTCCCATTAGTCCAATCACAACAATAATCTGAATGGGCCCATTTGTATAGCAGATTATTGGTAACACAATAAAATCAGTGGGTGTAAGTGCCAGCCCCTTCCCTCTTGTGTTCCAGCCATCCGCCTGTGTCGGGTTCTTCACCAGGATGAGGAGGATGATGGGGATTTCTTCCTCTTCCTTGCTCCTGCATTTGCTAGGAGCTGCTTTTGTGTGCTCCAAGCCTTATTTTTTAATGCTTGGGCTGTTCTCCTGCTCCGTGGGGTTAGTTGTGCTCTGATTGATTAAGGTTTAGTAGTCCTTCTCTGTAAAAGGTGGGATTTCTTTTAGGGTAGGAGAAGAGCCACACAACTGCCTGGAGCTGAGCAAAAAGGAAGCTAAAACACCTTGAATAATACGGTGCAAACAACCTCAAAAGAGAGGTCAGCCTGTGCCACCTGCTCCGTGGGACACACCTGGCTGGTGGCAGCCCAGGGCAAGGTAGAGCACAGCCATTTTTAAACAAACAGCTAAAAATGAGCTGAGACCATCTTCAAACCTCCAGCCTGGTGTAGTAAACCTCGTAATAAAATGGGGGTGCCAGCAGATGAGCTGCAGGGTGCCGGCACAGGGTGCTGGACCTGGCTGAAAAGACCCTGGGACAGCATCTCCACAATCCCAGACCCAGCTCTGGAATATTATTTCTCTGCACTGAAACCTAAGCCAGCAAATGGCTTCCTTGGGAGCCAGCAGCGCCTTAATCCCTCCTGCTGTGGGCTCTGTCACACAGATACCAAAGGAGCTTTTTTTCCTTTTCCCACCCCCGCATCCAGGATTTGACCTGAGCTGACCCGGCGGCTGCTCTGCCCACCGAGGGTGCAGCTGGTGCTCAGGCACCCGGGAGGGGAATGCTTTTAATTCCCTAGTCCCTGGCAGCTCCCAGGGACCTGCTGCAACTCAAACACAGCCACCCCCGTGCAGGGTAGGGGTAGAGGGAGCTCCAGGTGTATAATTAGTACTAATAGCAGCGAAAAAAAGCTCCAAAAAACCCAACAAGTTGTTAAAACCACCTGCCCTGCCAGGCATTTTTGCTGTCACCCTGGGTCACCCCACATGGGTGCACCCTGCAGAGCTTCTCACCACTTCCAGAGGGACCCAGCTCCCTGGCACAGGCTGGGGGTGATGCCAGGGACCTGCACCCCATGTCTGGGCTGTCAGCTGCCCAAAATATCTCCTGGTTTGGCTGCTAGGGCTGTGATGCTCTTTATTGCTGCCCAGCCTCCAGCAAGATCCCAGGCTTCCAGCAGGTCGATAAAATTGGTGGTAAAATAAAAAAACTGAAACCAAACAGACACAAAAGCTATGCACATTTTAAAAAAAGGAGAAATTCAGCAGCTCCCACCAGACCTCAAATGCTGTGTCCCACCCCACTGTGCTGCTGCTCCCAGCACAGAGCCACTGCCCCAAAGCACAGACTCAGCCCACGCATCAGCTTTGTGGCTTTTCATTTAAAATAAGAGGCTTATCCACAAGAAAATGAGGGGAAAAAGAAATTAAAAAATTAAAAAAAAAAAAAAAATGAAGGCAGGTTTGGCCATGGCTGTCCCCAGCCTGAATCAGTCGAGTTGCAGACGGGAGGGTTGGGGACACAGCCAGGAGATGCGGCACTGGCAGTGACAGAGGGACGGACAGGGACAGCCACACTTCCACGTCCCTCGTGTAGTGTTGCTAGTCCAGGCAGGCAAAGAAATCCCCTCAAATCCAGCTGCCCCCCCTCCACGGCTCACGGGAGCGTGGCTGCCCGAAGGTGGGGGTGAGATGGGTGCTGGGAGGTGCGGCGGGGCGGGCACAGGGCCCCCTCTGTCCCCACACTCCCTGCAGATGCTTCTGGCTCCGACACCACAGAAGCCCCATGGTCCCACAGGCCGGACCCCTCCTTTCAGGGCCATCTTCCTGCCCCTCCCTCACTCCGTCTCCTTGGACTGCTTGGCTCGCTGCTTGCGGAGCTTAGCGAAGGCCTGAGCCTCTTTGTCCCTTTTCCTGGACTCCAGCAGCTGCAGGATCTCATCTGCCGGAGAAGAAAAGGGGAGCGATGGTGGGAGATGCCCCTCACAGCCCCCTCCCCATGCTGCAGGGGCTAAGCCCGGCTGTGGCACCACGTACCCCTGGGCTTGGGGTGGGTGAGGGGGAGCCGGGTCTGGGGCACCCGTCCCATGTCAGCCTCGTCCTCCTCAGTGTCGAGGCCGGGCAGGTGGCACAGGGGGAAGAAGGCTTCGCCCTCCAGGTCGTTGGCCCCCAGCACGTCGTAGTCAAACACGGTCAGCAGCAGACAGGCCCCCTCCTGCCGGCACTTCTCGGGGGGGATCAAGCTGCAGGGCCACGGGAGGCTGGGGATCATCACATCCCACCCCCTCGGTCCCAAAATTCAACCTTCCGTGCTCCATGGGAAGCCACCTCCCCAAACCCTTCAAAGCTCAGGGCCCCAGCACAGCCCTGCACCCTCCCAGGTGTTTGGGGGACCCCACTGGGGTGCAGGGGGTGAAATCCCCGGACAGGGCCCAGTTCCTGGAGCAGCAGCCCCATGGCAGAGGCTCTGTTGAAGCCTGAGGGGTTGTGGGGACTGGGGGGCCCCTGCTGGGTGCCAGCCCCTACGTACAAATCGAAGGCTTCGTCGAAGAGGGGGTGCAGCTCGTTCCTCTTGCACTGGGTGGTCCGGGCCACCACCTCGGGGAACTCGTGCCGGGGCTCCAGGGTGAGCTGGACGAAGGGGTCGCTGGAGCCTGGTGGGGTGCAGACATCAGCCCCTTCCCCCGGCCCCTCTGCCCCGGGATGAACCCAGCAGGGGTGGGTGGACGCACTGGGGTGGCTGCGGGGGTGGGTCAGGGCACTCTCACCGCAACCCCCAGCCCAGCCCGGGCTCCCGGAGGGTGCGGGAACATCCCTAACCCTGCCCGCATAGCGATCGGCCAGGGGTGGCTGCAGGAGGAGTGACCTCTCCTGGAGAGCTCCCCGAACGACAGCTGGACCGCGAGCAGCTCCCTGCTCATGGTTTTTTATCTGCGACTCCTTTGCACGATGAAGAAAAGCCGCCTGCCCTGGCTGCTGGCCTGTGGGATGTGGGCACTGTGTCCTGCCCGGTCCTGCCTGACACATCCCACTGGACCACCCCGGACCAGTGCAATAACCCCCCTTTTTCCCCAAATCCACCTCCTTGGGTAAAAAAACAAATCAAGAGAGAGTCCAAGCACTGCCAGCATCTCTCTTGTCTGGGGCATAGCAGGGACCAAGGCCAGGGGGTCCTGGGGCACTGGGGCTCCCCTGCCCACCCACACCCACCGTTGGAGTCCAGCGGGATGAGGTTGGTGGCGTTGAGCACTTCCACACGGAGTTTCTGCTCCGAAGGCCGGTACAGAGCTTTGATGGTCACGGCCCCGTACTTCTCCGAGCTGGTGTCCAGCTGGAAAGTGGGGTACAAGGATAAGGGTGCTGTCCTTCATCCCCATCATGGAGGGGATGCACAGGGTCTGGCAGAGGCTGAGCAGGAATTTTGGGGTACCCAGGGTGTGCCAGAATCCTCTGGGATGCAATTGAGCCCACTCCTGGTCAATGCTGTGGCAAAACCCATGCCCAACAGCCCCAGGACTGGGAGGAAATTCCACATTTCCACAGGCAGGGCCTGTGAGCATGGGTGGGTGGGATGTGGGAAGAGGCTGGGAGCAGCACCTGGACTCCTACCTGCTGCTGGATCCTGTTGCTGAAGTATTTCTGGATGAGTTTGCGGCTGGTGGCGGAGCAGAGGGCCAGGTGAGCCTCCAGCGTCTGTGGGGAGGGTGGGAGGTGATGGTCAAGCACACGGACAGGTCCACAGCTCGGGGATGTCCTCCCTGGCGTCCCTCCCTCCCAAAGGAACCCATGGGGACTCCCCATTCCCATCTCCATACCCGGAAGGTTGCAGTGTGGAGGGTTTCCAGTGGCAGCCCGCAGCCCTCGGCGTGGAAGCACAGCTCCAGGCTCTGGGGACAAGGATGCTGTCAGCCACCAACCAAAGCCCTGTCCCTGCCAGGGACTCCCTGCTTCCCCTTGGTACCTTCAGGGCACAGAACAGCCTCTGGTAGTGCTGGACCGAGGGCACCTGCGGCCCCCCTGCTGCTGAGAGCACGGACAGGGTGTGGTGCCACAGGAGAGTGAGGAGGCTGCAGGGGAGAGGGAGGCTGTGAGCAGGATCCAGGGCGTGGGCTGGGGGGATGGTCTTCAGCTGAAGGGCTTTGCAAAGCCCCAGAAGGAAGTGCCTCATCCTGCCAGCCCCATGTGGGATGGCCCCAAGCCGCATGGAGCTGAGGGGAAGCTCCTGCCCAAGTGATGGTGACACTGGTGGCCTCTGCCACAGTGCATCCCAAGTGCCCTGGTCACCTTTTGAAGTTCTCCTGGACCAGATGCTCATTGAGGTACTGCAGCTCCAACTCCAGGAACTTCATGAGGGGGATGATGGACTGCAGCGAGAGGAGAGGGGTGTTGGGGAGGGCAGGGGGGCCATATCCAGCAGGGCACAGCAGGCCAGGGAGGATCCCAGAGGGGCTCCTTCCCACAGAACATGGGCAGACTGTGCCTGGTCTGGTCCTGCTGCTGACACAGGCATCAAGCCAAGCATGTGGAGGTCTGGGCCCCATCACTGGTGTGTCCTGTGCCCCAGGCATGGGCAGAGAGCAGCGATGGAGGGTGACAGAGGCCTCCACCAAGCAAGCAAACACTGCCCAAAAAAGATGGTCCAGGAGGGGCTGGACCAGATACTTACATCCTCAGGCTTCTGGGTGTCACTGGAAGATGAGAGCTCGTGGATGTGTCTGGCAATGCCCTTTTCCAGCTGCCGGGGAGAAACACAGGAAGAGACTTGGACTTTGCCCTCTGCATCAGCCTCCCCATGCCCAGCTCCACCTTGTCTCCTTCCCAGGAGCATTATGGGCTCCAGGACACCTTGGGTGAAACTGCTCTGGGCCAGGTGAAAGCCGAGGGGGGGTCAGTGGCAGGTGGTCACCTTGGTGGCCAGGGCTTGCACCACGTCCCGGACCTCGTGGTCCAGGCAGGCCACGGTGCTGTCGAGCTGGTTGTGCAGAGCGTTCTGGATCTGCTGCGGGTCGACGACGCCCCTCACGCGCTGCTCCAGCTGGGCCCAGTCCAGCTGTGACGGCAGCTTCAGCATCAGCAGCCGGAGCTGCTCAATGTTGTTCACCACGATGCAGAGCTGGGGGAGGGGGGTCTGCTTCAGGGTGTCCATCCCACATCCCCATCCCCAGTGCAATCTCCATCACTATTCCCATTCCCATCTCCATCCCCATCCTCATCCCCATCCCCAGTGCAATCTCCATCACTATCTCCATTCTCATTTTTCATTCTCACCTGTGTCCCCATCCCCACCCTGCTCCCCCTGCTCACACCATTTCCCTCCTGATTTTCCAGGATTATGGCTTTTGATGGCCAACTGGTCCCTGTGGAACCCAAACTGGGGAGGTCAGCTGGGTTCTCAGCAGCTCAGCTCCCTCTCTGCCCAGAAACCAGAGCCAAATTCTGTCTTTCCTGGAGAAACCAGGACAAGTTCCAATACCAACCTTGTTGGCTGCCTCGCCCTCATTCTGCTCGCTCAGCGACAGAGCCTCAGCCCTGTCCTTGATGAGCTTGCAGTACATCAGGGAGATCTTGCACATGTCCTGCAGGACAGAGAGGAAACCAACGGGACTGAACCAGGCAACAGGGGGACCACGGTGGACTCAGGGAATCACATCACTGCCGGGTACTGGCTCCTTCATGGAGACACGTCTCCAAGAGGAGGAGGAGGAAACTCCAGGTGCTGGTGCCCAGGTGTACAAACCTCCAGGAGATTGACCATGATCATGAAGGCTTTGTCAGGGTCTGGCCAGTTGAGCTGCTGCCAGGTGGTCATGATCTGGGCGTAGCAGGTGGACAGGTCAACGGTGGATGTGCTGTGCTTGTGATACCCGTAAGGCTTCAGCTGAGGGGCAGAGAAGGCAAACGCAGCTCATACAGGGAGATGCCATCCCAGGGAGCAGAGCTGCTCCTTTACTTTGGGGCTCTCTGGCCCATCATCAGCTCCTTATATCCCAGTGTCACCACACAACCATTTTGGAGAGTGGAGGAGATGAGGATGGATGGAGCAGCATGAGCTCCCTGCTTCCCTCCATAACCAACCCAGCGTTGCTGGACCCCACTGAGGAGCAGGGAGAGGAGCCTGTGGCCTCATGGCTGCCTTCCCTCCCCTCTTCCCAGAGGTTGGAAGCAAAGGGGATTCTCACAGCACGGCCCAAATGCAGGGTCCTCAGCTCACATGGGCTGCCAGGGAGCAGCGAGGGAAGGGACACAGGGAGATTGTGTGGGGCCAGGGTGGGTGGGATCATCTGGCCCAGAGGACCACACACTTTGTCACGCATTTGGGAGAGGAGCCAGGCTGCTCCTGGGCTGCCAGAGGCACCCATGTGGTGGTCTCAGTGCTGTGAGCCAGGCACAGCAGCGAGGCATGGAGGACAGCTGGAGTGTCCCCAAAGGGAGGAGGGAGATTTCTCCTCCTCGTGTTACCTGGTCCATCTGGATGGCTCTCTGAGCCCTCTCCAGTGTGGTGGTGTAGGCCTTCTGCAGCCACAGGGGCAAAGCTTCCTCGAACCACTGGTGGAAATTGTTCAGAGCCAGAGGTCCATCCCTAGGGATGAAGGCACCGGCTTCTCCAACCGCACAGCAGCAGCACGGGGCCGTCACCCCTCCTGCTCTCACATCACCCCTCCTGCTCTCACACCAACCCCACTCAGAGGTGAGCCCAAAACTCTCCTGGTGATGCTCCCATTGACACCAGACACCAACAGCCTGCTCTGCCTGGGGTGCAGATGTAGGTGAGTGGGCAGGATCTGGAGATGCTCTCAGTTAACTGCTCCATCCCTCCCCTGGGCACCTCTCCTCTCTCGGGGTTGGATACCTCCTTGGGAGGGAGTCCTTCATCTGACAGAGCTCCTGCAGGTTCCTGTAGAGATCAAAGAGGCTCTCGGCCGTGGGTCTGGACATGCCGCTGTCCACCTCGTGCAGCTGCTCCTGGACATGCTCCGCAACCTGGATGGGAGCAAGGGCAGGGGGGACACAGTGAGGTCCGGCCAGGAAGGCTCCTTCTGGAGTGAGGGTCAGCTCAGGGGACTCCTCTTCCTTTTGGGTGGCATTTCAGAAGATATATTGAGTCAAATAGTCACCATCATCACTCTGTGGGCACACAGGGAGAGAGGGGCAGTTTCCCTTGCTCCCTTTCCAGGCTTGCAACAAGCAGTTGCCTCCTGAAGGGTGGCCAAAAACCTCAGCCTGGCTTTAGACCTTAATCCCCCAAGGGCAGAGCAGCCCAGGCTTGCTCACCAGGCTCTCCAGCTCCAGGTAGGCAATGGAGAAGATATTCAGCTTCAGGTTGCTGCAAGAGAGAAACGTGGAGTCAGGAGCCTGCCAACCCCAGCCCAGCAAAGCCAGCCCAGCAAACCCTGCCAGGCCATGTCCTGGGTGAGGACAATACTGCTCTGAGGGGCAGAGATGGGACCAAAGATCCCACATGTGGAGCCCAAGGGCCAAGGAATGAGGCATCAAAGTGCCCTGTCACTCTTGACCCCAGGGAAGGTGGATGGGGGCGAGATCAAGCACTGAAACCTACGTGCTGAACAATTTATTCCAGATCTTTT
The DNA here is from genome assembly GCA_013399195.1 of Dicrurus megarhynchus. Lineage (NCBI taxonomy): Eukaryota > Metazoa > Chordata > Aves > Passeriformes > Dicruridae > Dicrurus > Dicrurus megarhynchus. The sequence goes on along the minus strand of VXAD01012891.1, from coordinate 355,334 downwards.
GGCACTGCTTGAGATCTTCTATCACCTCCAGGAGGAGCTTGGACAAGGCTTTGCTATTCTCCTCTATGCTCTGCAAAGGAAGGAACAGCTTGTCTTGGATGCTCAGACATTTTGAGGTGACTTTATCGTGTCAGAGAGACAGAGATGGGAACTGACCTTCACCATGGGCTTGAGGTGCTGCTTCTGCATGTGAAACCACTCCGTGGTGCCAGACTGCAAGAGAGGAGTCCTGGTGGGATGGCAGGGAAGTAGGAGGAGCAAAGCCAGCTCTGTCACCCCCCTTCACTCTCCCTGTCCCCTGGGTGGGGTGAGGACCTGTGCTGGGAACCACAGGCTGGGGCCACCAGGTTGAAGAGGGGCAGGTATTTCCCATGCCATGGTGATCCGTGTGGATCTGCTGAGCTGTGGGCATTGGGCAGGGGATGGAAGGGAAGGGAGACCCACAGGGTCCCACCCTGCTGGGGCTGGGGTGGGTGAGACCCCCAGTACCTTCAGAGCTGTGGAGACCATCTGGGGGAGGTCAGGGCTGGGTGTGCAGAGCTCACGGAAAGCTTTTGTTTTGCACATCTGAACCAGGACCCTGCAAAGTGAGAACCTCGAGTGAAACCCAGCACCTGCCGTCAGAAACCAACACCTCTCCCCCCAGAGACCCAGCCCAAACAGACTTCCCCTCCCAGCAACATTCCCCATTACACCCAACATGCCCAGGCTGAGGGATGGGGCAGGACAAGTGTCACAGCAGCCCAGATGGGGGAGGAAGGGCTCACACTGAGTTTTGCTCAAGCTCAGGGGCTTGGCCAAGCCACAGGACCCCACACACAGCTGGCACCAGTGCCCAACTCACCGGAGCAAGGACTGGAGCCTCTCCGTGGACCTCGGGACAGAGAGGGGGAAAATGATGCGGAACCTACGGATGAGGGAGACCCCGTAGGTCAGCAAGGACTGGAAGGACTCGGCCAGCTCTGCTTTCTGGGGAGAAGAAAGGAAACATGCACTGTCCTCCTCAGTGACAGGGAGATGCTGGCAGGACCACGGCACCACAGCGGAGGGAGCTGGTGCTCCTGTTCCTTTCCAGCCTGCTCCACAGATGGGAAAAAACCCCTGATGTCTCTGGTAGCTTCTCCCTGGAGGGACTGAACTGAGCTTTGTGCTTAAACCTCATTGCTATGCATGGAAAATGCAGTGTCTCAGCAGGGTGCAGGGATGCTCTGGGAAAACAGGCTGGGAGAAGCAGAAATTGGGTCATATTTAAGTTTTGCAGGGGGTTGTGATTGACCTGATGGCAGGGATGGAGGAGGGGGATATCAGTGCAAAGGGTAAGGGGTTCTCCACGGAGAGGGGGAACAAACCCCTGGGAAATGCCCTGCAGACACCCTGGCACCCCTATGCCCCACAGTCTCCTGCCCTTCCTGGAACACTGGGAGTGAAACAGTCCCAGGAGTTCCTGGGAGGGGAGGCTCAGGGTTGGGTGCCTGGGGTACCTTCCCCTGATCTCTGCCCCACCCGTGCTGCTGGAGCCCCCTCACCTGCTCTGGCCTCAGGCGCTCCTGCACCCACTGGTACTCGATGCTGGTGATCTGGTGGAGGAGGCAGCTGCTGTTGAACTCCAGGCTCTGGTAGAGTTTGCTGTAGGCCAGCCACTGCCTGGGGAGGAGGGAGGGCTGGGCTGAGCCCCCGGGGGCTGGGGGGCACCAAGGGGCCAGCCACAGTCACAGCTGGGGTGACAGTGGCAGTACCCTGCTGTCCTGGGGCCAACACCTGAGCTCATGGGACAGACCAGCTGTGGCCAGACGGTCCCAGGGGAGGCTTTGGGGCTCTTGACCCCCCAGGTGCTGCACTGGGGCTCCCTGGGCGTGGGGTACTCACGCCATGTCCTGGTGGAAGTCGGAGAGGTCCTTCTGCGTGGCGTGCAGGTACAGCACGGTGCTGGCGTGGCTGCTCAGCTCCCCATCCCAGGAGGTGCTGCCGGCCTGCCAGGGGGGAAAGGGGAGGGGAATGTGTCCTGGAGCAAGTCAGGATGAGCAAGGAGGGGGACAGGCACCAGGGTGGGGTGTATTTGCAGGAGTGGGAGCCCCGGAAGGATGCCAGGCACCATCTTGACCCTCATTCCCATCATACAAGTGTCAGGGTGTGGGCTGCAAAGGAAGCCCTCCCCCAGCCCAGCTGCTGGAGGGCTGTTTCTGGTGCTGGTACCAGCACTGGTGGTACCTGGTGCTGGAGGATCTCGTAGGACACCAGCTGCTGCAGGAGGTGGCGGTGGACAGTGTAGCTTGGCTGTGTCCGGCTGCTCGTGGTGGCCCTCTGGAAAGAGACAAGGCAGAGAGAACCATCACCTGCCTGGACACACAGGGATGCTGTCACAGTGGGGAGACAGCACCCAAAAAGTGGGGCTGGAGAGGCAAGGGCTGCAGGTGCACCAGGAGCAGAGTCCCTGAGCTGGCCCAGAGCTCAGGGGAGGGTCCGGCACATGCAGACCCTGGTGCTGGCACCTCTGCTCCTGGGGCAGGCACCTGTGACCACGAGACAAGCCCCAAGGACAGGCAGCTGTCCCATCCTGCCCAGGCAATGGGAAAGGACCCCTTTCCCCATGCCATGCCATGCCATGCCATGCCATGCCATGCCATGCCACGCCACCTTCTTGTGAGTCAGTAGGAACTGCAGGTGACAGTGTCCCCGGTCGGGATAAGTCTCTGTCCGTGGCTCCAGCTGGTACCAATGGTCATTCCAGCAGTGCAGGTCCTGCGGGCACAGAGGGACAAGGGGGAAGCCCTGGGCAGCCTTTCCCAGGAGAAGGATCTCATTCAGAGACCAGGGGATCTTCATCCCACTGCGCTCATGGGGCAGGAAGATTCTGCACTGGATTAAAAATGCAGGATGTCCAGTGATTGTGTTGGAGTGACTGCGGCACAGTGAGGGACCTGACATCAGTTTGTGGCTCTGAGACGGGATCCGGGGTGTGCTGGGTGCTGCCACAGGACTGGGATGCTGCCTGGATCCCGGGAGGTTGAACTGGTGCCTGGGTAGTCCCTTGGAGGAGGGGATGCACCGCGGCGCTCACCTTCAGGCGCACCACCACGTTCCCCAGGAAATCGTCCTGCCCTTTGTCTTTGCGAGCGTCTTTGAAGATCCTGAAAGGCACGGGCAGAGGAGGGGGTGGGAAGGTGTCCTGCAGCTGTGACCCGGCCGTGTTCGGGATGGAGGAGGGTGACACGGACCTGCCGCCCCACCTCCCTCCCTCCCTCCTTCCTTCCAAAGGCGATTTTTAAATTCCAGCAGGCAAACAAGCATTTTCCATCCCCTCTTTCCTCAGCAGCCTTGGGCCCACACCGGCACCAACCTTTTGAGGCCGTGGAGGTCCGTCAGCTCCCCCAGCTTGTGCCGCATCGACTCCACCACGTCCGAGTCCCTGCGAGGGCGGGAGGCAAAACCCACCGCGGGGGAAGGGGGGAAATCCAGGTGATAGAAAAACAGAGCAAGGAGTTGGAATGACGGTGGAGAAGGGAAAGTACAGGAGCAGGGAAGTGTCAGGATTGAGGCCACCCCCAAACCCAGCCCAAATCTGCGAGTACATGGTTTCTCTCCATAAATTAAACCCGGGCTTAGGACCAGCCCTGCCTGGGCACGGCCGGCCTGGGCTTTCTCTGCTGGCACGGGTCACATCCTGCACTGAGCACCGCTCCGCAGAAAGTGATGGGGAGAGGGGTCCCCAGCTGCCTTCTGGGCCTTTAGAAAGGTGCAGATTGAAGGAACATCCCAGGGATTCTCCCAGGAGGCAGAACACCCTCGGGGCAGGCTCTCAGGGTCGCTGGGATGCTGTCACTCACCACATGTCCAGGTGGAAGCTGGCTGTCTCCACATCTTTAAACTCCCTGCAAGGCACCAGGGGATGCTGTTACTCGAGTAACATACGAGTGGTGACCCCTCCATCCACACCCAAGAGCCCCGGCCTCCCCCTGCACCCCTCCAGAGAGCAGAGCCAAGGGTTGGATTACAGGATGAACGTCTCGTTCCACACCGGGCTGAGGGTCTGGTTTATGACTTGGGTGCGATGGATTTGGTCTTCAGGGATGAGGTCTTTGACCACAGCCTTCATCCTCTTCTTGTGGTCGGGGTGGGCTGGTTCCTGGCTCCTGGCCTCGATGCCCAGCAGGCAGTAGGGGTCACTGAGCCCTGCGAGGGTGGAGGGGTGGGAATTCCACTCGGGAGCAGCAGCCGCCCCTCTTCCCACGGGACACCCACCCGTCTCCACTTACCGCTGACGTCTTTACCCAAAATCCCCTTGGCTTCCTTCACAGTGGCTTTCAGGCAGTAAATGGGGCTCTGGAAGAATGAAAAAATAGCTATTAATGTGTGGGGTCACCAACCATGTGAGGAAGGATCAACCCTGCCGGGAAGGAACAACCCTGCAAGGAAGGATGGGGCTCGAGCAGGACCACACCATCAGCTCCCACCCAAGCAGTGACAACCCCAGGGCACCCCAAATCCCAATCACAGGGGCTCAGAGGCACTGCAGCCCCCCAGCACCTCCCCAGCTGCATACTGGGGACACTGTACCTGCAGCTCCATGACCTGCTGCATGATGACACTGTGCTCCTCTGCGTCCATGCCGAAAGCCTGTGTGGATATGGGGGCTGGTGATGGATGCTGCCCTGTTAACAGGGGCTGGAGAGCAGCCAGGGGCTTCCCTCTGCTCCCTGGGAGCCAGCTGCAGCCCGAGGGGAGAGGAGAGCAGCAAAGAGCCCAGCAGGAAGGCTGGGGACCAGCTGAAAGCTCTTGAGGGAGAGCCTTCTTCCCACCATCCCCAGCCTAAGATAAACACTTCTCCCCAGGGCTAACATTTCCCAGCCACAGGCCGTTCCCAGCCCTCCAGCTGGATGCTGCTGCTGCATCTTTTATGGTGCTTGTTAAAAGCTCCCTCTGAGTGACCCTGTAGGGGCCAGAGGAATGATTATTGGCTCCAAACAACCAGAGAGAAAGTGTATGGTGGAGTCAGGGCAAGTTCTGCATAGGTGGGATGGGGCACTTCCACATCTGGCCCCTGGAGCCTCTGGTCCAGTCCAAGCCCCTGGCATATGGAAAGCCCAACCTTATTCAACTTTTGATATTCTCAAGTTTGCAAGTGAAAGTTTGTTATTCAGCCTCCTGAGAATTTTGTGGCCTCCTGTGAACCACCCGAGTAAATCAAAGCCCCTTTAAAAACCCGCTGAGCAAGCTTGGGGCATAACAGACCCCCACCATCCCCTGTGGCTGGGAGGATGGACGTGTCAGGGGACAGGTTTTGGGGACCTTGTCAGGAGGGGACGCACCTTCTGCACGTAGGAGTAGAGCTCCTGGGAGTCCCCGACGTGCTGCTGCTCGGGCTTGCCCAGGCGGTGCCGGATGGTGTAGAGAACCTCCTCGTAGAGCAGGACCAGCTGCGGGGGGACAGTGCTGGCACCTCGTGTGGGGAGGGGATGCGCTCCCTGCATCCCCCAGGATCAGCAGGATTTCCTCCTCACAGCTCCCTGAGCTCCACGCCAGGCCCTGCCACCCCCTGCACCCAGCCCTGCCCCTGCAGGAGCTGAGCCATGTCCCCAAGCCCCTGCAGCACTGCCACCCCCTCCAGCGCCACCAAGGGAGACTGCAGCGGGGCCACACGCGTACCTCTTCCTTGGAGAACCGGTGGGACAGATCCATCTGGGGAGAGAAGAGAAGCAGAGAGGTTTCCCATCAAGAGTGCGGTTTGAGGAGGAAATTGTGGCCGGACAGGGCAGGGCAGCCAGGACAGGGTGGCTTCACCCACAGCACATGAGGGTGGGATGTCCCAAAGGATGCTGTGACACCCCACAGACACCCCACAGCCGAGGGACCACATCCCCCATCACCCACCAGCAGGGCGGCACAGGGGGTTCCCCCCCAGCCCCATTAATTGAGGAGGGGGCTGCAAGGGTGGCAACAACAGCTTGGGGTGACCCTCAGGAGGCTTTAAAAGCCAACCACCCACCTCTCACCCCCCAGAGCTGCTTGCTCCAGCAGCACCAGGCTGGAGAGCAAAGCAGCTGAGGCACAGGGCAGGGGGCCAGAGCACAGTGAGGAGCTCCAGGCTGAGCGGGGAGATGCCAAAACCCATCAGGATTTGGTGCACTGCTACAAATCTCTGAAAGCTGCAAGGGTGCACTGCTCATTCCCCACGTGAAGGATGACCAGCAACAGCGCTGACTTTCCAAACAAGAATTAAATCCAAGTGGCGACACCACCAGAGGAAGGGGACCAGTGTCCCTGTGCCATCTGCTACTGGTCCTGGCACTGGAGCCTCTGGGAGCACAAGGGTGACACCAAAAAATGTAACAGAACTTTTTAAAATGAGTTTGGGCTTTTCTGGGCTAAGGGGCATTTGCAGAGCATGGTCCCAGCACCTGCTCATCCAGGGCTGGTGGGGATGGATGGATGGATGGACGGATGGATGGACGGAAGGACGGACCAGTCCTACCCGTGGGTCAGCCCAGGCCCCAAAGTGACCTTAGGATACCCCTAACAGAAAAAAATAAACCAACCCTGAGCTTGAACATTAACATTTGCTTATGGCAAATCTAGGGCTGGCATAATCCCCTGGCCATCTGGACTGAATTCAACCCTTCCAGCCCTGGTGAGTTTAACCCTTGAGCTGCTTCTCTCCCACCTGCCTCCACATCCCTTCTTGTACCCACTGGTGGGTGCTGAGGGCTCTGCTGGCGCAGCAGCCCCTGTGAAAGGGGGACCTGTTGCACTCAGGAGGGTCCCAGCCTGCCCCTGCCCAGGGACCATCCACCTTCTGCTGCTGCTGGCACTGTCCTGTCTATGCCAAGGCACAGGGGGCATGGCCCCATCCCGAATCCTTCAGCATCCCCACAGTCAGCGCTGCCCCATCGCAAGGTCACAAGTGCAGAGGGGACAGAAAAAGGACTTTATTTCTCTGCTGCTGTTATTTATCAGCAAGACACGAGCATCTGCTCCTTGCCCAGCAATGGGGCGGCACAGGAGGGCAGGGGGAGGAATCCCTGCTGCTTTTGGGGGCAGCTCCCTGCTGTTCCCTTCTGCCCCCGGACACGGCGGCTGCGGGATCTGCTCCGTGCTCCCATGTGCACACGGGACTGGTTAAGCTAAAGCTGAGCTGAGCCACCAGGACGTGTTTACTGCTGCTAATCCCCATGCCAAGAGCCCCGCTCAAATCCAGGAGTGTTGCTTAAATCCAGGTCTGGATACAGCCACCAGCACCAGCCCACCCCAGCAGCTGCAGCAGTGAGGGCTGCAGGGACAGGGGTGCTTGGGAGGGAGGAGAAGTCCCTGAGTGGGGACAGCACCAGGACAGATCATCCCAGGAGCCCAGCACGGGGGACTGCGCCCTCGTGCTCCCAGCAGAGCTGTGGGTCCCATCTCACGGGGATGGACACGGGGACACAGAGGAAGTGGGTCAGGTTGGGATGGCCTAGAGCAGGGCTTTGGGGGAGCTGCCGGCAGCAGAGAGCCCAGAGGGGCTGGGAGGGGCTGGGAAGCTGTAGCCAAGCTAAGAGGGGACCCTCAGTGGACCCCGTACTCACCCTGGGGTGCACATTTACACGGGTATGGTACCCCCATCCCTTGGTGGCCCTGGCAAAGCGTCACACCCAGGACACGGCCTCGGCCCCTTTTCTCTCATTCCCCTTTCACAGCCTCAGCACCCAGCGCTGCCCCCGGCTCCCCTGGGCACAGCCACCCTGACCCTCCCTGGTGCCATCACACCCCAAACACTCTCCCCAGCCCCCCGGGCTCAGAGCCACCTACCTCGGGGCTCTCCTCCCCGGGGAGGGTCCCCGGGGGGCTCTCTCCAGCAGGATCCATCTCGGGGGGAGGCTGAGCGTGGGGCAGGGCTGCAGCTCTGCCTGAAGCCGTGGCCTCCCTCGCTTGCTCAGAGGAGGAAACCACAGACCTTATCACGGCGTGGCCATTTTAGCAAAGCGGAAACGTGCTCAGGGCTCCTTCCAGAGCACCCCAGGGACGCAGGCGCCCCTGGCCCCGCTTCCCAGCACCCCCTTGGCCATGGGGACTGTGTGGCATACATGGGATGGGGGCAAAAGGAAGGTGTCACATCCAGTCCTTGCTCTCGGTTATGAGCAACGAATTGGGAGGAAGTGGAGAGAAATAGTCCTGAGAAGGCAAAGCCCAGCAGGGGAAGGGGAGATGGAGAGGATTGGTGGAGGCAACAAGAAGAATCTGGGCTCTGAGGTGTCTTTGGGATCCATCGTGCCCTGAGAGCACAAACAGGGGCCTTGCAGAAAGCAGGGGGTGTCTTCAGCCCCAGGGGATGGAGGGGATTTGAAACCCCACGCAAAAGCTGCAGGGTGAGAAGTCCTTGCAACACCGAGGAGCGTTGCACAAGGTTGGGCTGAGAACAGATGCAGTAAAGAGCCAAGAACAGCACTGTAAAAGGGCCTGTGACCTTTTTCCCAAACGGGCTGTCCAGAAAGAGCTGATTACTGAGAAAAAAAGCAGCAAGAAATGAAGCTGAAAACTTGTTCTTTACCACCAGCTTTCATTCTTGTAAACACTTTATCTGATTGGAACCTGCCAGGCAGTTGCCTGTCACAGACCGGCAGCCGTGCCCTCCCCTCGAAGATCCCTATCAGGATGCTCTTGCTGATAACAAACTGGGTGGGGGAAGGCCTGGCTGGGCATCAGGAGATGGCCAGGGGAAGAGCCAGTTTGCTCCTGGGTGTCTGTTGCTCCTACAGGCACAGCTGAGAGCGGCCTGGGCTTTGGAGGAGCTCTTGAGCTGCACAAGCATTGGCTGCTCAGCGGCCGGACCCACAGCCCGGGGAAAGACAAGGACAAGGACATCAGCCCGTGCTCATGTCACTGCTGGGGTTTGGTGTCCCTGCTGGGGCTGCTGAGGAGCCACAGGCCCTGTGCAGCACGGCAGTGACTCCCAGCAAGGGGAGGTTTTGTGTTCCCAGCCTCTTTCTGGCTGCAGAATGGTCCAAAAGCCATAAAAACGATGCTTCAGATGTAACACAGGCTCCACACTGGGATCAGTGGTACTGTGCAGGCACTCAGGGATTTGTGCTGAATCCAAACAGGAAACCATGACCATGGAAACTGCACTGGAAAGTTTGTCTCCTTAATACCAGGGAAGGAGTCAGAGGCCATCAGCACAGAGCCCCACAGCACGCTGGCTCCAAGCAGGGCTGCAGGAGGATGCTGGCAGCAGCATCCCTGCGAGAGAGGAGGGCAGGCAGCCAGGCCCTTCCAGCCTTGCACTCACCCAGTCCTTCAGTTGAGGCAGGTTAGTTTAGGAGACACACAACTTCCCTTTGCCCTGGAACCCTGTAAGAGCAGGTTGTAATGGCAAAAGGGGCTCCCTGAGTTGCAGGACCAGGAGATGGAAATGGGGCTAAGAGCACAGGCAGGGGGTTGATGTGGGGGGCAGATTTTCTTTATCCACAGGACTGGGGCCAAGAGGGGCTGCACAGCATGAACACAGTGAATTGCCAAGGGCAGGGGCATGCCAAGATAATCGACAGAAAAAAAATTCCAGAGATACAGTGAGACACCAAAAAGCTGAAATCCACTCCTGAGATTTTTCAGCCTTGTCCCCTGAGGTCTGAAAAAAGCTGCTTGTTACACTTCTGCTCTCTCCCCTGTCAGGAGGGCTCTGGTAACTGTCCCCAGGAATTGGGTGCCCCAAGGAACTGGGCATCTGAACCCCTTCGTGTGCACTCCCCAGTTTGGCACTGGAGCCCCCTCCTCATCCTACACCTGGTGATTTGATTCATGGGGAGGCTTGGACCAACCTGGTCTAGTGGAAGGCATCCCTACCAATGGACCTTCCAAACCAAACCATTTTGGGATTCTGTGATTCTGGGAATTGTAAAATCCTCAGTAAACAGGTAAAATGTACACAGGGCTATGAGAGTGAAACATCACCAAGAATCAGTAAAGCACTGAGGGAATCCAGGCCATTTTATAATAATGCCCATTCCCTTTGCTGTCAGAGATGCTCAGAGGTGCTCACCCAGCCCTGCCAGCCTCAGCCTTGGCTTTATCCAGCCTTTTCCCATTGGCTCACCTTGGACAAACAGCTTAAAAGCCTCTCCTCCCTCACTGATGGAGGGGGACGTGGTGGAGAAGCCGATTCCTGTCCCATCACACACACAAATGCAGTTTATTGATCTGGGACATCAGTGCTCTGCTCCCCTGCAAAATGTTGTCAGTGGGAAGTAGAGAAAAGTGCACAATGGCCTTTGGAAACCATTGCTGTCATCTCTGCTTTTAGCTTTGATTGCAAAAGCAAAATCTGGCCCAGCAAAGAGCAACCCCAGAGGTAAAGGCAGGACATGGACACAGCATCCTTGAGCTGCTCCCACCTTTCACTGCTTCTTGCCAACAAAAAACAACAGCAGTCAGGATGTCTCTTGCCTCAAGCAGCACAGAGAGGACAGCTGAAAGAGTTTAGTCAATCCTCAAATCCACTTCTTTTCTCCTTGTAACACTGGAGAAATAAAATCCAGTCATAACTATTGCTAAACATCAGGCAGTGACCCTCTAGCCAGGAGCTGGTGGCTGGGCTGGGGGCTGTGCAGGATTTAGAAAGGAAAAGTTCAGCTGCAGTGTGGGAGTGTCTGTTTAAAAGCACTTTCCCCAGCAGTTCCCCAGGTGGCCACTGCCCTGGTTTGCAGTGCCCACTGGAAATGCCCGGGCACAGCCCGGCAGGGTGGGCAGCACTCAGCCCCCATCAGAGGCCAGCACGGTCCTGAGGCAGGACTCAGTGCAGGGATCACATGGATTTGAGCCTCTGTGTGTGCCAAGGGAGAGCTGTTTGGTCCTTTTTTCCTCTAGATTTTACCAGCAGCCACCTGTTCCACAAAATATCGGTGACAAAAATCACCAAGTTCCAGTACTGGCACCTCGAATTACTCCTTGTCCAGGAAACAATAAGAGAAGCCCTAAAAGCAGCTCCAGAATGAGCAAGGATTCCTGGTTAGCAGAGACAATCCTGATAAACTCCGTTCCCCACACTGGCAGACGACTAGCAAAACATCCCAGACATCCAAGGCAGGACTTTCCAGAGGGAGGGGGTTGGCATTCCCCACAACAGCCCCCCCTTCCCACACTGTCTGCTTCCCAAAATAACCACCATATACATACACAATATGGAGTGAAGCCTTACATTCCTTTTAAAAACAAGTCATCCTAAAGAAAAACCCTTTATACCTGTCCCCAGTTTAAATAAAGTCCACAGGTCACTTGTGAGTGAGGTCGTAGGGGCTGCTGAGAAAACAGATCTCCAAAGAACAAGCATCATCACCTTCTCTATAGGGAATTATCTTCCCCTTAAAGGAAAACCTGCTAGGAAAGAACCTTCCACCAGCATTAATAGCAGTTTATCTCCTACCTCTTGTCTTGATCCTGAAGCCGCAGCCTGGCCTCACCCTTATCTCTCCGATGGAAATGGGCAAATAGTGAAAAAACTGATTTCAACACGTCCCTCCCTCACTTCTCCTTTTAACCACGGGTCCAATGACTCTGCAAAACCCAGTGGTGCCTGCCAGGCTTTGGCAAAGTGGACAGTGCAGGCACCAGGCAGGGGAGAGGAAGGTGGTTTCAAAATGACAGAGACATCCCCGTTCCCCCTGTTTGGGGCTGCCCAGGTGGGGAATCCCCCTGGGACCCACTGGGTGCTGTGGGGCCAATGATTCCATACCCAGGAGGGATGTCAGTCATCCCCCCTCCCTGTTCCCTGTGGGGCCTTCCAGTTACTCCTGCCCTGACCCCACATCCCTCCTGCCACAGGCTCTCCCAAGCACATCACAAAAGATGGTGGTACCTGGGAAGGAAGTGGGGAACACACAGCACCTCCCACCCCATTTGGGGCGTCTTAAAAGGATGTCAAGGCAAACTCCATCCTTCTGGGAAGAGCAAAGGGGACTCCCAGCCACCCACACAGGACAGGGCAGTTGTGAAAGCTCTGTTCCCCTTGGGAGCCCTGTGCAGGAGCAGGGGTTTGGCACAAGAGCTGCCAGCTCCATGGCAGGGACGTGCAAGGATGACTCTGAGGGGGTCACAGACTTCATGTGTAGACCTGGATGTCCCTCATTTGCCTCACAGCACCTTGTGACCACTTTAAAATGTTTCCACCATCACTGTCATGTGCTGTGTATGCAGCAAGTATTTCTTCCACTTCCCTCTCCCAGTGAGATAATTCAGTTTCAGACACTGGATTTTACTGACCAGCTTCAGCACAAAGCATTCTCCCCGTGGCTTTTCCACCAACAATTCTCCCCACACACTTGCCAAAGCCCCTGAGGAGCCCACCAAGCTCCACAGAGCCACAGGCTTGGGTGATGGGAGGAGGCTGCGGGACAACCCCTCCCACCGCCCCCACATTCCAGAGGGACACGCCAAAACATGGAATATTATTGCAGTCAGGCTGGGCCACGGGGAGAGCCAGTGTGTCCCAGCCAGAGCCCAGCCCTCACAGAGCAAAGTACATGGAAAAGGAGGAGGAGTAGGAGGAGGAGAAGGAGGGGGAGACACAACTTGAGCAAGGGAAAGGAAAAGTTTAGAAAGACGGGATTTGCTGAGCTGAGCTCCTAAAACCGGAGCCAAGCTGATACCTTTTGCTCCAGTGTCCAGAAACCATAGGAATTGTGTAGGAAATGGCAGGTGGGCTGGGAGGACCCAGCGGGGAGGGATCCTGGTCTGTTTGCACCCTGAGGTGGGAGATCCAGCAGCCACCAGCAGCAGGTACGAGTCCCTGCTCCTGCTCCCCGTGACGTGGGCCACTTCGTGTCCCTCTCTCGGTGGCACAGGGCCAGCCCTTGAGCAAGGAGGGGGCTGAAATACTGGTTCCTGCCTCTCACTCCAAAGAGCAGACCAGGTGAGTAACAGCTGCTACGGCTGCTGAGGGAGCCTTGACTGACATACAGATCCCCACCCTGCACATCCCAGGGTTTCATCCCCACCCACAAACCTCACATTTGTCACTTGGGCTTTTCTGTGCAGCTCTAACCTGAAACTCCTCCCGATCCCAGCCTGCCTTGGCAAAACTCACCTCCAACAGACCCCTGGCAGTCCTTTACAGCTGGAGGTGCCTGTGATGTGACAGGAGCTGCTCACTAGTGAGGGCTGGCTCTGCTCCTGGATGCTTCGGGAGCACCTGGATCCGAACTTCACCCCACGTCTCCTGCCACCTCCAGCCGTGCTTGCGAAGGGAGACAATGCCGTGAGGCAGAGCTGCTAAATCACAGTGTCCATCATGTGCCAGAGGCACAGTTTGACCATCTACAGCTCTGAGAGTGGTGGGAAGTCCTCATGATCTCCAGAGGAAGGCACACAGAGGACAGGGAGGTGCTGGCCAGGTGAGCTTAACCCTGGTCCCTATGGCTGCTCAGTGCATCCCCCCCAGCCAGAAAGAAATTACTGCAAAATAAATGTTTTTATAGAGTAAGTCACATGAAGCTGGAGCACTTGAGGTAAAACCTGGGCAGAATGGTGTGGAAGAAGAGGAGGGCTCTGTTTCTTCCTTTGTCTGGAGGCAACCCCGGGCAAGCACACACAGGATGGGGCAACCCTTCCAGGGTAAGGATCCTTAATCCCAAAGGATGGGGTAATCCTTCCAAGGTAAAGACCTTCCCCAGCCCCCAGGGACAGCACCAAGATTTCAGGGCTGACAGTAGGAAATCTGTCAGTAGCACCTGCGGTTCCTGCAGCAACACTTCTTTGCACAAGATCTCAAAGCACTTTGGAAATACCCAGTTACCCCACACTCCCCAAAGGAGGGAAACAGCCACGTTTCCCAGCACCAGGGGCAGGGAGAGACCTCTCAAGTGAAGAGCCCAAGTCACATCAAAGGGACAGAACTGTAGGTGGTGGTGGTGGAAAAATCTGCCTCTGCCGAAGGATCCAACACTAATTGTTCCCTGTGCCTCCTCTTTTCCTTCAGTAGTATAACACCATCCAAATATTGGAAGTTAATGGTACCAACGTGGCTGTCACATGGCAGCCTCCTGCTGCACAGCCAGTTAATCATTGAGGCAGGGACCAGACCTGGAGATGTGTTAATGCACAACATTTCCTCCTGCCCTACTCCCACCCCGCTTCCAGAGCAGCAGCAAATTTCAAATTGCACTTCCCTGCTTTAATATTTAAAACCTTCTGCATGGGCAGCAGGACTGGTGACCCTTCCACCCTCCCTGAGCCCTTTCCCAAGCAAAGAACAGCTCCCAGTTTCCAGCAGGGAGATGGCAGGGAGTGCTGAGTACCAAAGCTAAATGTGGGGGTTTTGGTAGGGATTCTCACCAGCACCCAAAAATCTGGATTCCCAAATCGTGCTGCTCCACTGAGCCCAGTACCTGCCTGACCCTTGCTGGCTGTGTGACTTGCCCAGCCTTTGGCCCCACAGCGTCAGCATTCCAAAACGTGCTTCACCCCCCATCAGCACACTCCGAACACATCGAGACCACGCCCAATCTCTTTTTTTACCTTGCTCCTCCTCCCCTCCCCACAGATCATGCCCAGCTCCAGCCTGGGGGAATGGGAACATTCAACCTCAAACCACTGTGGAAACCCCACAGCTCCAAATCCAGATTTAGCCCTCTGACACCTCTGCTAAGGAGTATTTCATTTATTCCAGCCTGACTCATCCTTTGAATGTATTTCCCTTTGCCAGACAGAAACCTCATGGTGTCTCTGCAGGTCTTGCCACTTCTCGACTCTAAGGGAAGTGACTCAGCTCGAACCATGGAGTTCCCATGGGAGCAGGTATCTAAATATTTCTCTCTCAAGCATACTTAGTTGAGGAAAGGTTTTTAAAAAACCCTCATGGCTTTGTTCTGTTTGTTGGCCTAAGAGCTGCACAGGGAGTGGGTTTGGGTGAGAGATCTGGAAAGTTCGCGCAATCTGTGTTTTCTAGGATTCTGTCTCAGAGTAGAGACAGAATGAGCCAGAACAGAAAGGTTTCAGCACCATCTTACAGTTGGACAGATGTGATTGAGGAAACCTTGAAGTAATTTAATTCAAAAATCAAGATTTATTCAGCTCCTACTGGACTATAAAATTTTATCTCAATGCTTTCCTCCGTCACCCACCTCTTCTACAGAAAACAAACCCAAGTGGCTCAGCCAACCTTAAAGTGCAGTAAAACAGCCATGTGGGAGGATGTAAGAGGCAAAAGGGATGTAAAAAATGAGCAGAATCTGGAAGATGTCCCTGCTGGCTGGTCAGAGAGTTCAAGAGAATGAAGGCAGCCCCAGCAGCTGCTGGGAAGAGGAATGAAACCAAGCGAGGTTTGGGTGATACCTGGAGAGCAGCTCCTGGGTAACTCCTGTTTGACAGGTGTCAGTGTGAGCACGGGGGACTGAGCAGGACCTGCTCCCATGTGGAACCCTCCTCTCCTGCCCTGCCAGGTGAGACTGACACAGCTGGTTCAGCTCAGAGGGAGGAGCAGCTCTGGCACTGCAGCTGGAGCACAACTCCCGGCTTTTCCAGGGAGAGGAGCACAGGTGGAGCACACCTGAGAGAGCTCCGACCTCACTGGGCACAACCACCCAGGCACCTCAGCACACTTACAGGAAAAAAAAAGGATAAAATTGTGGATTGATTCTGATTAGAGATATATTTTGGAGGCATTAATTAGGCTGCATTGCTCAGCTACTTCTTTCAAAGTAAAATAGTGAACAGGTTGTAACTTTTATGAGGACAATTGGTCTGGAAAAACAACCTGGGTGACACAGCTGGGTAGAGTAAAGCAGCTGCTGCACCGGCTTCCAACAGGAACTGTGAAACGGGAGTCTGCTGAAACATTTTAACATCTTATTTTCATTCATAAAGTCACCCAAGGGAAATCAAGCAAATGATGTCACCAGTGAAGAGCCACAAACAAAATCCAAGTGATTTTGCCTCTAATTCTTCCTCTCCCCATCCAAAGCTACCAACTCACCAGAGGTTTGCCCGCTCACACACACACAGCCACCCCAAGTTTTGAGCTGATTTCTCTTTACTTCACAGTCTTGGCAAAACAAATCTGCATTCAAAAGTCATTTCACATTAATATATTAATCAAATGCTTTCAAAATAAATATTTTTTTTTAAATAACCATTTCTTTACATCACCGCAGTAGCAATTCTAGAAAAGTCAGTGCACAAAGAGTAGCAATTTCATTAATCAGCTAAACTCAAACAAAAAGAAAACAAGAGGTGGACCTTTTTTCTCTCTGAGCAGGCTGCATGCAGCAACTCTCAGCAGTTCCCTAGCACAGGATCTTCTGTCACACTTTGCTGGGAAGGATTTTCTCTCTCAGCTGTCAAAGCCAGAAGCCAGCAAAGTGTGACTTGTGCAAAGCTTTGAACAATGCAGAAGTTTCATAGCCCAGATTCTGATCAGTCCTGGAGTTGTTGCTAATGAGACCAAGGAATCAATGCTATGAGGAGTCAGCGTTCACAGCTGGGAATTCACAGCTGGACCAGGAACACAAACAGCAATAAACAACACTTTGTACCTTACAGCTTATTCCAATGTTTTGCATATTCTCTCAAGTGCTTCCAGTGCAGAAGTCAACTGCTTTCCGCCCATTAGCTGTTAATTCACCAGGTAAATCACAGCAGGAAGATGCTTCACTGGCCAAAAAGTGTAACTCGTGTTACAACAAAGGAAAAACAAAAGTGCATTACAGACTATGAGGAGAATGTTCCGTGAACTCACATATCTAACTGGAAAACAGAGACAACAGAAATATTAGTGCTCCCATGGGATCTAAACTGGTCAGATGCTACTGGAGAACCCTGTGAAGAGCAGTGTGTCTGAGGAAGGGAAGTTGGTCAGCATTGTCATACATGGTGCACAGCAGGGCAATCTGAAGGGCTACCAGATTACTTGCTATGATTGTCAGGAATGACTTAAAAAAAAAGAAACCCAAGAAAGTTGAATATATATCTGAAAAATGTCACAGGTGTGTATTTCCTTCGAGATCCCAAAAGTTTCCTTTGAAGCCCTTTCTCAAGGGCAAAGAGTTGGACGTGACACTCTGGATTAAAAGGAATAACCAGAGGCATCCCTGTGTCCAGAGGTGCTCTTGGATGCACACTCAGGTAAATTCAAGACACCCCCATGCCCAAGAGCCTTGTTTCCATGTCATGATCATGTTAATTAGCAGTTTAGAGCAGATGCTGACTCTAAAGAGGTATAATTTAAGTATCAAAAGAAACAGAGCTAAGGGAAGCAGTCACAGATGAAGAGAACCCCCAGGGGTAGCGATGCCACGCACAGGGAGGAGGGAATGCTGCAGGACAGCAAACCCTCAGAGCTCCAGAGGTGACCCAGGCTGCCAAAATCCCTCCCCTTGCTCTGCACAGACCTACTGTTAGAGCCCCTGAAAGCAGTGTGCCCTTGGGGGAAGGCTCTACTCCTCAGTGCTATGGACTGTGCCCCAGAATTCTGCCAAAATGGAAAAAAAAGAAAGCAATGAGTCGTGGAGAAGTTCTCTGTCAGCTTATTGGTTTTTCTTGTCCTCTGGTGGGAAGTATGGAGGAGGGGGTGGCTGGTCCTGCAATAAAGATGATAAAAAGACATCAGTGCATGGCTAAAAGAATAAAAAATTAAACTCAAAGCCCCCAGAAAACCCAAGACACCAACATCAATTCAGACAAACTTTGCTGTGCCACTGAGAGATCTGCCAGACACACCCTTGGGCTCCCCTGCAAACGCAGAGCAACAGGGACTCACCGTGGGCATGTAGACATTGTGGGGGTTGCCTGGGCTGTAGTAAGCACTGGCAGCAGCTTCAGCAGCCTTGGCTTCAGCTGTCACACAGAGAGAAGTGTCAGGTTAGGGGGACACAGAGAACTCTTACAATGAAACAAGAATTCCTGGCCATCAAGAGTTACTAACAGAGCACCGTATGACCAGTGCTCAAGTTGCAAAACAGCTACAACACACACAATTGAGCATTATCTCTTCCAGTTACCACAGAATTGTCAATTCCCAGTGAAACAGATGAAGCTTGAGTTTGGAAATGTCACCTGGGACTTGCATGTCAGCCATAAATAAATGCTTGCTGCTGCCTTGCCTAAATACAGACAATACCCTTTATAAACAGGCAGTGAACAAACCATCCTCCCTGGGAGTGAAAACACCAGGCAGAACAAAAAATCAGCACAAGTTTATAGCAGCTCAGGGGATTCTTGCATTAAAGATGGTGATTTATGAGGATAATCCAGATCCTCTATTTCTGCAGAACACAAAAATCTTGTACAACCCTCTGGAGCAGTGCCACTTTCCAAACAATAGTTCAAAGATGAATGGTTGTTTATTCAAACCAAAGAGAAAAGTTAAATCCTTATCCAAACAAATATTCTTATCTGCAAGAGATCTATGGCTGTGTCCAACCACAATAGCTCTTTTTTCATTTTAATAAATCTCAAATGAGTGAAAAATGAGGCTGATATTTCCCCAGCTCCTCTCCATCATCTCTTCCCCTTTTCCATATTGTTTCAGCAAAAATAATCACATTAAGAGTGAAATGGGAACGGGAAGCAAATATCACCAAAACCACAGTTGTGAACTAAAATGGACCACAAACACATTTCACCATCAGTTTCCTTGTTATTCATCCATTAGGGCAAAATTACTACCACAGGAGGATCACAAACTGTATTTTTTCTATCAAAAGAATAATAAATCCATCTGTAAAATGCCCACTAATGGTGTCCACCCTGGAGAGAATCAGGCTGGACTCCAGACTGAGCTGGACATACAAAGCTGGAGATTAGGGGAGCTCCCTAATCCCTTTTCTAAACAAATTTCAACTTTCTAAGTGGAGCTTCAAAGTTCCCCAAAAGACAAGAAGCAAAGTCTGTTTCATTCCTACCAGAACTGTGGTGAGATCATTCACCTGGACACACTCCTTACCTGCAGGAGTGGAGGGCAGGTCCGGGCCACTGACAGGGGGTTCCATGGGCCCTGGGTATGGTGGGGGTGGAAGCTGCATGTAGCCCATGCCTCCAGCTGCCACAGGAGGACCAGGATAAAAGTCTGTCAGGAAAGGAGATCACACAGCAAGAGACTTAACTCCTCTGGGTGGAGTTATCAACCCAAAGAAGCCAAGGCAAACATAATTAAACTCAGGAACAAAAGCTACACAAGTCATCACTAAAACACTGCGTAAAATCTGTGTTTCTTGCCTTTTTTACCTATTTTAACTTGTACTAACTAGAATAATCCCCAGCCTCAGTTCCCAGGCTTACCTGGAGGAGGAGGTGGGTATGGATAGCCCCCGTTAGCTGCAGGGGGTGCAAAAGCATAGGATCCATTTGGCATGTAGGAATAGCCATAAGCTCCACTGGGTATTTCACCTCTGGAGACTGGAAAAGGAAAGACCAGACCTCATCAGAACATCAAGCCTGTCTCAAATGCAGGCCAAGAACTCCAACAAACTTAGAGAGTCCCTATCAGAAAAACAACTAAGTGTCATCCCAAGAAATCTGCTGCTCACTGGATGTGAAAAAAATACTTTTTAAAGCAAGCTTCAGACACAGGCAAGGGTCCTAAACCCACAAAACTCTGGCAGACACCCCCAGACTTCCTTACCTTGTGACGCCACCTGCAGCATCCGCTGCCCAAATTCAATTGCACCCCCAGCTGAAAAGGTCATCTTGAACGTGGCAGATCCTTCCCAGCCACCTGAGGGAGGAAAGACAGCACTAAGGAGCAAGGAGAAGCCATTTCCATGCTATTTAGGTTACATGCTCTGTAATTTGTTACATTAAATAATGTTACATTAGGTTAGATGCTCTGTATATAATTCTTTAAAGAGCTTATCCCAAAAATCCAAGTTAAAAGAAAAAAAAAAAGCAGAGGAAGTGGCAGAATTATGGTATCATCAGAAAAATTCACACTGGGGTATTGTCAGGTCAAGAGACACCTGAAGCAGAAACATCCATGAAAGAGAACTTCAAAAGCTTTCTGGAGTTGTGGCTGTTGCCACAGCAGCTGCCACAGGCCAAGCTATCAGGAGTGCTGGATTTGCTCTTGCTTTGGATAAGATTAGTGCAGAAGACAGGGATTTCGTTAATCCCGTTTGCTAAAAAGCCTTTGCAACCACACCTAACTGTCAGCTCCAAATTAGTTTGGGAGTCTGAGTGCCCAACGAAGCAAAGAGCTTAATGAAAAACATGGTCCACATAAATCCATTAGAGCCCAAGTCAGGATAAATAACAATTAAATACCAAATAACACCAAATAAATTAGTGACATCTCACATTACAGTATAAAAAAGAAAAACACACATAGTCCAGAGTCCCAAGAAAGCATCAAAGCAGAAGCGGTGCTGAAACAGAAACAAGTAGATTAAAGAGCCTTTTAAGCTAAACCAGACTCTCATGGCTGTTAAGACAACATCATCATCAAAAAAGATGGCCTCTGGGGAAAATTCACAAAGATTTAGATAAAGCCCTCTGCCTTTCACACAGTTTAGTTTGTCATTACTGCTCAGGCTCCCTCTTATGCTGGATGGTCCCACTCAGCCCCCATGCAGAAGCTACAATGCTGATTTCAAGATTCCAGCTGGAAGCTCCTACACCCTGTAGGAGCCGTGCTGTGACCTCTGTGCCACAGCTACCAGACTGAATCAGGCTGAGGATAAAAGCTTGCTGAACTCTGTGCCTTTGGTAAAAAAAAAAGCAGTGAAAACCAAAATTATTATTGGAAATGTCTGCCACCGCCTTCTCACTGAGCTTAACGTGAAACAGCTCCTTAAATTCCCTTATGTCAAGACAGTCCTTTCCAAGGGCCATTTTCACTGCCAGGATGCACTACAGCAAGTGCACACCTGTCCTTGAACTGCACAAGAAACATGATGGAAAAAGTGCTCTGGGGATCTGCACCTGAACCCAAACAGAGCCAGAAAGGATCTGAGTTTTTGGCACAGGAGAACCTGGATGCATGTGGGACTGGGGACCCCAAGTCACCAAAGCAAAATTACATCATCATTCTTGCTGACTCCACTCTGATGTTTATTTGCTGAGATCACTTTATTGATTGAACTTTATTTTGCAGAGGGCAGGAATGAGATGGGTTGCAGAGCAGACCTGCTCACTCTAACTGAACCGGGAGCTGATAAGGGAAGTATTTTTAGCTGCCAAAGAAAGAAACACATTTTAGCAGGAGTGTGAAAACCCATTTGGAGAGTGTCAAGTTTTGGTTAGCCAGGATTTTGCTAGGAATTGAGCACTGAACTGAGACACAGAACACACACTGTGTGCTACCTACCTCCTGCCTCTGCTTTCACTGTGCCCTTGATGTAATTTGCTCCAAACACTGGCTGCTTAATCTCACAATCCTTCAACAAATAAAAGGGCATCACGAATGACTGCATAGCATCCTTCCCCTTCGACACAAAGATAACCTAAAAAGAAAATAACATTACAAGAGCTATTCAAAACAAACAGGAAACACAGCCCTGATTTATTATCTGAACAGACTTCTCCGTGGACTCAAACTCCCTCCCACACCACCACTTCTGCAAGCCAAAAGCTACAGAGAACAGCCACAGGGGTAAACCAAATCCTCAAGGTAATAAAGCCTTCCAGGAAGTCCCTTGCTCAGAAATACTCCTCGCAGCTCCCAGAGAACCTGCTGTTCCACACAGCTATGATTTATTAGCTGTGCTGTTGCATCCAGCATTTCCAGACCACTGCTAATTTCCAGTTTGAAGATGCCTGACAGACTAAACAGCTGCCTGTACAAGAACTAATCAGATTTATTATCTGTTGACAAATAGATGGGATATGCCATGAATTCATAATGCTTCCCAGAGGGAGAGGATGAGCTACACTTCAAGCAGGAGTAGATAATCCTGACTTCCATGTATTGAGGACATTTAAATACAGACTCCAGGACTGTTATCTCCTTACACGAGATAAAGCCTTTCACCACATACCCGGTAGGGAGTCAGGAATACACTCCCTTTCTTGGTCCCCTTGAAGGCCTCTGGCATCGGCTCCAGATCACTGAAGGTAATTTCTACATGGTCATAGGTCATCAAAACACTGCAAACAGTGACAGAAGAGACAAGAGTTACAGCTCAAGGCAGAAGTGCAGCATGCACAGAAGTTTACTGACCTCCCAACACCACCTGTAACCTCAGGCCATACTGAGCAGACAAAATCAGTTTTGGTTTGCCTTTTTTTGTTGTTGTCAGCAGCAACTGAAGTAGCACCGGCTGCTTGTTCCCTTCTCAGTGTGCTGACACAGCTGCTGCTGCTGTCTGCATAACCAGGCACCAAACCCAGTCAATTGAGCTGATCGAAATCTCAAGACATTTATTTTTGTTTTAAATTGTTTTGCATTTCTGCTGGATCAGTTCCCTAAGTCAGTTGCCCACAAGTAACGTGACAGAGGAAGGACTGCAGGAGACTGCTCAGGCTGGCTTATGCAACACAGCTCTTGGAGGTCTCAGCACAGCTCAAGCACCTCTGACACAAAAATGAGATCCAGAAGAACTCCCCTTCCTTGCCACAAGACTTCATTAACTTGTGTTGCCTGCACTGATTCCTTAATTCTCAATTACACATGGACCTGATTAAAACCTTTGCACGGACACAGCAGGTAACTTGTGGTGACATTACAGCACCCACATTAGGGACTCTAATCCCTAAAGCTGCAGAAACCTCCATCACCTCTATCTTTGGCAGCTGACATGTTTCCATGCTCAGTCATTTGCCTTTCCCTTCTGCCAGTAAATACCAGTCCCTCCAGGAAAAGCTTGGGAAGGGCAGTGGGACCAGCTCTGTTCAGGCTGCAGCATTTCAGCTGGACCAACGCAGGGACAGGCAGGCCCCGATCCAAGGCAGGCTGACATCTGGGAACACCAACACCCTCAGCTGCTGCAGTTCTCTCAGGGAATGCAAATTTAAGTACCTGAGTTGATCTTACTAAATCCTTCTAAGAAAGGCCACATCCCAAGTGGAAGTCAGGCACAGAACTCCTACGCCAGTGTTTAAGTGGCCCCGTGGAAAGAAGCGCTGAAGGATGAAGCACTCTTTTGTCCCCGAAGCAGATGACTGCCACGTCAGAAGCACGCTGGCAGACAGCGGGTGCGGACAGCCCTTTGCCATGCAGACAGAGGCAGCTCTGTGCAGGCTTGCCGTTTCCATGGTTATATCCCAGCACCTTTTTCCAACACTGTTGCTCCTTCCCGCACACACAGAAAGGGGGCTGTGCTCCAGGCACCCGGCAAAACACAGTGGGCAGCCTTTGAGCTGAGGCACGATGCAGGTGCAGCATCCCCGAGAGGGGAGGCCTGGGTCCAGGCCAGATCACCTGGGCGGGAGCCAGCCCTTCCTGAGCCCTCGGAGGAGAGGCTCGGCACAGCAACAAGAGCCAGCAGCAGGCTGGGGGACAGGCAGGATGCTGAGGGCAGCGGTGTAGGGGGGGCAAGGCCCGCGGCTGAGGCCCAGCAGAGCTCGCCCCGCGCAGGTCCCGGGGCAGGGGGATACGTACAGCCCCTAAGCCGTACGGAGACGAGGGGAGGACGAACAACGCCGGCACCGAGAGGGCTAAACCACCCCCTTTACCCGCCTCACCCCCTCAGCACGCCCACACATCCCCCGACCCACACAACCCCTCCCCCTGAGGGGGAACGCAGGAGGAGGGCAGGGGGAGAAGGCAGCTCGCCACTATGCCCCGGCTCCCGCGGCCGGAGGAAGGGAGAAAGGGATAGCACCTCACTTCTCGCTGTTGTTAACGATGACGCCGCCGCCTTCCGAGTGGTTCTTGTTGAGCGCCATCGCCACCTCCTCCGCCTCCTCCTCCTCCTAACAGCATCGACCCCGCTCTGCGCCTGCGCGGGAAAAAGGCGCTGGCGTCATGGGCCCGATGGGGCATGCTGGGAGTTGTAGTTATCTTCATCAATGGAGTAGTTCACGTGTGCTTCTCCGCGCGGTGCATGCTGGGAGTTGTAGGCCGGCCGCCATGATACCCCCGTCTTCCCCGCCTCGGGGCCTGGCACAGTGTCTCTCTCTAATTGTGCTGTTTGGTAGAGTAAAATAAATTATAATAAAATAATAATAAAAAATAATCTCTCATACCTGGCGGTTCTGCACATGAAATGAGATTTAGCCCCTTAAACAGCGAAGATGCTGCATTTCCAACGATTTTTTACATTCCCACTTGATGTGCATTTCCCGTTTCGCACACTTGCAAACGGATTTTTGATCCTGTTATTGGCTGCTTTCAGTGATGGAATCACGCACATCGAAACAATTGCCCCTTTCTATTGGAGTGTGTTAAACTAGAAGGGCTAACCAGTTGCCCTATAAACAAGCCAGGACGGTGTCCGTGTGTCTGTCTGTCAGGAATCTGGGAGCAAGAAAATACTTGTGGCATATGCAGATCTGCAGGAAGGGTCTAAACTCCTGCCTCCAGGTGTGCAAGTAGGAGGAATTGAAAAAAATTAATGATTGCATAACTTCATTAAAAATAGGAATCCTGCAAAACTAATCACTGTTTGAAGGGCTCCCTCAGATCGGTAACTGACAGCTGTGTATCAAAAATATACAAATAAGAGCATATATTACCCTATATTATATCTTTTTAGATGGATTTGAGCTATTCCCTGGATTTGCAGCCCAGTCCTGTCTGAGAGCCTGAGAACCAGATGCGGGTGGGGGGGAAAAGCAGAAAAAAGACATAATGGAAACCAGATTTCAATAAATGCAGTGACATAATCTGTACTGTTTCTTGGCAAGAAAAGAACAAGTTTGTGCTTTTCATATCCGCTTTTTCAATAAGCAGTAAGTTTCCCTTTTAAGAAACAGCCATAACAAACAGTCCTGATTCTTCTCCTATTAAAGTCAGAAGCGGAATCCACTCGGCTTCCACTGAAAAGCCCAGATGGAGCATTGGCACCTCGCACGAACTAAGACTCACCAAATAACATTTTTATCCTAACTCCACTTGACGTTTGGGATTAAGAAAAGCAGCCTTCATTTAAAAAAGATGCTGCTGTAATTGCCAGTGTGTGCGTGAAGTGCTAGACCTCCTCATCACATAGAAAACCTTGGAAATTTATACTCTCAAACTCGACAATACTAAGGAAAAAACACCTAATCTGTTAATCTTTTTTATTTGTAGGATGAAGACAGACATAGAAAAGAGAACTGAGACAATTCATTGTTTTGAATTGCCCAGGGCTGACAATTGTTATTGGATTTTAAGGTTCTTCCGCTCCTTTTGCAATAAAAATGTGTATATGGCAGAATTCCCTTGGACACACTTGGAAAATAAAATCTGTGTTATTTTATGCCAGATGTACAGGACACAGAAAAGTAAACATGAGATAATGGGACAACTCAAATGGTTTGGTATTTAAAGGAAAGACAACGCAGGGCAATGACTGTATAATATTTAATGGTCAAATCATCGTCTCTAACACCATTATATTATTCTGTTACAGTTTTTTCACACACTGTGAAATACCCTACAGTTACTGTATTTAAAAAATCCTAATTAAAAAAAGGAACAGTCTGCGACAGCAGAAATAACCCAGGGGAACAAAGAAAGGCTGTTTAAATTGCCAAGGGCTATCGATCCATCTCAACTCACCTCACCCTCCATTTAACCCTTTGTTTACAGCAAAATCAGGGATCCAGAGCTGGCGCAGGGCACATTCCCCAATCGTTCCAGTTTACACCCCAAGCTACCACAGCAGCACAGAGCAAGCTGTGACCCAGCTCCCGAGGGGATTGTTCCCGTTGTAAATCATCCCTAAACCAGGAGGGTTTACAGTGGGATAAAAGCAAGCAGCAGGAAAGAGAGGCTTGGGCAGCACTTCCCAACTGCGGCGCATCCACGGGAGCTCCGTGGAGCTGCACCCACGAATTCAGCCAAAGCAGTGGCGCGACCACACACCGGCCCCAGACACCCCAGTGGCCGCCTGAGCTGCTCCCACCTGGTGACAGGGTGGAAAGGGAGGATCCCTCTGAGCCTCCCAAGCCCTGAAGGAGGTCAGAGGTTTGTGTCTGTGCATTGGGAAACGTGGAGAAGGGCGGGATGCGCGGCTCCAGCGCGGGTTTCCCCGTGGAGCGATCAATCCGCCTACGGCGGAACGCAACAGGGCAAAGACCCAGACCTGCTCTGTTTACTCTGGCAGAACTCCTCGCTGCAAACGGTGGGAGTTTTGCCTGAATAAATGAGATGTGGGGCGCAGACGGGGGCCCACATGGGACATCTCTTCCTGTAGAGATGAAGGTTCCTTCCCTTCCTCATCCTCCCAGGACGTGACCATGCACGGGCTGTGGCACAGCTCCACCTTTCTCATCCCGTCAGGAATTCCTGACACCAAGTTCTCCCCGTGTGCACAGAGCAGCAGAGATGCCTGCTCTGTGTCACCGCTGACATCTCGTGCAAGGCCTGAACTCTGCAGGGGCCGCTGGCGCCAGCCAAACAAAGAGGGTTTGGAGCTCAGGACGCAGGGAATGAATTCCCATCCGGGCAGAAGTCTGGGCAGCATTCCCACCAGCCAGGAAAGGCCAAGATTTCAGCTGAAGATTTCACTCTGGAAGGCCTACTGTTCCTTTTCCCACTGCTCACAGCAGTTTGGGAGTGACCTCATGCGGAGGAGGAGGAGGAGGAGGAGAAGGAATTGGCAGACAGATCCCAGCAAGCCCCTTCCCACACTGACTCACCAGCCTTGCCCCGGGGAAGGGGTGGCTGCCCTCAGGCCCTTCATCCACTCAAATATCCCAATTTTCTGGGGACTGGCAGCTCTTTCTGTGCCAGCAGGAATTGGCAGCGCTGGCAAAGGAGTCACAGTAAAGGAGCTCTTTGAGCCTCAGCATGTAAACATGGCTTTACATGTAACCGTGCCTTTAACTTCAAACCTCCCAGCTTTGTACCTGCCTTTTATTCATGTTCACATTTTTCCCTTGGCTCCACTTGAATACAGCACTATGATTTCCAGCTTATCCTTTGGGGAAAATATATATATTTATCACATATTTAGCTAAATGGGCTGTTTACTATCCCTGCTGACCGTTGTTGCATCATCCCTGACTCACTCGTGCCAGTGAAGAACCTGACCCTCTGTATTTTCTCTCCAGGTGTACTTTACACAGCAGCACAGTTCTGTAAAGCAAGCTTTGGGAGGTAGGTAGCAAAATAACCCCAGAAAAAATAAACCTGTGGAAAGGCATGCTGTGCTGAGACAGGGGCTGCTCTGTGCCGCCCTCACAGGCAGTATTTCTGTGTTTTCCTTCTGAAAAAGCTCCCTTAGGACGTGTGAACTGGCAGTTTGGTCTCTCAGCCTCAAGTTTCCACCTTTCCTGAGGTGGAAACTTGAGGCTCGCTTGAGAGTAGTTTTTGTTAATTGTTACTTATTCCCAGAGTCTAAAGGGTCATTTAGTAGCTGACTGATGCTGCACCTTTATCGAGGCACTCACAGCTGTCCCTACAACCAGACTGTTTATCTCTGGGACATATTCACAGCACCTCTGTCACTTAAAAATCTCTAAACTAAGGGGCAGATTTTCAGCTCAAGTGTGCCCAGGGTTCTTGAAGAGTTGGTGGTTTAACAGTACTAAAATCCCCCAAAACAGTAGTGTCATGAAAAACATGGGGGAAAATTTGGCTGTAAAACTTTGCAAAGAATGTGTTTACTTAAAGCACATCCTCAAAATTTTGTTTGTGCTGTTCCCTTCCCCATCTCCAGGCGGGAACAGTGGTGCTGCTCCTCGGCAGGAGGTTTCTCCCTTTCCCAGCTGGGCAGAGATCCTCGTTTCACGTTTGCAGCACTGACAGGAGGGCAGCCCTGCATGGAGAGGGTGCTGCATCACCCCAGCATCACCTCAGCATCACCCCAGCACCACCCCAGCACCCAGCCAGGCTCCTCCATGCCCCTCTCCCCTGAGCACCATCTCACCCATGCCAGGGCACAGCGGTGATGTGGCACCAGGGAAGGGTGCCTTGGGGGTTCACCTGGTCCATGCAGGGCTTGCTCCATCAAAGGCACTTCCTGAGGATCATGCAGAAGGTGTCGATGAGGCAGCACTTTAAAAAGCATCAGCAACAGAGCCTGAGATAAAGGCACAAAGCATCTGCACGAGTTGGCGGGGCAGCGCGAGCAGAGGTGAAGGAGAGGGACTGGGCAGGTGGCCAGGGCACAGCTCCAAATCCATGTGGCACTTCTGAGCAGCACACTTTACCAAGAAAGGCTGTCGCAGTCCCTGATGTCCAGAAAGGGAAGCTGAGGGGCAGGGAGCAGCACAGGGACTCGCCCGAGCTCGCTCAGTGGCAGAGCTGGCACTCGGATCCAGCCCCATCCTGGCCTCCAGCCCTGCCCATCAGGAGGCTTCATCCAGCCCTGGGTCCCCAACAGCGCAGAGAGGAGGGAGGGCTGCCACAGAGACAGACAGGGCTACCAAACAGAGGTGGTAATAACCTGCAGGAGAGGCTTTTGTGGGTTTGTCCGTGCCCCTCTCCCCGGGCAGTCACCGGCGCTTCAGCACCGACACACAATCCTTCTTCAGCGGCCCGATCTGCAGGTGGGCATCCACGCTCTCCAGGAAAAAGGCTGGCTTCAGCTTGCACGAGAACAGAGAGGCAAACTGGCGGTTGATCTTGTTCTGGAACGGGTCAGACTTCCCCTTGGCAGAAGGGGAGACCTTGAGCTGCTGCAGGCAGGTCATCTTGGAGTCCTTGACTCCGTAGAAGGTCAAAGCCTTTTCCGAATACTCCAGGAAGACGCCGATGGTGTGGAAAAAGGGCTGCTGGATGGGGCACTCGAAGCCACCGAACCAGGCCACGTAGTTCTGGCCGTTCCACTGCAGGCAGCAGGACCTGTCGTTCCTGCCCAGGCGGCCGTGGTTGTAGGCCTCCCGCGGGTCGAAGTCCTCGGCGATGACCCCGATGCTGACCCAGCCGTCGATCAGCTCCACCTCCCAGTAGTAGTTGCCCCTGTTCATGAGGTTCAAACCCAGCACCTGCTCGCAGTTGATGAAGCGGGTGGGGCTCTCCAGGTAGGGGATGGGGCACAGCACCCGTTTGGCCCCCTTGGTGCCGAACAGCTGGATGAACTTGTCAGCTGTGTCGCTGTCCAGGTCGATGATGAAGGCGACTGCGTGGGGCAAGAGGGAGAAGTGAGCGTGAGGAGGGAAATGCGAGGAAATCCTCCCAGCTCTCCCTGCTCTGATCCCCCTGCCCCAGCCTTCAATGATGAGTATGATCCTTCCTGACCTGTCCCATCACTCTGCCCCCTTGCTTTTAAGTCCCATGGCAAATTTCAGTCAATGAGGATGACGGGCTGAAAGAGCTGATATTCCCATAAGCAGGATGAATATAGGTAACTGGGCAGAGGGGAGAGCAGAGGGGCTGCTTGATGAGCTCAACCATGACATTGGAGAATCCACCTGACAGAGTGGTGGTAAGAAAATCTCACAGAAAAGCATATTTCAGGTAACCACAGATAAATGCAGTCGAGAGGGACCCCAAGAAGAGAGAACAGCCAGGCACGTCACAGCTACAGACAGGCAGCCCCCAGCAAGTGGGGCCACGTGAGAACCACTGATGGATCCCAAACAAGGGATGCCCAAGGAAGTTCTTCCAGGGGGAACAACCCTGGACATGGATCACGATCAACTGCATTGCAATCTGAACCATGGCATGTCCCAGCCTGACAGCAGAAGAGCACACCCTCCCTGAGCCCAGGTTATTCTGCTCTGTGCCACTGAGGCAGATCTTGTCCCCTACGGACATGTCAGGAGGTGACCCCATATCCCTGTAAGGCTGGGGACACACAGGTGGGGTGTGGGAGCTCAAGCCCAGCCCTGCACCCCTCAGCCTCAGCCTCTCCAGCCCCACTCTGCTCAACCACTGCATGATCCCTGTCATTCTGCTGCAGCAGATGACCCTCACCAGCCCAGGGTCCTGCAGCAAACAAGGCAGATGCACAAACTCTGATCTAATTTAAAGAGGATCCAATTTGCCAAGGGCTGGAAGGCAGCAGGAATTACACAGGATGCCTGCAGCACCCGCCCCCCCAGGGGCAGCTGGGCCAGCAGAACCACAGACAAGGGGAAAAAAAAAATCACCTAACCAGGCTATGACTGTTGTCAGGAAAGCCAGGAGGCTTCCCTGTTAGCCAAGCAGTATTTCCTCTGCTGGTGGAAGCACTCTGCAGCTGCTGGATCAGCGCCGGCCAGGCAGGCGGGAAGGAGAGAGGAAAGGGAAGATTGGCCTTAGCAATGACCGCCAACGCGAAAGTCCCCTGCTTACATTTCAGGAAATAATCACGGCTCTCCAGGCAGGCAGGGTTGTTTGGCTTGTCTGGAAACCGAGATTCGGCCAATGCTGCGGAGACAGGCACAGAAGGGTTTGCATCAGCAAAGGAACCAAACCACCAGCAAGGTTTGGGGTTCGTGGAGCATCGTCCCCTGCCCCGGTGGCACCCAGCTGTCACAGCCCCAGCCAGCATCCCCACTCGCCCTGCACGTCCCCAGTGGCTCCCACACAGGAAAGGACAGACGCCACTTTCGTCACCCCAGGGAGGTGGGCAGGGGTGCAAGGAACCGGCTGCAATTCCCGTGGGCATCCGAGAAAATGAGGAAGGAGAGAGCTCAGGTTACATGAGACAGCGTGGGAGAGAGCTGCCACATCAGCTCTCTAACGCTGGCATCTTCAGGAGCCCACAGTCTGCCCCGTGAGGAGGATTGTCTGTCCTGGGAAGAAGAGTCCCCTTTTACAGGAGGCCACTTTGGCCACTTGCCCCCTCCCACAGGGCCCTGCCTAACTCCCAGGCTGTTTGTTGCCTCTCCAGTCTCCGGTCTCTGTGGAAAAATTCACAAAACCTCCAAGTGGCGTAAGCGCAGACGGAGATTGTGCAACGTGCAGGGAACCCGTGCTGAGCAGCTTCCAGGGCTGGAAGGACAGGGGCCAGTGCTCATGGAGCCTGCAGCCACCTCCCACCCACGCAGGGAAGAGGGAAAGGGACAGGGAACCATCCAGGCACAGGGGCTGGGTGAACACAAACCTTCCTCCATCTCCTGGCAATTCAATCCATCAATTCCTTTCCCCTGCAAGTGGTTCCACTGGTTTTTGCAGGCAGTGGACAGCACATCCTTCACGGCACCCACGGCTTGGGTGCACTTGGTGAAGTTCAGCTCCTTCTGGAAGCTCAAAGGTGGAGAGAGGTTTTCTTCCATGGCTACTTTCAAGGCCTGAAATTCCTGAGCCAAAAAAGACGGAGTTTCAGAAGGTTTCAAACAAGCCAAAGTTGTCTCTTGTTCCACAACCCCACCCGGCCCTGGAGGATTTGGGATCTGGCAGCTCTCAGGAGCTGGCCCAAGGACAGCACAAGGGAGGAGAGCGCTTTCCCGGCCACGTGTTCCTGGCACCTTCTCTTGGCTCCCTTTCAAACCCGGACTCAGACCATCCCCTCCTTGCAAGGAGCAGCATCTCCTCCTCTTCCTGGGCTGTCAGGGAGGGGAAGATGCTGGAGGAGGCAGTGGGGCACCACAACCTCTGCCCCCCACAGCCAGGTACTGCTCGGGGCAGCACATCAGCCTCTCCTGAGTCACAGCCAGGACAGAGCTGGGGTGATGGAGGGGAAAATCTCGGCTGCCTGGTCCCCCTGAGAGAGAGGAGGGGAGAGGACTGTGCCAACAGGCGTGAGACTCTGCAGCCTGAACATCCCAGGGTTCCTGGCCCCCAGCTCCACGGGAAATGGGACAAAACCCCAAAATACAACACTGTCAGCTCCTTCTTGCCCCATCCCACCTGGAGGAAGTAGATGGTGTCGGTGCTGGGGACGTTCTCCAGGTTTTGCTTGCACTGGGCCAGCTTGGCTCGTCTCTCCTCCTTCCAGCGGAGATCGGCCTCGGCCTCTCCCAGCATGGAGCGCTCCCCGTCCCCAATGAATCCCATCACCTCCTTCTGGAAGGTCGCCAGAACCTCAGAGGCCTCTGCAAAGAGCTTCTCGACCCTTTCTCTCTCCTTTGTGGCAGCACCCTGAGTGCA
Organism: Dicrurus megarhynchus; assembly: GCA_013399195.1. Classification (NCBI taxonomy): domain Eukaryota; kingdom Metazoa; phylum Chordata; class Aves; order Passeriformes; family Dicruridae; genus Dicrurus; species Dicrurus megarhynchus. Next base: position 323,338 of record VXAD01012891.1, on the reverse strand, counting down.
GGGAGAGAGGGGTCAGGTCCTGCAGGTGAGGGTGCAGGAGGGCACCCTTGTGCCCTGCCCAGGATCCAGTTCTCAGCTCTGTGGGGTCCCCCTGACACCCCATAACCCCCTTCACCCAAGAACTCAGATCACTTCACAGCCCAGCTGTCAAGGGACCTGGCTGGGCACTGCCACTGAGTGCTGCACCACATTTGGTGTCCCCAAGCAGGAAGGTGACATGTTTGCACAAGGGCCAAAGGGGACAACCCCCAGTGAGCCTGGGGAGAGAAGGTGCAAGAGCCAGAGGATGCCCTGGCACAGCCCTTGCCCTGTTCCTTCTTCCATGTTAAAAACTAAAGCAACCAGAGATGCCGCAAGGGTTAGCAGAGATGAGCAAGAATCCTCAGGGATCTTTGCCAGGATCACCATCGCTCTGTGGTGCTCCTGTGAGCGCCATCTCTACATCCCATGCACCCCAAAATCTCACAGCCCCTTCTCCTCCACCCCCAGCCTGGCAGAGCTTCACTAACAGAGCAAAGCCATCGCAGAGTCACCTTAATGAGCTCCACCATCTTCTTGGCCTGGGCGATGGTGACTGCCAGCTCCTCCAGCTCATTCTCCACATCGCTGAGGAATTTGGCTTGTTGGGCCTGCAGACATCAAGGACAAACACTGAGCTTCACCCCCAGTCCCGGTGGGAGCAGCAGGGCATCCAGCCTCTCCCTAAGCTCAACCCGCAGACCCTCTCTGACCGCCACCTCGCTCCCAGGCTTCGGGTGAAGGATGCAAGGGGAACCACGAGTTGGTTTCCTGTTTTCCTTCCCTGCAACATCCAACCTGCAAACATCCCTTCTCACTCAGTTGGAAAACGAAAGGAGCAGCCTGGGTTGCAAAGGGTCATGTCCAGCTCCACGTTCCCCATCCTGGTCCCAGCGGAAACCAAACAAAACAGGAATTTGAAAGCAAACCCCTCAGGCAGTGATTGCAGCTAAGCGAGTGCTCTTAGCAAGTACCCTCGGCTGGGAAAAATCCACCTGGGATTGGTGCAGAAGCTGAAAGGCAGACCTGGAGCACTCAGAAATTTAGCGAAGAGTCCCCTGGAGGTTTCTGTTCAGGAGCAAAGCTCGGGAGCATAGGGAGCTGTGTGGCTGCAAAGGAAGCACCTTCCGAACACGGCATTTCCTGACACGCTATTGTTGGCTCAGCCATTGCCCATCACGAGGACGGGTCCCTCGGGAGCCAGGAGGGCTCTCCCCAGCCAGGGCAGCTCCCTGCTGATGCTCAGCCCCTGGCCCTGCTCCCTGCCCTGCTTGTGCCCGGGGAGCAGGTACAGGTGCTTTCCCCGTGCATCCATCCCAGCCCGCAGCTCGAGGGCGGTGGCCGAAGGCAGTCACAGCGGCCGTGCAGGCGACACTAAGCAGCGCCTGCTGAGGTCTGACAGCTCCTCGGGGCTGGGATTACACACACGTTCTATTTTAAGGCACCTTATGACTAATAATGCCGATAAAAGGGTTTTCCTGCAATCCTAACAGCCCATCAGGAGGTGGAGCTGGACTGGGGCTATTGCTGCGCTCCCTGCCAGAACCCGGGCTCCTCCTTGGAAAAGGCAAACCTTCCCAAGGTCTCCAAATGTCTCATGGCCATGCGAGGTGCCACCACACCGTGAACCTCACAGGTTCCCACCTGCTTGCAGCCCCACAGAGGCCCCACGCTTTCACGGCAGCAGTGCCCAGGAAGGCAGCACCACGTTGGGCTTGGAGCCCCGGCTCCTGGGAAGGCTCGTGGGTGTGAGTTTAGGAGGTGACTCAGTCACATCTGGGAATGGGAGTGATGGAAAAACCCCCGCTGCCAAAACGGCAGGATACAAAAAGCTGGGGGAGCGAGAGCGGCGGCCGGGCCGGCTGCCAGCGCGGCCAGAAAAACCGCCTTGACGGAGCTGTGGGAACGAGACGGAGACGGCGGGTGCCCCATGACCGCGGGGGTGGCCGCCGTGGGGTGTCCCAGGCACCGTCGCCCCAGCCCTACACCCACGGGATTACGAGTTCGGCTCCGCAGCGGGAGAACTCCCCACGGGATGCCCGGCTCTGCCCCGATCTGCCCATCCTGTCCCAATCCCAGGGGTTCCCTGATGCCACAGCACCCTGTCCAAATGCTGGGGTGGGATCCCCCGAGGGGTGAGAGCGCAGCACCCCGCACACACGGCATCCCACCCGTGCCGCACCTGCACACACCCACGTGGGGACTGGGCTCCCCGTGGGGATACGGGTGCAGGATGAACCCCTCCGAGGGATGCCGCACCTCACACCACCCAGGACACCCGCGCGGGGACCTCCGCGCCCCTCCCCACCCCACGCACCTGCTTGTGCTCTCGCTCCTGCTCGAGGGGCACCACGTCGTGGGCGCGATGCTCGTGGGCGCGGCAGCGGGCGCAGACACAGCTCTGCTCGGTGCGGCAGAAGCCGTCGAGGGGCTGCAGGTGGCGGGGGCACAGCCCCTCCTCCAGCCGGCGCAGCGGGGCCACCAGCCGGTGTGCGCGGAAGGCCGGGGCTCGCCGGTGCGGCTCCAGGTGCGGCCCGCAGAAGGACGCCAGGCACACCAGGCACGACCGCTCCGCCGCCACGCGGGACCCCGGCGGGCACACGTCGCACAGCACCGCCGCTCCTTCCTCCCCCGCGGCATCCTCCTCCTCGGCTCCCGGGGCCATCGGGGACGCGGCGGCCGGGGACGGCGGGGACGAGCCGCNCTCCCCGCGACCGCAGCCGGGGCTCCGCTCCCCGCCGTGCCTGGGGGGCGGCTGCGTCCTCCGGGAACTCACAGCATCAACCCCGGGAGCTGGTCCCAGGCACCCGCCCTCCTGGGAAGGGTCTCACCCCAGGCACTCGCCCTCCTGGGGGTGTCTCACCCCAAATGGGATCTGCTCCCATCTGGTCCCTCTCCCCGGCATTTGCTGCCTTCAGGGAGATCTGCCCCCCACCCCCGAGGGGATGTCACCCTGCTGAGGATGTGCTGCCCCCCACCCAGGGTCTGCCACCTCCTAAAGGATCTGGACCCTCCCCAGCGTTCTACTGCTCCCAAGGGAAGCTACTGACCCTCCCCAAATCTCCCATCTGGGGAAGCTGTTGCCAGCCCATTCCAATCCCTCTCCCAAGGGTCTGCTGCTCCCCTTGAGCATTCCTTTCCCCTCCTAGGACCTGCTGCTACTCCACTGCTCCCCAGGAGCTGCTCCCCACCCTGGGGCCACATGGAAGGTCCTGAGCCCCCCCAGCCCATAGGTGCAGGTGCTCTCCTGCCAGCCCTTGTGTCCATGGACCCACATCAGCCCTCCCCATGGCCAGAAAGGGCTGCAGTGCCCACATCCTGGCTCAGTCACTGTCCCCTTTTCCTCTGGGGTCTGGCAGGAGCTGGCAGGCACCAGAGGGGGATGGGAGACCCTGAAGTGCTTTTAGAGTGAAGATCTGCCCGATAAATATGAGATCTCTGGACCCCTTCTGTGCAGGATACACAGACAATTTTTTGACTTGGATAAGTTCCCAGGTGCATGCCAGCCCAAGGCCTCACCCAAGGACAGGGTGAAGGAAGAAACAAAAGACAAATCACATCTGTTCTTGAAGAAGGGGATTGATCCTTTTAAGCTTTTTGTCCCCAAAGGAAAAAATGATGTGATTCATTCCCCGGGCATTCATGTCCCCAGCACCTTTGAATGCAGTGCCCAGTTTCACCCCGTTAATCCTCACCAGCATTCCCACGGGAGCAGGAGGAGACGTCGGACCCGCGGTCTCGCCCTTGGAAAAACATCAATGAAAACTTTAGATTTTCTCCTGTGCCAAATCAACCTCAGAGCAGAGCGGCAGGAAACCAGGTTTCCTTATCACAGTGCTACGGTAAATAAAGCACCTTCTGGCTCTGCTGCCAGCTGGTGCCGTGATCCAGATATTAAAGTTCTTAGAAATTCCTCTGCCCAAATTAAGGTGCAAACGATACCATGTGACAGTGACAGTAGTAAGGGTTTTATTTGATGGTAAATATGAGAGAGAGAGAGAGAGAGAAAGGAAGAAAGGAAGAAAGGAAGAAAGGAAGNGCACGTCCCTGGGGAGGGGAGTTTGCCATTGTCTCTTACAACAGACTCTGGGTTTGTAGCATCACGTGCAGTCCTGCAGTTCAAGGCTTCAGGAATGACTCTGGGGGGCACTTTGGGGCACCTTTGATGGATTATGACACCCCCCTCAGCTGCCTCTCACGTGAATGTCCTGTAGATGTGGCCTGTGGGGTTGGGGATTCCACAGCTGGGCCAGTTTTTGTAAGGGAGGATGGGTGTTCAGTGCCTCTGACCAGAGGTTACACCCAAAACCTCCTCCCCCCACCTCGTTTCGGGGGGGAGTCTGTGTAAACCTGGCTCCTGTGTGCTGTGGTCTCCCCCAGCCCAAATCCAGCCAGAGGTGGCTCTCAGCACAGCTGCTGGGTTTGGCTTTCTTGTGGATGCATTCTTCTCCCTCAGCCTTGTTTGTTTCTCCCTAGGCCTGAGATGATTGAACATCTAGGCAGCTTCACTTGCAGTCCAAAGTCCCAGTCAGGTATCTTCAGGGAGGCTTCTTTGGTGGTAGCTTCTTTGTACAGTTTTTGTTATAACGAGCAAAACTTTGTATCAATGTTAGAGGCACGAACTATTGCAGTCTCTGCCGGCTGCTCACTCTGAGGGTTGGTCACAGGCCCCACAGGGACATGGAGGGGCAGGATGGGGCCCTGCAGGGATGGGTGTGAGAGCAGGAGTACCCAGCTCCCCCTCAGCCTCAGTGCTGCTTGGTCCCACCAGCAGCAAGGTTAAGCTGGTTGGAAAATAGAGCTTTATTGGGAAAAGCAGCATTGTACAAAGAGCTGCAGTGTAGAACCCTGAGAAGTTGCTCTGCCATGCCCAAGAGTGGCAAGAGGGGACCAAGAGGGGCTGGGGGAGCAGGACCTGCCTGCATGTAAGGCTGTGGGAGCACAGGGATCCCCCCAAATTGCTTCAGAGCAACACTTCCCTCTGGGGTCCCCCTTATCCCAAACTTTCTCCAAGTTTGGGAGGTTTGGCAGGGATGGGAAAAGGAGAGAAACCTAATTTTTTCACGCTCCTTATCCCCCCTTCCCTCGCTCCGTCTGCAGGGACAGGCACCCACATGTGCCTCCACGGTGAGGTGTCACTACTGTGATATTTGCATATGCAAATCAAACGGGTTAGTTTGCATGCTTGTCCTCACCGGGTCGTTAAAACACTGTACCCCACGCCTGCCTCAGCGCTGAGGTCCCACTGTACCATGACAGCCTGAGCTGTAGCTCCACTGTGGCACCAGCCGGGGACCTGCCAGCCTGGCTCTGGCTCAGTCCCTCTGGCACAGCGTCACCACTCGCCCCTCACACAGCCAAAACACGGGGTACAGGGGCTCAGTGAAGACACTGTGGAAGGAGTGGATGAGCTGTGTCCTCTCCCCCAGGCCATAGAAGGAGAGGAGCCCCTTGCCATAATCCAGGCTGACCCCCAGGTTCTTATAGAGCTGCTCCTGGATCTTCTCAGCCCGGCCCTTGTGCCAGGCCAGGTAACAATCCTCCCTCACCTGCAGCCCCCACGAGCCCCCGTCCAGCCCGATGTTGAACCTGTGGCCCTGCTGCTGCTGCCGGGGGAGCCCTCGGTAGGTGACCCCCAGGATGACGGAGTGGCTGGAGATCTTCACCTCCCAGTAGTGGTGGCCGGGGCCGTAGCTCTGCGTGCACAGCACCTGCCAGGGCTCGAAGCGGGGGCCCTGCTCCAGCCCAGGGACGGGGCTGGGGCCGTGCTTGGCTTTCCGCGCACCTTTCGACAGCTCCAGGTACTTGTTGGCTGTCTCGGGATCAAAGGTCAGGTTGCGGTGGTCTGGGAAGAACAAGGGCGTGGATGGGGCTGAAATATTTCATCAGACCTTCACACTCGCCCAGCAATGATGGGGTTTAAATTCTGTAGGGCTGGCTCCCAAAATAGAAGGGAACAGGTTGTTTGGAGGGGGAGTGGGGAGGATGCAACACCTGCCCTAGAGGGAATGGAAAAGCCCAGAAATAGCTGCTGAGGCACTGAGACACGATGCTTTGCACAGTCCTTGCACAACCCAGCTCACAATCAGTGAGTGGCCATTGTGACCACAGTGGCTCTGTGGCCATTTTGGGAGGGATGTGCTTGGTTTTAAGAGCAGAAAATACCAGTGTGGATGGGGAGAGGGGGAGAAAACCAGGTGTTAAGTGAGCAAATATGGCATTTGCAGGGAGTTACTCTCCTCTGCATGGGCTGTGATAGCTCCTGCCGTGGGCATTCACTGGCCACCAGTACCCCACCTTCCTCCCCCAACACCTGGGCCTGGCAGCTGGCTGGGCTCCTGCCTGCTGCCCAAAAATAACAGGGGGTTCCTATTAATAACCCTAAGAATGTTCTGTGGGGCCTGATGGAAGGAATTCCTACAGGTCCCATAGGCAGTGATTGTCTCCTTGGCAGGAGCGACATGACCAGCACAGCCTGAACATTACCCAGCCCTTTTCCCTACAGCGAGGAGATGGGAAGAGGAGCACAGAGGAAATTCCTAAGAACTGGAGAGGGCTGGGCCTGGGAAGGAAAGGGGATATGAAGGACTGTAGCTAGGAATGCTGAGGCCATGTCCCTGCACAGAGAGCAATGACTGCAGGCAGGGCTCTGGACTGGGGCTATGCCATGCAGGGCAGTGACTGATCCAATACCAGACAACCTCAGTTTCCATGGGAAAGCACTTCCTGGTGCTGCTAATCCCCTCAACGAGTCCTTTCCCATCCCAGCCCATCCACCCTGACCCTACACCACCCTTCTCTGCATTTAGAGAGACACATTGGAAAGAACCAGGGCAGGAGCTCCTGTCCCTGCAGCCACGACCACCCTCCTCCCGGGAAGGAGCCTGGCTTGGTGACATCTCTTCCTGCTGGGGACCCCAGTGAGGTGCTGTCCCTCCAGGCCCCCCACTGTGCTCCTTACCCTTCAGAAGCTCAGCTCGGAGCTGGCACTTGGGGAGAGGGGCCACAACCTTCACTGCCAGCTCTTGGGGATGCACCAGACCTGTGGAGGATGGGAACAGGCATTTTGAGTAATGCCACCCACAAACTTTTGTCTTCCTGGCTTCAGGGAAGAAGAAGAGAAGGAGAAGGAGAAGGAGAAAGAAGGAGAAGGAGAAGGAGAAGGAGAAGGAGAAGGAGAAGGAGAGAAGGAGAAGGAGAAGGAGGAACTCCATTGTATCCAAAGCTGGGAGCAGGCATGTGCCACCATGGTTCAGCACTCCCAGCAAGGAGGGGCCACAGGGAAGCCACCTGGCTCATCCCACTTCATCTGCTGAACAGTAAATGTGTGTCCCCATTCCAACCCCCTGTGCCCAGCAGCTGTGTCCCCAGCAGTGACACAGGCCAGGCTCTGCTTCAGGATGACTCAGAGCCCTTCAAAGTACCCCTGAGAGCGGGAGGGTTACCTTGGCCAGCGGGGTCGGGGGCTTTGAGGGCCACAGAGCCAGGCGGGTCCTCCAGCAGGAGCCTGGAGAGGTCGGTGAGGATCTCAAAGATGGGCTTGATCACAGCAGCCACATCAAACTCCATGGGCACCAGTGCCTCTGGGTCCTCCAGAGGTGGGAGCAGGGGGAACTCCTGCGGACAGACGCACAGACACCATGCACCAGTCTGGGCAGGACTGTGCAAACCCATTTAAACTCACCATGTCTCCCTACTGGGCAACAGGGGCATCCCAGCATCGCCCACACAACGCTTCAGGGACCCCCAAAAAACAGCTCCTCCCCACAGCCCCATCACATCCCTGAGCCAAACTGAGGATGCATTCCCAGTGGGAAAGGGGTTGAACGTGATTCTGCTGTCATCAAAAGGGTGCAGGCCCAAGCAAAGGGAAGGACACAGTGCCAGAGTGGTACCTGGAGGAAGGTCCTGTGGTCAGGGCAGGCCAGCAGGCTCTGAGCCCTCTCCCTGTGCTGGCCAAGGATATCCAGGTGGTCCTTCAGGAGGTTCCAGTTCTTTTCCACATGCCCCAGTGCCACCACCTGCTCCTGCTCAATAATGGCCACTGTCTGACACTGGAAATCCTCCAGAGCTTTCCTCAGGTGGATGAATTTGCCCTGAATCCCAGCTTTGAGTTCCTCGGAGGAGTCCTGGGCAGGAAGAGCCATGAGAACCAGTGTGCTCCCACCCACAGGCCAGCACAGGGAGGCTGCAGCGTTACCTTGATGCTCTGTGTTTGCACCTCCAGCTCCTTCATTGTCAGCTCAATCCTCTCCGATTCCTCCTGGGCTTTTTCCAGGGATTCTTTCAAAAGGGTCTGTGAAGGGAGGTGCCAACATAGAATCGTTATAGCTGGAAAAGACCTCCAAGACCATCGAGTTCAACCTTTGACTGAACACCCTCAACTAGACCAGATCACTGAGTGTCACATCCAGTCATTTCTCCCAGTTGTGTCCTGGTGGCATCTCCCTGGCCAGCCCCACGTCCAGCTGAGGGCGGGCACTCTGGCACACAGAGGGACATCACATCCCTGCAGCGGGACACGGGGCCGTGGAGGTGGATGTCGTGCTGTGCCTGAGTTGTCACAACACCCCCCGTTCTCCCGTGGCCCCAGCCCTGTCACCCACCTCCTTTTTGGCTCGTTCCTCCTCGAAGAGCACCCGCCGGTGCCGCTGGCAGTCCCGCACGGTGCAGACGCAGCAGATGCAGCGCCGCTCGTCCTGGCAGTACAGCTCCAGCGGGCGCCCGTGCTGCGGGCACAGCTCGGCGGGGGCCACCGAGCCCCGGCCCGTGGCCGAGCCCCGCGCCTCGCCGTCCCGTGCCAGCTCCACCACGCTGTACAGGGTGACATTCTTCTCCAGCTCCGGGCACCGCTTGAAGCCCCTGCGGCACTCGGGGCAGGTGTAGCTCGCGTCGGTCCCGGCGGGCGCCTGCTTTTGCTTGTCCCAGTGGTCGCCGATGCAGCGCTTGCAGAAGTTGTGGCCGCAGGGCAAGGTCACGGGCACCCTGAACAGCTCCAGGCAGATGGAGCACACCAGCTTCTCCTCCAGCTTCTGCGAGATGGGTGATGCCATCCTGCCTGTGCCGGGGATCGGGCCGAGAAGCCGGGGAAATAGAAACTCATGAGCGCAGATGGAGAGGTGGTGACGCTGTGCCCAGAGGCGGGGCAGGGCTCCCGAGCAGACGCACTCTTAAAGTGACACCCGGTGGCTGCCCCGAGACGACAGGGAGGGTTGGAGCTGTTCCCCGTGGAGAGGGAGGGCTGTGAAGCACAGCGGGAGACTCCGGAGAGGATGGAATGCTGCAGTGACAGCACAGGGAGCCACGCAGGAGGCTGACAGGGATCAATGTGTATTTCCATGAACACACGTGTATTTCCCGTTTGCCGGGTACCCATCGATGTGCAATTGGGTTTTCATTCCTTTATCCATTGCCCTTTGAGGGAACTTCCAGGCATCCTCAGCTCTGCCACGGCTGTCCCCCCTGGCACAGAGACCTCAGTACAGAGCTCCTGCCTGGGAACCAACAGAGAGAGGCACCCACTGCTGCTGCAGCCATGCCACCTCCCCGTGCAGTGGCAAGGCTGTGGCACACACCAGCATCAGCCATGTTGTTGTTCCCTTGCATCTTTTAAACCACAGCTCCTGCTGTTTGCCATGTCCCCGTGCACACCCACCACACCTTTTCCTACGAACTTCCTTGCAACACCTGTGCACATCAGCACCCTGAAATGCAATCAAGATGCCACCTGGGCCACCTGGCTGAGGTGGCAGGTGGAGTCTCCTGCCCGGAGGCCAGTGTGGTGCCTGCGCACTGCAAACCTTCACCTCGTTGTCACATAGTTCAGTTTCAGTTTTCCCAGCCCAAGCCTTATCTCTGTACCAGGCCCATCTCCTATCTCTTGCACTCGTTCCCAGGCTGCTGACGCTGCTGGGATGGCCTCGTTTTGCAGCAGCCGCACTCTTCCCAAACTACAGCATCCCAGAAGGGAAGTGACTCCGGCCAGGGGAAGGGCTGCCCATCTCCCCTGCACCCCGCTGAGCTCCCCAGCTCTGTGCCAGCTGGCCAGGGTAACAGGCTCTTCCCAATAAAGACAGCTGAGCCAGCACTGCTCAGAGAGTGTTTAATCAGACTCCTCTCTCCAGGAGGACTGCACAAATAAAATCTGACACAGTTCTGAACCTCAGCGCTGTGAGAGGAGGAAATCCAGGCTGGCCTGGCTCTGTTTGTTCCATAAACAGGCAAAAGGAGAACTTTGATCCTTGCAGGGAAGCAAGGCAGGGCATCTCTGGGGAGATGCAACCTGCCAGCCACTGCTCAGCTCTGCTGCAGAATCAGGAGCAAGGTTTCAGCCTGGCCATGGATTCACTCTGAACGTTCTCGTTAAGCAGCCTCTTGACCCGCAGCTGCCAGCCCTGTGAGCACCCCATGCCAGCTCCCAGCACAGGGGAACTGGGAGCTGAGGGGCTGAGACTTTGTCATTTCCCTCCTGAGGCACTGAGGGGAGCGCAGGAAATCCAGGAGCCGGCATCCCACGGAGCAGAGGGGGCCAACTCCTAGTAAATGCCATAGGTGGGCTCCTCTGTGTCTCGGTACCTGTCCAGGTACCTCAGGGGCTGGTGGCGAGGGAACTTCACCTGGGGAGGGTGGTACGGGGGCGGCCGCACGAACTCGAACACCGGCTCCCTCATGTCTGCAAAGGGGGGACAGGGTCAGCAGGAGGACTCACATCTGCACCCCACACCCCCCTTCACCCACACAGGATCAGGGCTGCTCAAACACACCCTTGGAGTTATTTTAAAATCCTCATCCAAACAGCCTTTTAGGGGTTGTCCCTTCAGGCTGCTGTTAGTTTGGAGGAGGATGGCTCAGGAAGGCTTATTCCGTGCTGATCCTGGACAAGTGCCAAGACCAAGTGAGAGCCTGCAGCCCCAGGGCCATGTCCCACCCACAGACCCCTTCCAGCATCCCCATTCCTTACTGAGCAGCTGATGGAAGATGGAAGTGACAGAGCTGTCCCACTGACACTGGAAAAATGCCAGCCCTGCCGGGGTCATGGCATCCTTATGCTTTCTGTAGAAGTCAAATGTGCTAAAGGTTCTCATCTTCAGGCTGTAGCTGGAAACAAGACACAAGCACCAGGTGAACCTCTCCTTGCAGCAGTACCCTGCTCCACATCACCCCAGAGCATATGAAAGAGGTGGAAAAGGAAGCCACAAAGAGGAAATCTCCCAGTGTCTCCAGCTCTGTGCACATTCCTGGGCAGGACAAAGCACTAACAGCCTGTTCTGTAGCAACAGGACTCTGCAGTGCTGGGATTGTGGCTGCAGAGGACACACAAACCCAAAGCAACCCTGGAGAACCCTGCAGAGTGACAGGAGCCGCTCCCCTACTGCAGAGACAGGCACATGAACCCCACAAGCAGCAGCAGCCAAGCCCAGCACGTGAGCAGAGGAATTACCACGGCATCGGCCGAGCATCCTGGCTGAAGTCGATGGGACCACGTTGCTTGAAGAGCAGGAAGATGAAGCGGTGGTAGCCTGTCCCCATGGCAGGGAAGGGGGGCAGGTAATGGCACATCTCCTTACCAGACTTGATGTCACTGCCTGGGATGTTGGTCCTGAACACAAACACATTTACACTCGTTTCCCTCCAGCAGATTCATCCAGGACTACAGATCACTCTGCCACGCTGTGATGTGATTTCTGCCCCGTTTGATAAGGGAACAGATAGCAGAGATTGCTTGCACCAGAGGAAACATCCCACCCAGTGACTGGAATGCCAAACAGCAGCAACATCTGGAACTCCTGCAGCTTTAGCAGGACCCAGAACATGGGGCTAAAGGAGCTGATGGCAGGAGCACCAGGGAAAGCCACAGGTTCTGAGCTGTTGGAGGAGTTTCTGCCCACTCCACAAGCACAGAGCACGTGGCTCTGATGTACTCACACCAGCCAGTGGAGGTACTCCGAGTCTGCATCCCTCAAGTGTCCATCTGCCAACACACAACAGAGAAAGGTGACTTAGGGACACCCTGGTGCCACCATCGACCCCAAAGTCACAATGCCCAGCCCTGCTTTGAGCAGAGGGAGCAGCTCAAGACCTCCCAGCATTCCTTTCCTAGCAGAAAAGGAACTCATTCCTATAGGACTGAGTTTAAAATGAGGAGCAAAGAACTCTGCAGATCTAATTCCAAGATTCTTGAAATCTTCTTGGGCAGCTGCATCCCTTTACTGTACCTTGGTTTCTCAGGGTGAACAGTGTCAGCAAAGCTGCCTTCCAGGCAGACTGCCCAGGGAGAGGAGTTTGGAGGTGAACAAAAGATGGGAGCCAGAATTGTTTCCTCTACAGTATGACACAGGTCCTGTTGTGTCACATCCCCTCTCTCAACTGCTACAGATTTGGGGAGGCTACAATCTTTCCTCCATGATGTGGTATCTCCTAGCAGATATCACACCACAGAATCACAGAATGGTTTGGGCTGGAAGGGACCTTAAAGCCCATCTCGTCCCACCCCCTGCCATGGGCAGGGACACCTTCCACCAGACCAGGTTGCTCCAACCTGGCCTTGAACACTTCCAGTCTTCATCATCTGTGACTGTGCAGCCAAGAGAATCAGGAGTTAACCAAAAGCTGAATGAAACAACCCAGTTTAAACGTGTTCCTTGAAAGAACTCGCTGCTCACCTGGATTTGTGAGCAACAAGGTCCAGAGGGAACCTTTGTCTGCCTCGTACGACACTGCAGGGGGACTGGAAGCCTAAAAGAGCAACATAAAGAGAATGTAAATCACTCACACAACAGCTTCCATGAACTGTGTCTAGGCAAGGCTCGGACACAACACAGACTGGGCGCTGCCAGGCCACTGAGGAATCCACCTGGAGAGCCCCAGGGCATAAATAACCATCAGCCTCCTGACAGACAACCTGCAATCTCTGTCCCTATCGCATCCACAAAATAGTTTCCTTCAGCACAGAGGAAATGCCCTTTTACAAGGCACCCCCTGGAATGAGCCATGCCTGTTGGAAGCATCTGGCAGAAACAGGCTTCCCAGGGGCTCCAGCTTGTTCCCAGCTCCCCTCACGCACCTCTGACGGAGTCACCATGTTCCCATAGTAGACTGGCACGAGGTGCTCGTCCTCCTGGCTGTACTGCACCCTCAGGGCGACCCAGGGGGTGAAGGTGGCCCCCTTGAACAGGTCCCGGAACACCCCGCAGCGCTCGGCCACGCGCTGCTTGTGGAACGGGCCACTGGTCCTCTCCCACTCAGCCCTGACGTCGTCGAGGGGAATGAGCACTGCAAGGAGAGAGGGAGGATGCAGAGGCAGCAGCTGGAGCAGGAAGGGAGGTGCTGGGGCACTGACCAGTCCGGAGCCGTGCCGCTCGTTCCATCTCGGCATTCCGGTGGTTCTCCCTCAGGATCCTCTTTCTTTCCTTCATCTCCTTTGCCCGTGACAGCTTCTCACGTGGCAGGCCAATGTCTGTCTGGGGCTCTTCAGGGAGGGGTGAGAAGAGAGGAGGTGAAACACTTGAGCACCCAAACCACCCAAACACAAACCCCTGTGAAACATCTGAGAGCGTGTGAGAGACACAGACTTCCAGACATCAGGATCACAGAAGGGTCTGGGTTGGGAAGGGACTTAAAGACCAACCACTTCCAACCCCTGCCCCTCCCACTGGAAAAGACTTGAAAGGACAATCAGGACTTGATTCTGTCCCCTCTGCACCTCCACGCCCCTGCTCCTTCTTTCCCAGCTCACAGCCCTCCCATTCCAGGCTCTGCCAGCTGCTGAGCAGCCCAGCTGTGTTATCTGCTCCAGGCCTGAAGCTCTGGGTCCTTGTCTGCTCTCTGTGGCACCACTGGGGCTCCAAGGAATCACTTCTTTGCTCTGTGTCTTTTGGCAGGTCCTAGCCAGCCTCCCTCCCTCCCTCTGGAAAACTGCCACCCCTTCTCCCTGGAGACGTTTGCACTCCGCAAACTTGTACATGGGACCTTGTGCCAGAGCACCTCAGCAGCTCCTCACAGGGCGGTTTGGGGACAAACCCGTGTTCTGCTCCTGCCAGGGCTACCTGCGGGGGGGTTGGTGTGTTTGTGGTAGGTGTTCCACCAGCGCGGTTTCCTGCTCTCCTGCTCCGCCAGCCGCAAGTACCACCTGAAGCTCCGGTACTTCTCCAGCACCTCCAAGTTCCCAACGTCCACGTCCTCGTTGGGCATTGGCCCCAGCGGGGCTGCCCTCTTCCAGAGCACGGCTGGAGGGGAACAGAGATCCCAAGGGGTTCAGAGGGGGAGAAACGAGCCTGGGATGGGCAGAGCGTGGACAGGGCGGGAGCCATCCCCACCTCCCACGGCCACGTTCATGGAGTCACAGGATGGGTGAGGCTGGAAGGGACCACAGTGGG
>VXAD01012891.1:226420-308846 GCA_013399195.1 Dicrurus megarhynchus | reverse complement strand
CTCATCCCCTCGGGCACAGTGCTGGTCATGGACAGCTCGTTGGCCACCAGGACCCCCAGCTCCTTCCCCACAGAGCTGCTTTTCCAGCCGGTCAGTCCCGCCCTGTGCTAGTGCCTGGGGTTGTTCCTCCCCAGGTGCAGGACCCTGCACTTGCCTTTGCTGAACTTCAGACAGTTCCTCTCTGCCCTTCTTCCCAGCCTGCCCGGGTCCCTCTGAAGGGCTCACAGCACTCTGGGCTATCGGCCATCCCTCCCAGCTTTGTGCCATCAGCGAACTTGCTGAGGAGGCATCGACCCCCCGTCCAAGTCATTGATGAATAAATTAAACAACCCTGGGCCCAGTATTGAACCCAGGGGGACACCACCAGTGACAGGGCCTGGCGTTCGGGACACAGCCGTCCGAGAGCACTCTCCCCTTCGCCCCTCCTTCCCCGGCGGGTTTCGGGGCTCCCCAGGTTCTCCCGTCTCTCACCGGCCGTGCCGAAGCTCCGTCCACCGCGGGCCCAGCGAAGCGCCGCGTTCAGCAAGGGCGCCGCCATGTTGTGCGACGCGCTCAGGGAAGGACCCCGTGGCCATAGCGACGGGCTCTGCGCCGCGCAGGCCTGGCTTGGAAGGTCCGCCCGCCATGGGGCTGCCCCTCGCGGCGCCTGACTCGGGCTGTCCCCGGGGCTAGGCTGCCCCTGGTAGTGCCTGATTAGAAACGTCCCGACGGCTGCGATGTTCCCTCGCCCCGGTCTCCCCATCCCCGCTCTTGCCCCAGTGAATGAAGTGTCCCAAACCTCCTTCATGCCGTGGGCAGTTCACACCAAGGCTGAGTAAAGGACAAAGCCAGCCCTGCTCCTGCCTTGTTTGTACTTGTGTTCCTGCTTTCCCAAAATCCCCGGGAATCGTCTGCCTCTGGTATTTTAGAACCTGCAGACCCATCGGCCAGTGGCTTTCACCACACATGCTGCCAGTCCCTCTGGGAACACGGGCTCCTTGTAAAGCCCTCCCCAAAAGGTGGCATTTTTAGGAGTCCACCGCTCAGACGGACCCACGGTCACACACCCCTCGTTTCAGGACTCTGAAGGAACAGAATCGCTCACAGGCGTCACTGCTGGACACCGAAACTGCTCCTACACCGGGAGAAGAGGCTCGACGCTTGTGGAAATGGCACCATCGTGTTGCCAGAAGCTGGATGAGGCTGCAGGGACAGAGTTTAAACACTGCTGCCCGTGAGACAGCAAATCACGCCAGGCCGTGGCATTCGGGTATTGCCACCAGCAGCAGCAAATGACAAAAGAAGTGCACAAAAGCCTCACCAACAGCAAGGAAGGACAGTGTTTGCCAGTACATCTACTCTCAAAAGCAATGGAAAACAACTTCTATGGATTAAAGCTGCTGCCGCCCAGCACCACGGTCAGACCCTTGCTGTGGGCACTGCTCAGCTTTTGCTGGTGTTTGAGCTGTAGTGACACCGAGCACATGGCACAGCCAGCTCTGCCCTGTGCCAGCTGGGCTCCCCCCGTGGCTCTGAGCAGCAGGAGAGGCTGCATCGCTGTGGGATAGGACAGGGATGGCCATGGGATGGGGCTGGCTGCCCTACAACACTGCAGAGCAAAGCCAGAGAGGGCAGATTATATAAAACACTAGAATCCAACTAACTTAACGCCTTCTGAATGCTTCATTCTACTTCCCCCATTACTTTACATGAGATCCACTGAAGGCAGTGTGTGAAAAGAAAGACATTTTGTCTGAAAACACATTTTTGCAATTTATTAGATCTGTACACAGCTAGTGCTGTTCTCATTAGCGTATTTTTAACCTTCTTCTCCATCCCCCTCCCCAGGCCAGCAGCCTGTTCCACTGGACACAGGGAAGGCAGAGCCCTCAGCCTCCTTTGGCATCCTGAACTTCCATGGGACCTGAAACACTCAGCAGCCAAAAGGCAAGTTTGATTAGTTTATTTAAAATTAAACATTTCTTTCTGTTCAGCTACTCATATATGCATGTGGAGCCAAACCTTGTGTCTGATCATTGTTAGTGCCAGAAAACTGATTCAAAATTAGAGACTAACGGAGACCAAAGCTGCAGAGAAGCAGCTTCTCAGGTGTTGCCTCAGAACTGCAGGATTTGGGTTTGTGCTGAAGCTTTTTATACCATTTTAAGCTCAGAGTTGCCCTTCTCTAGTGTGAAGAGGTTTTATTGTTACTGGACAGAGTTACTGGTGTGGAAAAGCAGCAATGATTTTGCTTGGTTGTAGTTGTTGCACTGATTTCCATGGACAGCAGGACGTTCTCTTCCAAGCTAAATCCTTCCTGTTCACTCAGGCAGCACCGTGCAACTCCCAAGTCAATATCAAAACAAAATTAGGCAAATCAGAGAAAGCTCCTTGGAAATGCATGGGTAGGGAAAAAAAAAAATCTGGACACTTCACTTGGGATTGTCGTTTTCTTGACAAATACCTTTAAAACCAGGACAGCATCCCAGAAAAATCAGAAGACCTGAGGATGTTGGTCAACGTATTCCTGCCCTCCGATACTGGCTTCATCATTCCACGTCAAATTTGCAGTTTTTACCACTACATGTGGTTTTTTTCCCACCCAATCAACGTAAGTAACATTTGTAAAGTGCTTTGAGATAGTGCTAGAAAATACTGAGAGTGAAAAGAGGGGCAGAACATCTGTTATCAGCACCCAGCTGATTACTACGAGTTGGTTTTTATCCTCAGAGCAGCATCACTATGTTCTCCTTTGACCTCCTATTAACCAAGAGCTGGAGATGGCACACAGGAAAAAGGAGTTTGTGCAGGGCAGTGAAAGAAGGAAAACAAAGGAAACGTGAGGATTTCTTCTGGAAAGATGCCTGAAGCAGAGCTCCAGAGAAGGATGGGTATTTACTTCCCAGATCCATCAGGAAAACACACACAGACTCACATGCACAGAGCTCTGCAGGAGGCTTCACACAGCACAAACATTTGCCAAACGAGGAGAGAGGTGGGGCTAATCTTAAAAAAAATTCTGAAAAATCAAGACATTGATGCTTTTTTTGAGGGGAGGACATAAATGAAGCTACTGCCTGAGGGCTGTCAGCTACGTCATAGTAAAGTCCTGCCACCTTTTCCAGTTGACAGGAACTTCTCTCTAGTTAGCAGCTTCACAAAAGCAATCCTTGTATAAATCCATAAAGCTTTCCCAGATTTTTAAAAGGTTAATTTTACCATTATAATTGCACTTTAAAAAGAGGCATCAATCCGTACGCACTCTCCCCAAACACCTCCTCCATTTATAAAAGAGGAAAGAAAGGCTACAATTATTCACTGTCCTACAGCTACAGGAGTCAAAGGTTTGATTTAGGTGCCTGAAGGAAGGATGCAAACACCCCGTTTTCAGGGCAGGACAAGAGTGCATTTTAAAAAACCTGCAGGCTTCACAGCTTGGCTTGCATTGGCTTCAGGTGTTTGTGGAAAGATTCATGAACCTGCAAGACAACAAGACAATGGTTACCAGGCCAGGTTTGATCTCTGAAACAGTTTAACCTCCTCACATCTTGCAGTGTGTTTGTATACTAAGGAAATTTGAACCAGAGGCACTTTGGAGATTTAAGAACAACCAGGTAACTTCTGTGTTTCAGAGTCTACATGATACAAAGCTTGAGAATATAAAAAACAGTCTGCCCACTACCTTTCTATTAAGACAGGAATGCAAGATTTCTATCCATACAATCGTTTGGCATTTTAATGACAAGAAAACTGGTACAGGTTTCCTAAGGGGGCTGTAATGAAGCTCCCAAGCCCCACTGACTTCAGAAGTACAGAACACTGAGCAGGTTGTGGTGGGATTTAACTCCAGCTGCAGTCTCTGGCAGCCCATTGTAGGAGATACAGCCTGCCCTCATCAAATAAAGGCACCAGGAGACAGGATTTACCATTCTGGCTGCTGGAGCAGGGACACTTCAGTTTATTTTTGCTCAGCTGCAGCTCCAATCCTAGGTCAGATATACAACATCTGACACCTAAGTACTAGAGAAGCAATTTCTTTTCTCCTCCACTCTCTGCTACTGCCTGAAGACTGGAAGATTTGCCACAAAATGGGCAAGGCTTCCACAGCTACTGTCAGTAAGCAGAATCAACAGCAAGTGATAACTGCTTTTAAATTCACTGAGATAATTCAGTTGTTTCTCTGTGGAGTGCACCATTTCCTCCCTCAACTGAGAAGCTCATGTGATCCCACAGGGATAAATGCAAGGTACACCTGGGAGAGCAACTACAGAGAGCCAGCTGAAAGTAGGTTGTTAGTTTTGGTCCATTACTACTTGTGACTTTTCTCCCCCCTTCTTCAATTACCTGCAGAGATCACTGGAGCATAATTAACAACCCTTAATTGAGTTATTTCTCTGGTCATGTGAGAAAGAGGAAAAGAAAAGAGGTTTCTTTACCTGTGTTTTGTTCAGTGGGGATTTCTTTGCCCACTCAAACATGTTCTCGTAGACGTTGCCGTCGTAGCGGCCAAGCACAGATCCCAGGTGGACATCATGGAAGTCAAAGGAGTCCACCAGTGCCACTGCATTGGGACGAATGACAGCCAGGAGCTCCTTCACGTGTTGGTTCACTTGGGTAATTTGGGCACTGGTCAAGATACCCGCCTTGAGAGGGAATAAAAGGATTACACAAATCACAGATCCTTCCCTTCCCCAAGGGCTCACACAGGTCAGCTTTCCCACACAGAAATGCAGCAGTTCATAGAAAAACCAGAGGTTTTTTTCCTTCACTAAGTAATTCAATTGTTAATTTGCCACGGTGCACAAGCAAAAGGAGATGCCAGCACAGCCCACCATACTGCCCAGATATTTAATCTTGGATGGCAGACTCCGTGAGTACCTGTAAGGTAACTGCAGCAGCAAGTTTTCTTGGAGAATATGCATATATGGATATTAAATTGTGCCTGGCTTCAGGGAAATTTTCAGTAAGCAGCAAAGAGGAAAATGGGAAGACAAAATATACCATGCCTGCCTGAAGAGCAAACAAAACACTGCTGCACAAATGCATACTGCAACTGACAGAATGAAGAGCAGAAAAGCAACGCCTGACAATTTAAAGCCGCTCATTGAAGGAAGGGTTGGGATTTGGAGCACAAGATCCCCTTTGAGGGATATAGGTTGGGGAGCACATCTAACTGCATCTCCTTTATTAATTTCTTGGTTTTTAACACACAGCAGCTGGAAACCATTTCAGCTGACTCTTGGCACATGCCTGGTTTCCATTTATCACAAGGGAAACCTGACAAGAGCCTTCCAGCAGACCTGCACTGCTAATGACTTTCTGGCAGCCAACAGCCAAGACCTTTCACCTAAAACACCCACACAGCTTGGCATTTAAAGCACATTTGCAAACATTGAAGCGGGCTTTGGAGATCTGGAGTGCTGGAGAAAGACACCAACCTGCAGGAAGTCGCCCGTGTTCCTGCTGATGCCGAACAGGGCGTACAGGAGGCACAGGTTGGTCAGGACGGCGCGGACGGCGGCGTCGCTGACCTCGGCCAGCTTGGCTGTGAACAGCTTCACTATCACATAGTGACAGTGGGCCTGCAGAAACCAAAGAAAGGCAGTCAGGGGCACAGAAAGATGAGGAGCTCTCACAGCTCCTCATCCTTCTGTGCTCTTTCTTCTTTAAAGAAATAATGTTTCTTTAGCAGGCACATCACTGACCTCTGATGCCCGCACAAGATCAACAGAAGTCCTGTTCCAGGCATCCTCCTTGCTCTTTCTGTGCTTCAGCTCAGCTTGCAAATTCTTCGCTGCAGATTCTACAAGCCTGGTTCATATGAGGAAGAAAAACAGTTTACATAATCACATTATCAGGATGACACACTGAATTCATACACGTGTCAGTCATGGCACGTGAGCTCAGAATTCTTCTCACGTGCCATGAGTGAAGACATTGACTGGAGTGACAAGTTGTGCCTCTGAAACACCAATAATCACTGTTGCAGCTACAACACAGCTACAGAGGGGTAAGCACACATGTGGTGCTTCAATACCTACTCACAAGTAGGTGTCTGTTCTACTCTCCCACTTCCCTCACAACGAACTTTAATATCAGGATTGTTTCTCTCCAGAGAGATCTCTGAGCAGTTTGCTATTTTTATGTTTGAATATACTTTACACATAAATAAGAAAAAGATACATCCCAAAGGAATGGGGAGCAGAGTAACCAGGCTATGAGCAGCCTCCTGCAACCTCAAAGCGCTTAACCCTGACCCCAACCCAGTAAAGTGTGTCACTTCCTGAAGCAACACACGGATCAAAGCTTCACCAGCCACACCTTGAGAATCCAGCATTAACAGGGCAGTGCATCACCAGCACCTCCCCAAACACCCAGTTTTTCTGGGCTCAGCCCAGTCAGTGTGAGCTCACCGGGCAGCACGTGACTTGTAGGCCTCTACCAAGCTGGTGGGGTCGTTGATCCTCACGGTGACGGTCCTGGCAGCCACGTGCTGGGGCTGGATGCGCTGCCTGGAGAGGTCGTTCAGGTAGGACACCATGCCAGTGACCTGCTGTCCAGAGGTCACCTGGGTGTAGCTTTTCATAAGGAACCTGAAAATAGAGACAGCAGATGGCAACTCTTACTCATGAGTTGTTTGAATGGACAAAAGTCATCTCACTGAGGCTCTGGCCAGAAACAACAGTTGTAAGCACACAATCTTCTGCCAAAAATGGGGCAGGGGACAGAAACATGACACCGGTTTCATGGTAATACAAACACTTCTGCTTAACACTTTGTCACCAAATTCACTACAAATCGGTCAAATAAGACTCCTTAACACCAATTTAGTGTTAGGAAGGGCATCATTTATTACAGGTGCCTGGTTGCATGGGGGATAACTCCTCCTTGCGTGCACGTGATTTTTTACAAGTGTGCTGCTTACATACACTCACTACATGCAAATTATAACTTGCTCGTTACCATAAAACCCTCCCCAAGTTCCCAGATTCAGTCCTTGTTTTGGCTGTAGCTGCATTCCTAAGCCAGATGTCTCCCCCTTATCTTCCAGCTGTCCTTGCTGGGATAGCAGATCCTGCATGCCTTGTTTCTCTGCTAAAAGTTACACAGACACAGCAGACATTGAATTAACCCTTTCACTATCAACTTCAGCCACAAGGACCACGAGGAGAGGCTGGAACATCCCTGTGCAGAGCTCCCACCACCGTACCTGGCTGTCTGCAGCATCATGACCGTGTTCTCCCCCTCGTAGGTGCAGGAGGGGGTGAAGGTGACGTAGATGTCAGGAATGCCACTGCAGCGGGAGTAGCCGTGCCCGCCACAGGCCATCCGACACTCCTCAATGCCGGTGTTGGCTGTCCAGGAGGTGAATGCCTTCAGCCCCGCTGTCAGGGCGTGCAGCTGAGGAGCAACAGCAAAGCCAGGTTTATTTTCCAGTCTTAGCTCGCACACGGATGCGTTAAGGACTGCAAGTCCCACAAAAAAAAAAGTAGGGTCAACACTATTCTTGCACTGTTCCACAGGGTCTTGTTTTTCTTGCAGGAACTCCTTCCTGAGCCAAATATTTATATGAAAACCCTTGTACATGGAAGGATTTCTTTTAAGTACACCATTCCTTCTGCCCATACACATTTCATGTACAAGACTGTTTTCAACTGCCCATTGTCACAAACACTAACAGAAAGTTAACACTTCGCAGCCCTAACCCCTCACTGTAGTACTGATACTTTGATCAACACACCTGTTCTACCCTAAGAACTTGGAAGAACAATTAAGAAGCTACAGCACAAGCACAAGACCAGTCTTAACTCCCAAACAACGCTCCATCATTCCTGGAAATGCACCTTTTTAAAATAAAAATATATTCCCAGTACCTTTCTTACTGTGCATTATTCCCTGCTTTTTATAAAGCGCTAAATGAATAGAGCAAATAAATGTCACCAGCACATACTGGACTTGGGGGCTTCTGAAAGTACAGAAGGCATCTCATGAGTGAAAGCCAAAAAGGCTCAATGCCTCTTTCTCTATGCTACAAAGAAACTTCACACCACTTCAACCAACACCCTGGTTTCCAGAGGACACAGTACCTCTGGCAGCTCACTGAGGTCCCCCGTGCTGATGTCCCCACTGATACGGTGGTAGGTGTCCTTTATGTAGGCTCCCACAAAATGGAAGGCGTACGCTGTTGCCAGGAGAGGAAAGAGTTTGTATTGTTGGGTCTGATAATCCAGGATCTGGGGTTCTGGTTCCCTAGAGCAAAACACAGATGAGCTAGCATGTCAGTGGTAGCAAACTGCTGCAGAAATCCCATTTATCCCTACTCTAAGTACGTTCTCCATCCATATCAAGCCAGATTCCCTAAGACCATCCAGCAAAAGCCTCTGGCAGGGGAGGACATTCCAAGATGAAAGATTATGCACTTCCCAGGTCAAACAGTGTTTTGAAACCATACCAAGTGCCAAAGCAAACATCAACCACAGCTCCCTCTTCCTCCCAGTACTTGAGAATTTTCCCTCAGCACTCTGGGCTGCTCTGGGTCTCCCTGCACTCACCCTGGCTTCAGCTCAGACTGGTGTCTGACGGCGCTGTAGCGGATGGCGATGGTGCAGGCCCGGGACAGCGAGCGAGCAGAGTCACCCACGATGAGGGAACGGATGAACACCATGGTCCCATAGGTCAGCTTGTCACTGACTGGTTTCACATAGGTGCCATCTGGTTCAACCTACCAAAAAAAAAAAAAAAAGAAAAAGATTAAAAAAAAGGACAGCCTGTTGATTTCTGAAGTTTCCTCTCTTTTACATGTTCACACTCTAAGCTCATCAAGCAGCATTTACAAGCCACCCACAATCCTTTTGGTGCAGTACTCAACCTCACAAGAGCATTCAGTGTGTCCATTTCTAACAGCAGATGCTGAAACTCACTGCTTTACCTGGGCATATTTCATCAGCATGTTTTCCCGAGGAATTCGGTAGTTGTCCATTTTCAGGTAGCCATTATCCATTTCATCATAGCCAAATTTGGGGCCAATGTCACCCACTGTAATACCTGCCACAGACAAAGCCACTTGCATTAAGAAATAGGAACTAAATACCACACAAGAGGTTCAAGCCTTCTCCAATAAGAAGATTGTTTAGTTTTCTAGCAAGTCCTGGCAGTGTTATGAGTAAGAGTTAACAGGGACCTTAATCTCTTTGATGGAAAAGTGGTGTCCTGGTTTTGGTTGGGAGAGAGTGAATTATCTTCCCAGTGGCTGGCACAGTGCTGTGGTTTGGATTTAGCATGAGAACAATGTTGGTAACACACTGATGGTTCAGTTGTTGCTGAGTAGCACTTGCACCAAGTGAAGGACTTTTCAATTTCCACACTGCCCACCAGTGAGGAGGCTGGGGGGACACAAGAAACTGGCAGGGGACAGAGCCAGGACAGCTGATCCCAGCTGGACAAAGGGATATTCCCCACCATGTGGCATCATGCTGAACAATAAAACTGGGTGAAGTCAGCTGCAGGGATGACAGCTCAGGGACTGGCTGGGCATCAGTCAGCTGGTGCTGAGCAATCACGCAGTGATCACTTGCTCTGCATATTCTATTATTATTAGTAGTAGTAGTAGTAATTTCCCTTCCTTTTCTGTCCTATTAAATTGTCTTTATCTCAGCCTACAAGTTTTACCTTTTTCACAATTCTTTCCCCCATCCTTCTGTGTGGAGGGAATGGCTGTGTGTGTTTAGCTGCCTGATGGGTTAAACGACAACAACTGGGCATCAAAACACGGGAATCTCCATAATTTCCATGCAGCCCTGCTATCCACTCATGGTGGGAGCTGTCTCTAAAGTTCATGCAGCTCACTTCCACCTAAGAGTGATGAAAGCTCTTCTTCCCCTTTCAGAAAGCAGGATGTGCTGCTCGTGGAATGCACAGCTGGGAGACACTGGGGCAGAACCAAATCCCAAACTAAACTTCTCGTTGAAGGCACAGTAGGAAAGATGATTTAGTGGTCGTTCAGTCATTAGAAAGACTCATTTAAGCCCTGTGATCTACCAACTGAAATCAGCTAGTGAAATAAGCCATGGACTTTAACAAGACACAGCAGCTGTATATAGTCAGAGAGAAACAGATTTCATCTATTCCCTGAGTGTGAATTTGTACCTGGCAGAGGTTCATGTGTGCCCAGCTGCCGGATGGGGACAATGAAGGCGTGCAGGCCTTTGCACTGGCCCTGGGTGTAGAGCTGAGCCAGAACAATGGCGTGGTTCGACGTCTTCCCAACTGCAACAGGAGCAGAAGTCAGCAGAAAAACACAGCCAGACACACTCAGACTCTTTCCTCTGAGATAACCTCATCATATCATGCACTGGAAAACCAGATTGACCTCACTGGTTGTCACCCCAATCGTACAGCTCTATGGAAAAGTGTTGCTCAAGTCAATGAAGTTGCACAACACAATTTTCTTGACTATAAAACACCAGGTCCTTGGCACACCTGCCAGTGAAGCTGAAGGAACTATAAATAATTTGATACAAGCAATAAAAAATTACACCACAGTGAGAATGATGCTGAGCAACAGTCCAGAGCACACACAGAATGTTTAGCAAGCTCTGATAAGTCTGTTGCTTGTTGTGCAAGAGCCACTGGCTTTCAGCCCACTCTTTGGATCAACTTCCAGCCATCACTCCGTAGATACAACACCCATGGCATCGCCTCCCTGAGTTTTTCCATACATCTTCCAGATTTAGACACACTTACGTCCACCAGGCCACCACTTGATGGAGGTGACAGTGGGGCTGTTGAGGATGAACTCCTGCGTAGAGGGGTCATAAGTGGCTGTTGTTTCCAGACCCCGAAGGTGAGTCCCTGGAAACAAGCAAACACATTGTTTTGGCAGGAAGTCAGTCACAAAACAGAGACAAGGACAGAACTGGACAATGGAAAGTGGAACTCCAGTAGTAATGTTTAAATTTTAACTTTGCTTTTAGGCTATATATATAAAGAGCTAAATATCAATCAATTAAGGAAGAACAAGTGAGAGCCAGACCACATTCTGGGACCTGCAGCCAATTCTCAGAAAACATATTGATTTTTTTTTCCCCAGTGGTCTAAGACTAGTTTTCCAAGCACCTCCAATCTGACACCTTTTTGCTATCACACACCAGAAGCCCTTTCTCAGTTAAAATGTTCCACAGGAACACGCTCACCTGAATTTCACTAAAATGCAATCTGATTAAATTGCAAAATAAAACCATCCACTTCTCAGCCACAAGACAAAATAAACAGTGCCCACCACCTCTTCATGCCCTCATCATGCCTACATTCTCCTCACTCGATGGAGCTGATCTCCCAAACGAGACCATCCATAGCTCCAAGACAGCAGGTAATGGCATGTGTGTCCCAGGTACTGATGCAAGTAGATGAAGAGACTGCAAAAAGATGGGAGGTAATTCCAGGAACAGTCTTTGTCTTCTGCCCCAAACTCTTTTACTTCACACACCTGTCTCAGAGCAGTGGCACTGCCCCTGAATGCCTTAAAAACTCCCCAAATCACCAGGCCTACTTGCTTAAACTAGACGAGCTGTGAACACTCCTGAGAGTCTGGACTGACAAGGCAGGACAAGAGCTCCAACAGGAAAAAGGAGATCACCTCACAGCAACCACGTTCCCAAAGCACGGAGGTAATGGCAGACTTCCATTGGCAGGCAGCTCAACACAGACTCACTTTGCTGGGAAAGGATCTTCAAACCTCACTAGTTCAAAGAGATTCTCTTTAGACTTGCAGTTAGTTTATGCTTCACACAATCTCTACATTTCACTTCAGCACAAAGGTGAACCCTGCACATTTTTAGAAAATAATTCTCATCTGCAACTCTCAGATGACCAAAATTAAAGTTCCCCAAGGCATAATATCCTCCCTTTGAAACTTCCATTAAAAGTGTTGCAATCACAATACTGCTGGAGTTCTCAAAATCCATTTCAAAGCTTGAAAGCAAAGGAATAGCAACAAAAACCAAAGTCAGCTTGAGACAGAGAACTCAAAAAACCCGACACATTTCATGGTCAGTTAGAAAGAACACATGGGAGTGAACTAAGGGGAAAAAAAGCTTCCCACAGACCATGAGCACTGGAAACAAGTCATCCACATGTTCTCTGACCCAAGGTCAGTCCCGAGGTGAACAAGCAACTCTTAATTTTTTGGCATCTCTTTCAGTACGTCAAAGCTCTGTCCTTTTGTCTTCACACAGAACATGAGTTAGAGCAAAGCAGAACTCAAACTGGAAAGAACAGCAAGTGTAAAATGAACAGATGCCACCAAACTGACAGCACCAGTGATGGGTAATAAGGATACTGGTTTGAAAGGCACAAGGAGCACCCAGGTGCTCATTTACAGAGCTACAGACATCAAACCCTCCCTTAGGAGGAAGAGAGGGAAGCAGCACATGGCATAATGTTCTAATAACCCTTCCAGAGGCTGTCCACTTTCCCCTACAACCACAGCTGCATGTGTAAAGCTGTGGGATACACACACACTGTTCTTCCCAGGCATGGGAATCCTCTGTACACAAAGCCATTCTTAGAAAGAGCATTTATTGAATGTACTGTACCATGGCCCATTTCAGTCTGGGCATAAGTGCCAATGATCTCCAGGTTCCAGGCAGGCATGAAGAAGCGATCCTGCTGCTCTGGGGTGGCCTGGGTGAGAAGGGTGGGGAGGAACATGCCCAGATGAAGGTCCAGAGGTTCAGGCCGTCCGCGGTGAACAAAGCTGTGAAGAATTGTCATGGGATGGGAGCGTGAAGGGAATGTTATGGGAGGGCAGCAAGCATGAGGATGCGTGGTGGAGATTGAGGAAGAGACAAAAAGAAAAACAAAATGATTTATGTGTCAATCAGAATTCAGCAAGTGTATTTTAGAGAGCCAGAGCACTGTCCTTTCCTCAGGCCTGAGTAATAAGAAATTTCACTCACTTTGAAATAAACATGCTGCAATGAATTCCTCTGTAATCATACATGAAGTGCATCTGCAACATTCCCCTATTTTTGATGCACTATGATTGATTAAAAAAAAAAGATGAATCCAAACCAAAAGATGGACCAGACCTTCACTCTGGTTTGAACATCAGAGCATCCCTGAGTTCAATGGGCTGAGGCAGTCAGCTGAGAATGTCAGTTTGTTGGAGATGTGACGTGCCCGAACACAGTGTGCTTTCAACCAAATATAGGAAGTCCATCTTTCTTTTTGGTTTTTTTGGCCGTATTTTGAAGGTAGAACCTGGTGGAAGTCCCAGTTTACCCAGCTAAATGAGCTAGGTTTACAATGAACTTTCTTTTTTTTTAAAAAGAGACAAATCCTAACTGGCTGCACTATTTACTCCAGTGTTTTAAAATTAAAGATCAGACACAATTAGCATACATGGCATTTCAAATCAACGCCCTTCAACTTCTGCTATTTTAAAGAACTTTCTTAAAAGGACAGTGCTCTGTGTAAGTCAAAAAGTTGTGAACATGAACAACTTGGCAAGAAAGCCAACATTTTTCAATATGTATCACCAGCACAAATTATCTCCAATTAAACATCTTTCATTAGAATTACGTTTTCTCCACGTTTTGTCAAACACCACTGTGAGGTAATTAAGTGGTCTATTAAGATTTTCAATATAAAGAATTAATTTCATCATTAAATCTTAAAATATTGACAGCTTTGAGTATTGAAATAGTGGGGATAGATTGAGGACCAGTACCTCCATCTGGCACATTTATGTATGAAATAAATTTAATTGGACTTAACAGGAAGATATATATATATTTAAATTATATGCATTATGGAAAGAGCAGAGGTCTGAGCATGGCTCAAACTCATCTGACATTCTTAGCAAAGTGGGAACAATGCATCCTTGTGTTCTCTAAACACACATTAATATGAACTAGTTCTGTCCCTAGGGCTTCCAAGAACTGTTTTTTTATATTCTCAGACTCTTACAAATAAATTCAACCAGCTAATAAACCCAGCAGCAAGGTTTTCTAAGCTTTCTGACTGCACAGTGAGCGAAACCAACAGGGGACTAACCAGTTACCAGGAATATCAGATTTTAAGTGAGTTCAGTACTAGTGAGAAGTACACAGCTGACAGTCAAAGAGTGAAAAAAATATCCTTATTTACCAGCAGTAGTTATAAACCAGACAGAAACAGCACAATATTTTCACTTTTTCACTGCTCCTTGTTTCTTTTTCAGCCCTGTGCTATTTGTGTTTTTTCTTTCTTTGATTTTTTTTTTTTGAGAGAGAGAGACTTCTTCACTATGGAACAGGTTAAAATCAACACAGGCTATCACACACATAATCACCAAGATAAAACTGAGTAACTACCCATCCAGGCCAGGGTTCAATTCAATAATCCAGAGGTCTGCTTCCCCATTACCAGATTTTAAACATCAGGATTAAATTAAACAAAGCTCAGTGACAATTACTGCAGCACTTTCACTGATGAAGTATCTGATACTCAACATTCACAGCAGGAACGCCAAATTCCTGCATTTTAATTTTTCAGCATAGAAAGTATATCTACTTTACTGTATTAGCTCCATTTAGTGTCAAAATACCAATTTAACCATGAAACAACAGGAGAACCGTAAGGAAATCAACCATCACCAGGCAAGAAAGTGCAATGATCTAATGTGAAGTCAGAAGTAAAACCAATCACTGCAGTGTGGATGTGACTGATTTAAAGCAGCTGGTGTGAGAAAGCAAACAAGACAAGCAGGCACTGATTGTTGCCATCTGGTTATCTCTCAGCTTCTGGTGTTGAGCTGGGTTTGTTGAGCAGGAAAGAGGACAGGATTTCTTCCATTGAGTCTTCTACAAATGTTTCAGCAGCTGTAAGTGAACAACCAGGCAGCTGGCACTGCCATCCAGCAGTGTCCAGACTTGTACACCTCAGGCCTTCCCAGTTCGGATGCCAGCACAAGCACTGGAGCCCTGGTTTATAAACTATTCTTGCTGGTATTTAACAGCCATAGTTCCAGGTTCTGGGCTAAAAGACTGTTTTCTGATCCATTAAATGTTTTTCCATTTAAAGCAGTGAAAGTTGCTTTCAACAACAGCAGGAATAAGATGTTTTTCTTCTTTGTAACCAAGACCTTTCCATGAAGTTGTACGGCAGCAGTGGAGCAGCATCTGGAAGAAAAGTGCCTGGGGCAAAGCATACCTGACTTTGAACCCAAAACTCACAATCTCACCGTGCTCCACTGCTCCTAAAGGAATGCTCCTGACCTGTTTCTGCAGGCCAGCCATGCACTGAGAGCTCTGGCATACATGTCCCAAAATCAGGCAAAAATAAAACCCACGGTACTGTGTTCACTGACACGTTCCAACTGGTTCAAGTGAAATTCAGACTCTCAGGGCTTAGAAAAACCTCCTTGTTTTAAAACAAAGGTAACAACTACCAATGCAGAGATCAGCTAAGAGGTGCATTCTGGAAAAGACCCAAAGAAATCCTGGGATTGTCAGGATGTGAAATGAGGCGGCTGTCTGGCTACAGATGTCAACCATTAACTGAGGAATTTTACCTTTCACCCTTTAGACTGACCCAGGGAACATCATCAATTTACCCACTGGAGTTAGAGAAAAGAGGTTACCCATTGATCCCTGAAGGCAACTAACCATGTCCCATTTCGGTTTGGGCGTAGGTGCCAATTATCTTGACTCCACGGACCAGGGGCAGCCACTTCTCCTTCTGAGCAGCAGTCGTTTGGGTCTCTATGGTTTTGTGAAACATGCTGAAGTGGAGACCCAAAGGTTCAGGAAAATTGCCCAGGCATGTTCTACAGGAGAGAAATAGAGGGATCTGGATCTCAGTCTTACTGTTACTGTGAACCTGAAAGGCTTTTCTCCAACTGGAGCAAAAGATAAATAATCTCTTTGCCTCATTCAATCCTTTTTTTTTTTTTTTTTGTCCCACAAGCAACCTCCAAATGTGGAGGCATGAGAAGCAATGCTAATGGGGAAATAGATGTTTCTTCCAGGCATCTTCTTCACCTCATGAATCTTGCTGTTGCTATGTAACTGGAAAAAATGTTATTCTACAAAGGTTCATGAGGAACTTAAAACTAAGGACATGAAAACCAAATTATTTTCTCCCCCATCTCTCAGGCTTTCTGGGAATAAATCCTACTGCTGCTGGTAGCCTACATGTAGGGTATTATTAGGTAGAACCAATATGTATTAAAAAGGAAAATGTTTCTTTGGTGACTGAGTTCTTTTCAGAACAGCTCTGTATCACCTGCAGCTGCTTCTATCAGTTGTGAGATCTGGAACACACCTTCAATTAAAATTACCATTACAGTCTAGTGCTGGAAGGAATGGAAAGAAAAATCAGACATTTTAGGTGTGTTTCACCAAAACAGAAGCTGTTTCATGAAAGAAAACTCTAATCACCTAGTAGCCACAATGGCAGGCAAAGTACATTCTCAATTAAAACATCTTCCCTTCCACAGCTTGAACAGTTTCTTCATCTTCAATCTGCTGTACACAAATGCTTATTCCATCTAAACTCTAAAACAGAGGAGGAAAAAACGAGCCCTCTGCATAAATACCATAGGGCATGCTCTGCATATGGTTTGTCAATTACAGCAGCATTTGTGACTGACATTTTGCACCATGCAGAGAGTAAATAATTGATAATTCCACAGCAGGTCCTATACAGACTGTGCAAACCAGCCTTAGAGTGAGAGACAAAGCACCACTGAACTGCATGTTGCCTGTTTAAAATGACCAAGACCAAATGAGCCATGGATTTTTCCAGGACCAAAACTATTGTAATCAAGTAATCTAATGCTGGGGATGAATGTATTAACTGTGCTTTAAGCTGCTGTGAGTGCAGCTACAGCATCTCAAGTTCCTGGAATGGAGGCAGACAGTTCTTTCACCAAAAAATATTCTATTGCCTACAGCAGGACATGTTAACAAAGCTGATGCTTTCAGGGTGACCAAGGGCTTAAAAATGCTGCAAGGACAGCAAGACAGAATACTTTTCAACATTCTTGTGGTTTTCTAAGTGGGTTATTCTTTTAGCCCAGGACCAATACAGCAACAGCAGCACCCTTTACTTCCTCACTGCCTGCAGCACAATTATTGTGCACCTACTCCTCAGGCCCCAAAAGGACAAATCTACAGGGAGAAAATGAGTGCTGACTTTGGAACACAAAGCTTCAGGGCAGCTTGAGAAGAGCTTGAATGGCCCTTTGCGTATTTTCAGCAGTCATTGAAAGAACTTGAGAAAAAGGTGCAGCCCATGCTTTGCTGTCAGAAAAATCAGGTCAGACACTGCTTCTTTGAAGGTAATGTTCCAAGAAAAAATCCCAGAAATCTTCTGAAAAGGTCAGGCCAGCAACTTTCAGTGCCTATGAGTAAGTTTAATCACAAGTGCCAGACATCTCATGCTTAACTACCACCTTCTCTGACAGGGGTAAGACAACAGACATTTTGCAAGTGGATGCTTTAACACCCCTGTGTCAGGAGGTCATGATGTTTCAGTAACTCATCGTGCAGCATTTGAACAGCTTCTTGCATTAACTAAGCTGAAAGTTAAATTACAGCAGAAACTGTTCATCTCTGCATACTGCACACTGAAGACTGAGGATTTCCTTAACGTGCCTTTTAACAACTTGAATGACAATGAGAGAGAATCCTGTTTTCCTCAAGACACAGGGCAAACAGAAGAGGTACCAGCTGCAAAGGGAGGAACGACAGGTTTTCTTCACTTCTTTTTTCTTTCTCTGAGCTTACTGCTTCCCATTAGAATTTCAACACTCCCAGCACCTGGACTGGTTGTTCTCCAAAGGCTGCAGTGTGTATAGATCTTCCCAGATTTCACAGCAGCCAGCGCCACCCCCACAGTAGAAGGCACTTATGTGACAGGTGAGTCACTGTCTCAGTGCACAGAGGAGAACAGAAACAAAGTCTGCGTGTTCAGAGGTTCCAAAGCTATGGGAACAACTGCAAAGCCATTTTCAGGCTGCAGAACAGGGGCATTTACTTTAAATGAAAGTCTGCGTGCAAACTTTCCTGCTTTGTGCAGTTCTTGAAGTAACTCTCTCAAGGACGAGCACCAAGGGTCATCCCAGTGGAAAAGGAGCAGGAGCTGTGTCTGAGCTGTGCTAACTGGGCTACAGAGCTAACAACTGCTATGGCAATAAACTCCTATTCCAGCTGTATCAAAGTAAGACCAAACCAGACTCATCCACTCCACATTAATTAAGCAGTGGCAAGTAGGGCCCACAGTAGAGTTTTTCTGCTTTGATTTGCTCAAAGCTGCTCCAGGTACTAATTTAAAGATGTAAGAACAAATTCCAACAGGGAAAGTGCACATTCATGCAATGCTCATGAACACAGGAATCATCTGGTGACCAGCAGCTCTCAGATCTTCTCTTCTTCTATGACCCAGTTTGTCCCAACTGTTTTTCTCTTCTTCGTTTAATCCCATTTTCCTCAATGAAGGTTAATTAAACTTGAAGGTGAATTAAAACTGAGCAGCTTGCTCTCTTCCAAGAGCATTGGAGCACTACACCAGAAACGTTTCCCATTTTTCATGCTGACTTACATTTTGCTGCAGTTAGACTGCAAAAGAAATCTGAAATATTGGCACTGTTAGGCTGATGGACTTCAAAGCTATAGTCACAGCAGCAACTGCAGTGTGAACATAGAAGAATTACTATTTGAGAAGCAATTAAAGTATATTTAACAGATCCTCTTATGGTTTGGAGTCCAACAAAGCCCTTTGGAAACAGGAAGGAGGAGCATTCACTTGGACATGTCACAGCAGCAGCAACTGTTTAAGTATATCTTCAGGGCAGTGAAGGAAGCAGCATTTCTCCTCACCTACTCATAAATCAAGCTATAAAGTTGGTGAGTCATGTGCAAAGTTACCTAGTGATGTTCTGGCAGTTTAGGAAAGCTACAGGAAAAGAACTCAAAATTCTTCAAAATTGCATATGTAAATCTGTCCCTGCCACTTGGGGATAACTGACAAAATTTCTTAAGCTTCCGTAAGTAGAAATGTCAATCACAATAAATACAATGACATCCAAATCAAGGACTTCAATCTATTTCATAAACTTCATCTGAGGCATGTTGCAATACCATATCCATTCAGTCTTCAGTTTGGAAAAATGAGTAAGCCCAAACACAATTTCTCCAGGTCAGTTTTTACACTAATGAAGTCTCTTCCAGTTAGCACCAACTAGCATGGATATGGGATAGAAATAAACATAATTTTGTCAGTTGGGTGCAGTTCACCAAATTTAAAAAATATCTGACACTCAACGGGTGGGAAAGTGGGGACAGATGTTAAAATGCAAATGAAATCAAAGGATGAAAAAAGAATCCTTTAATTTCTTCCATTTTTTAAGCAGCAGCAAGCCCACATCCTCCCTTGCCAACACCAGACATTATAGGAAAGAAATCAAATCAGAATATTAACAGTGTACAGTTCTCAGAGCAAACACACTTCACGTGTAGGCAAGAAGTTTATGCACTGCGCTTCATTCTGTTACATGTTATTACAGAATAAATATGGTATATAAAATAAAGAAAAAATGGCAAATACAGTCAGTCTACAGTAATTGCAATTGTATTTGGAAACCCTGAATGGCTGTAATTAGATTTTACCTTGAAAAAAATTAAGTATTTTTCATTGTTTCAGTTGGTTTTGGACTGTGACTTCTGACTAGTCACACCTGACCGTTCATATCACATTGGATTTGGAGGTACTATTTGGTATCTGTATGAAATTTTACACTTTCATCCACTTAAGAACTGCTGACTCCAAAGTAAGTTTATGGAAAGACAAAACTAGAATCTCTCATTTGACTACTTCAGAAAAGTCTGTTTTCATATAGTATTGTCATTAATGCTACAAAAAGACAGAAAATTTGTTAAAAAATTCCATCTGATAGACCGGATAGACTTTGCTGAATTTTCTCCTTAGAAATAAATAAATAAATGAAGAAACTTCCCCATCACTTCCAATAAACCTTGTGTAGGAAAAAAATTAATTATTAACTTTGGCTGTGCAGCACCTGAATAATCCAATACTGTCACTGAACTTGTCCCCTGTTATCACTGTCCACCAATGACAGTTTTCAAATTATTTACATTACTTCCATGAGAACTTTCATGACACAGGTCAGTGCAGACCAGTTTCTCTGAAAGCAAAACCACAGAGGACAAGGTGATTTCAATTTCCTAGTGCCAATGGTCATGCCCTGAGAGGCCCATGACAGCTTTTCTACAAAACCAGTCAGAGGGGGCTTGTGGTTCATTATGTAATGTGCCAGAGGACGTACCTATGGGATTACAACAGATTTCTAGGTCTGTGTAATCTGTTACCAGTTTCTGTTTGATTAAATCCAACTGAGTTTAGCAGAATTAGGAAGAGAAATACATCAAAATCAGGAACTAAGTTCTAATTCCTTCTGGAAGGAATGAGAGCTCAGATGTAAAGATAGTCTTATTTTCATGAACTTGATCCAAGATTGGTACTACCAGATAAACCAAAGGTCAGATGCAACAAAAAGCCTCTGGGTCAAAGAGAACCTCTGTAGCACCAGGAGTTTAGAGGAGGAACACAGAACAGACAATGATAAACAAGAACTTAGAAACCATCTTGGAACACTTTCAAGTATTTCTGCAATCTGACTTTATTGGGTCTAAGTGCAAAGTGAAGTTACCAGCTTTAGGAGATTTCATTAGATGCTGCAAACTCATCAGAGCTATTCAGATTCAAATAATGAGTATAATTTTTTTATTCCTTTTGGAAAAAAAAAAAACCCTAGCTTCAAGCTCCATTTTTTAGTTTCTGCACCACATATAGCAAACAGTAACTGTTAATGTTGTACTTCTGTTAAACAAACCCTAAGAAAACACAACATTCAGGAATTCAGGGTTTCATCTGAAATTCACTGAACCCAGACTTGAATGGGCTTTTATACAAGTCTTGAGCTTCCTTTAGACAACAAACATAGGGGAAAAGCACAACTCTAACATCCTTGGTGATGACTGAACTATGTACAAGAAGCAAACTCTGGATCTTTTTAGGTACCTTTTAAACCAGTAGATCTCATCAGGATCTGCAATTCCATATTCCCTTAGCTTCATCACCATCAAGGAGCTCTTCCTGATAGCTTGCTCATAGCGCTGGCTACGGGACAGGAAGTTCAAATCCTCGTGCTGGAAGTCAGGGTCATTAAGAACTAAGGCCTCTGGGGACAGAACAGAAGAGGAAAACAAGCTCAGTTTCCACAAACCTCAGCAGGGGGTGAGCAACAACCCAGTGTTTTAACTGCTGTACCTCAAGGTAGAGGTATAAGAAAACTGAAAATAAAATTAGAAGTTAACAAAATGATAAAGAAGTCAAAGCTCTTTGAGAGCTCAACTCCTGGCACTCTCATTCCACACACAAACCCAATTTTCAGTTCAAAGCACTCTGGACTTGGCAGGAGGGCAGTTCACTGATGTAAGACCTGCAGGCCCCTCAGCAACAGCCTCAGAGGCTCAGGCAGCCTCCTGAACTCTGATCCCCACGAAACTCCTGCAGAAGGGCACAGTTATTATTCCCACTGTGCCAACTGGAAAACAAGGTGACCAGAGACCACAGACTTTGTGTGTCCCCCACTCTGGCACCGAAGTTACACAACATCAGCCTCTGACAGCCCCAGCCCAGGGAAGAGACTGGAAGTAGTTCATTAATCTCCCATAACCACGGTCGTGCCGGGTGACAAACAGGTGACATTTGTACTGTTGGGCAAGAGCAGGCTAGAAGGAAAAAGGAGGGGACACAGCCCATGAGAAATGCCCATGGGAAGCTGCCTCTGACCCTCTGGAGGAAGAGGAAACAGAGAATTTAAAGGACACTGCTCTGTCAGGGCCACCCTAAATCCTTTTCTGGGAAGGGGAGAAGAGGGGGACCAGGGAAGTAACGCAGCTCCTGTTCCTTTCTAACCCATGAGGCAAGACCTCCTTCCTTTATGCTGACCTTCCACCTGCAAACCCTCTCCTCACAGCTTTCTCCTCTCCTTGGGGTCTCCCCTCTCCACAAAAGCTCCTCCACACCCCGTCCCGCCCCACGACCCCCTCACAACTTGGTCGTTCCTCACCTTCCCCGGGGCTCCCCACCCCGCTCCCCGCTCCCTGTATCCCGCTCTCCCCTCTCCCCGGAGGTCCCCCCTTGGATCTCCCTCATCACGCAGCCTCTCCCCTTCCCACCCCCGCATATCCTTCTCCTCCTCCGAGCCCTGACGGGGGCTGTCTCTCCCCGTCCCTATGCCCCGGGCCCTCCCTCACCGATCTCCTTGCGGCGGCGGGTGCGCTCAGGGCCGCCGTCCAGGATGTGAGTGAGCAGCTCGGGCTGGAAGGTGGCGGCGGCGCGCTCCCTCCGCAGGTCCGCGTTCACCGCCATCGCGGCGGCGGCTCTGCCCGATCCCGATCCCGATCCCTTCCCGTCCCCGTCCCCGCTGCGCCGGCACCGCCCCCGCGTGACGTCACTCCCGCGACGCCACGTGGGCCCTGACCACGTGGGTGCTGCCCCCGTGCCCGCCCTTCCCGCGCAGGCGATGGAGGAGCGGTGAGCGGCGCGTTCAGTCGTGCTGGGAGCGGTGCCTTAAATCGCGCTGTGATGTGCATGGAGCAGCGCTGGGAGAGCGCCCGGCACGTGCGGCATCGGCACGGAGTAGTTAATTAAATAAACAGCTCATTAAATGCCGTTAGCGGGCTGCGTTTGTGCACTCGCTAAGTACGGTGTTGGATAGTGCTCTTGATCCGCATTTAAAAGGCTGCGCTTGGGGCTGGGCCTGCCAGAAATCTCCCTGCAAGGTCCTGCAGTGGAGGTGGTGCACGCATTATATAGCACATTGGGTGGGCACAGGGTGTGTGGCGATTGGGGTATGGCTTCTACAACCCAAACGATTGTATACGTTAAAAAGTGCATTAAATGCACACTGAGTGTCTTGCATCCTTGGCTGAGCCACCTTGCTGCACAGTGTGATTCAGGAGCAAAACCCGAGCGATACAGGACAGCCTTTGCCCTTCTGGAGGTGCAGAATTGTCCCTGCTTGTTAAATGTTAGGTTCGGCGGGGATGCACGGAGCTGTAGAGGGCGGGGAGGTGGGTCTCCACCTACGGAGCCCAGCTTGGGAGCCTGCCAGAGGGGTTTTTCAGCCCGCTGTGGGTGTCCACAGCCTGGCATGGGGCTGTGGGGCAGCAGGCACAGAGAGAGGCATGTGCAGGGACGGGGTAAGCCAGGATTGCCCTGGTTTCGGCAGCCTCCCACGGAGTCCTCTGTGGGCCATTTTGCAAGGTTGCAACCCCGTGAGCAATGCGTGGGGTGGGCAAGGGACGCCAAGCATTAAAGCCACAGCGTGTGTCAGCTCAGTGTCCCCACTGCTGCGTAGTCAGTACTGGGGGTCCTTGAACGCCCTGCGATGGACCCACTTGTCTGAGTGGCAGGAGTCCCTGCCTGGGCTGTTGTGCAGCTCTTGGGGTCTCCCACAGAGGCAAAAAAAAAAAGAAAAGCAGTAAATGGAGCATGGAAACTCTCCAAACACAGGCAGCCTGCAAGGGAGATAGAGGGAAAACAAGGCCAAAAGAAACCACTTCAGGGCACAGCCAGGAGCCTGTCTATGACATTGACTGGGCAGGATTAGAACCATGCCGAAGCTGCTTTGCATTCCTGCCTTTCTGTGTGCTCTGTGCTGTGGCTGACATGCCTGTGCCAGCCCTGCTCCACCGCAGGAGCTCCCGGAGGTCCCACCTGAGCCTTGTCTTGGAATTAATCCTTCTCACTCATCGCTGTCTGCTAAACCCTACCAGACTTCTGATGAAACCAGGCTGGCTTGGGTCCAATTCATTGTGCAGGATCACACATTGCCAGAGTTTCTTACGCTGCAGTAAGAGGACAGGCTCAGGATCATTCCTTGAATCTTGCTGCATAGTAGTACCCTGTCACACCAGCAGCTGAAGCTATCCCTGCATCTCAGTCCCTCACACTGTCTGAACTTCTCAGTCACCGGTTTCCCTCCTTCCTTAACCTTTCTCAACTCATCCACAGCCTGAGGGAGACCCAGAGGACCTGGTGGGCTGCCTGTAGTTCATGCTGTGGGTTGTGTGGGACTAGGCAGCTCCTCTTTGTGCCAGGATGCCCTGGGCTTGGCACACACACTGAGCTGCAAACAGGACTCAGCAGGGAAGCCGTGAAGCTCTTGCAGCCCCCTGGATGGTGGAACCTGGGCAAGGAAGGAGTTGAAGGGCAGTGTCACTTATAATTTGGATCAGGTACTGGAGAAGCATGGAGTCAGACCTTTTGCTTTACTGCAGGCCAGCCGTTGTGTGAGATGCTGCCAAGTGCTGGTGTCTATTACTTCCCATGGGAGATCAACAGCTCAGTCCCCGAGGGGACGACACTGAGGACATTTGGCAGGTGAGAAGGGTACCCCGCTCTCCTTGCAGGCCAGGCCTTTCCTTCACTGGCTGAGCACCCCCTCCTTGGTTTGTAATTGGATTTCTGCACAGCTGAGCTTCCCAAATTGATCATTCCCAGGTTATGCTGCTACGACCTGGCCCGATCTGAAGCCGTTCTCACCACTCAGCACAACTCGGCTCAGTACCAAGTCTGTGTTGACACCAAGTTTGTGGAGCCATTCCAAGCCCAAGTGGGATCTTTCTACATGGTCCTGGGAGAGGCTGAATACAGGGAAGGTAAATGCTCCAGGCACTGGTGCCCTTTGCTGCTCTTCATGGTACATCAGCTCTTTCAGATTTTTTTAGAAACAAGAAGTACTTCGGCAGCATCATTGGGCTTGTGAAACATGTGCTAAAAAGCTTTGTGGCATCACTGCCAGCCACCACACTGACCGTCTTCACCCCAAATGTGGCAGATTGCAGCAATACCTCATTGCAAGTGGCTGGGTTGGTCTTTGCCATCCTTGAAGGGCTCTAATTATTATCCCTGCCCTCAGACACGTGAGGAATGCAGGCAGGCTCTGTCATGCAGGGCACCCTGTTGTCTTTTCCTGGGGTGCCCTGCATTCCAGCTGCTTGGTGCTTTGCGTGGGGAGTTGATCTGAGCTGGGCCATGGGATGGTGAAGCAAATTCTTTGTTATCTTGGCCACACCTGATAAAAAACATTTGCATTCATGCCATAGAAGTCCTCACTGGCGTGTGGACAGCCACACTGCACGTGGCCTCTAGAGAGTGACCTGCTAAGCCACTGCTGCAAAATTCCTTCAGAAAGTTGTTATTTTGGTCATCCCCGCCTAGGAGTGAGTTGGCCCCATTTTGCAGGGGTGGAAGGAGAGCAGACTGAGATGGTGGCTGTGTCACCAAGGCTATGTCACCTGCCATGGCCCCTTCTGTGCAGCTCCATGTTGCCACTTGAATGCCACCAATGAACTGTTGGTTGTAGCCAGCTTTGAGCCTCTTCTAAGCCCTCTTGTCCACACAGGGGCATTCAGAAATGAGCTCAGACCCATCACTGCTGCTTTTCAGACAGGGAAAACCGAAGTGCATCCCGCCACGACATAGACAGATGCTGCATGGCAGGCACTGGCACTGTTCCCCAGTGCAAGGGGAGTGCAGTGTCAGTCACCAGCATTTTGTAGCCATCAGGGCAGAGGGAAAGCATGTCACTGAATTAAACTGGCCCTGCTGCTCATATCAGTGGCAGCATGTGGCCAGTCCAGCCTCCTGGAAGTTCTCAGGCCATGGTTATTTGCCCAGCTGGAGTCATATGTTGCCTGAGGGAACTCTCTTGTCTCCAAGCTGCTCTGTTTTCCTTTCTCCAGAAACTTCCAGCCCTGTGGTGAAAGCACGGATATTGACCTGCGTGGAAGGGATGAATGTGCCCCTGCTGGAACAAGCCATACAGGAGCAGAGGAAATACTTCAACGAGAGGCAGGAGCAGAGGGGAGACAGCACATCCTGACAGCAGCTCCGAGACCAGCCACCCGCTGGTCCTTGGACTGCTATTTGCAACAAAGATGTTAAAAGTAAATTAGGAAGGGGGTTTGCTGTGGCAAAAACACTTGAAGACTGTGAGTCAGTGTGTGTGACTGTGGGCTGTCCATTCCTGCCCCAGGTGTCATCACTGAAAATAGCTCTGGGAAGCAGGTTTGTTGTTTGTTTGAAAGGGTGGTTGAGGAAGGGGAACACTTGGCTTATACTAGTCCTTTTGTAATGCACGATCTGAAGACGTCAGAAGAAATCTGTGAATCTGGAGCTAAGCAGCTCACCTTTGGCAGATGGGGGAAAAGGGCATTAGCACAAAGTTCATTAGCCCTGCCTGGCTGCAGGCTCATGAGTGCATGTGCTGGGTTACCCTGACTCAGCTGCCACACAGGAACATTCCTGGCTAAACACTCACGTATCTGGACTGACCAAAGAAACAAGAAGAACAAAGAGTCCCTATTTTCAGTAGCACCTGCCTCTTCAGGTAGGAAGAACTGGTATTCAAGGGGAGGATTAATTCTAACTCTAAAATAAATATTTGCAGTACTCTGAGAACCACCACTTGACTTTCTTCCTTGACACAGCTAAGTTTAAGAGACCTTAAATCACTATTTTTGAAGTATCTAAAGATTTTGATTGAAATTTTCCTAAATAAAGATGAAAAAAGAAGGCAGCCTGTGTTTTATTGATTAAATCCCTCTTTCTTGCTAAGTCAAATGTGTTAGGCCCTGCACAAACCCTATAGATGATGTAAGAAAATTCAGTTTTCCTCCTTCTCCTAAGTACTGGGTGTGTAAGGAAGGGGCTGGCTTTAAAAAAGTTGCAAGAAAAGGAGATGAAGTTACGTCAGAGCCATTCTGGTTGAAGAATATGGTTCCAGGCCCACCCAGCTGAATTAAATCACTGACAAAAGGACAGAACATTGCTAATGTCCGATGATAATCAAATGTTTGTGCAAGGGAGAGAAGAGTCTCCTGCACTATAGAAATCCCCAGATCTGGAGTGAGCTGTGCCTGTGGTTTGCAGGGGAATGCAGCCATCTCCAGCCTTTTCTGCTTCCACTCAAAGATTTTGAGCTGCTGGCTCAGCAATGGGCTAAATCAGCCCCTTTTAAGGTCACCTAAAAGTTGGGATCTTCCCTGTGGACCCACGCAGCTGCAATGTTCATGCCCACCCAGAAACATGGAGCTCCTAAGTCCTCCAGATGAAATTCCCTTTGCCTCTGCCTTTCCTGGTGCCACAATACATAAGATTATTTTAATCTTGTCTTCTGTCAGCTATCAAGTCAATGATTAATTCCCCCTCAAGGACATCTCCCGAAAGCTGACCAAGCGGCCCAGCCCACACTGGGGAGGTTCAAGGGACAATTGTGCAAGACAAAAGGTAAAAAAAAAGACAAAAAAAAGATGAAATAAAACCCAATTAAAAAGACATTTCTGCTGGGTGTTTGCCCTCATCATGTCCCAGGGAGCCATAATTATGAACCCAATTACTCCACTGATGGCCAGCACTGTGCAGATAGAGCAGGAGAGCTTCCCCTGGCCCTGTGCAGTTCTTGTTGCCCTTCCCCAGGCCCCAAAGTGCCTCTTTACATCCATTTTCCTCAATTTTTGGCTGTAGCCAGGACATTGCACAACCTGGGCAACAAAACAACCAACCCTGGGTAGCTCCTGTGTGGCTCTGTCCACTTGAAGCCCCCCGGACACTCCAAACCCCACCAGGCAGCTCTGTCCACCCACGGCTGCCCCAGGGAGGTCCCTGAGGGGTCCCTCAAGGCCGAGGGAGCAGCAAGGGGGGACCCAGACCCTGGCAGCACCTCAGAGAACACCTGGGGGGCCCGAATGCTTTCCCCACCTTCACCTTTTTGTTTCCCGCTCTTTTTCCTCCCCTCAGAGCGCGGTGCCGGCCGCCCCCACTGCCATCAGCAGGCAGAGGCAGCCCCATGGAGGCCATCCAGGAGTCGTTCCAGAAGGTGGAGAAGATTGGGGAGGGCACCTATGGCGTGGTGTACAAGGCTCGCAACAAGCGCACGGGGCAGCTGGTGGCCCTCAAGAAGATCCGCCTGGACGTGTGAGTGGGGCAAAGCCCCGGGCCCACCATGGCACCAGGCCCAATGTGGTGTGAGAGGCACAAAAAAGCCTGACATGAGGGGGGAAAAAGGTGTCTCTAGGATTAAAATAATCTTATGTATTGTGGCACCAGGAAAGGCAGAGCC
Source organism: Dicrurus megarhynchus (assembly GCA_013399195.1). NCBI lineage: Eukaryota > Metazoa > Chordata > Aves > Passeriformes > Dicruridae > Dicrurus > Dicrurus megarhynchus. Next base: position 280,669 of record VXAD01012891.1, on the reverse strand, counting down.
AAAGGGAATGTTGTCTGGAGGGTTTGGGGGCTCCATGTGTCATGGGCATGGCAGCTGTGTGGGTCCACAGGGAAGACCCCAACTTTCAGGTGACCTGAAAAAGGGCTGATTTAGCCCGTTGCTGAGCCATCAGCTCAAAATCTTTGAGTGCAGTTGTTTAGGGCCTGACCTGGCCCCGGGTTCATGGCACAGGGCAAGGGGAAGCAGCTGCCATGTTGTGAGGTAGTGTCTCCCTCAGGGCTGTGCTGTGGGGGTTGAGCAGGGTCATCCTCAGCCCTCCAGGGTGGGACTGAGCAGGTAAAAGCTTCTTGCTGTTCCCCTGGGTCAGCCCTGAGCTGTCTGCACAGTGAGGGTGTCTGTGTGGACCAGTAGCCAATATGCTGGGGCTGCACCCCATGGTGGCCCCTCAGGCTGGGGGAGGTGGCTGCCTGAGGGGCAAGGAGCTTTCCTTTCCTCCCACCTCCAAAAAAGAAAGACCTGGGTATTCAATACATTATTGCTTCTCAAAATGCACCCTCAGGTGCTTCCAAACAAGCTCTGCCCCAAGGCTTGCATGTCTAGGTCATCCCCTCCCTCTCCTTGCCCACAACTTCATTTCCCCTGCCTCACCCCAGCCCGCCCCAGCCACTGCTTCACCCCAAACTCAAATGCTCCCTTGGGGTGCAGTGGAAGAAGGAAGGGACGCAGAGCCCCGTTGGGCTGTGGGATCCCCCTGGGTTATAGGTGCTGTACAGCCCGTCTCTGCCACAGGGAGTCGGAGGGTGTCCCCAGCACTGCGATTCGAGAAATCTCACTGCTGAAGGAGCTGAAGCACCCCAACATAGTCAGGTAAGACCTGGAAGAACCCTCCCCACCAACTCATCCATGAGCTCTGGCTCCAGGAGCAGACAGCAAGGGGATTTTTCTGTCCTTCCCCAACTGCACAGGCAGGAGCAAAATACACAGGAAAATGCAGGAATCACTTGCACTTCCCTGATTTTCAGCAATACCTCTTGGCTCTGCCACTTCAGCAACACACTGCTTCTGCCCCATACTAGATGCTGCCCTTAAACTGCCCCTCTCTGCTCCAAAGGACTAACAGAGCAGAGGCATGTGTGGGAGGAGGGATGTTTGGGTATTTGCAGAGGTCTGGAACAAATACTGAAGGGAGAGACTTCTTTTACAGGCTCCTAGATGTTATACACAGCCAGAAGAAGCTCTATATAGTGTTTGAGTATCTGAATCAGGACCTGAAGAAGTACATGGACTCATGCCAAGCTGGAGAGCTTCCTTTAAGCTTGGTCAAGGTACAGTGAGAAAGGATTGCCAACAGGCAGGGCAGACAGCGTGTCCCTGCTACCTTCTACTGGGCAGAGCCATCTCAGAGCTGCTCAGACTGGGCCCGGAAATGATTCCTCAGCCTCCCAGATTTCAAACATTTCAGCTGGGAAACCCTCATGGCACTATTGCTCAGTAACAATTACTTCCCAGCTGTTTCCAGGCCCTCCAGCCCATCTCGATGCAGAACAAAGGCGGGATGTGTTGCTAATTGCCTTTTTAGAGAGTAATGAGTGGGTGGAAGGGACTGACGGTACCTGGATTAGAGTCCCTCTGTCCCCATGTGGCGTGGCAGCAGTTTGTGTGTATCCCTGAGTAGTGGCCCATAAGGCCCATAAGCAAGGGCTTTCTTCCCAGTCAGATCTAGAAGTGATCCAAAGTGCGTTGGTTCACACGATCCAGAGTTCAAAGTGTTTTCAACGTGGCCTTATCTGAAATCTCTTCTCTCCTCAGAACTACCTTTTCCAGCTGCTGCAGGGTGTGAGCTTCTGCCACTCGCACAGGGTCATCCACAGGGACTTGAAGCCGCAGAACTTGCTCATTAACGAAGCAGGAGCAATCAAGCTGGCTGATTTTGGACTGGCAAGAGCTTTTGGGGTCCCGCTACGCACATACACTCATGAGGTAGTGTTGAGGCTCCCTGAGTGGGGTGCACAATCCAGAGTGGGTGAACAGCAGCAGCAGCAGCAGCAGCACAAGTTGCTTATCCATAACAGAGGCACAGCCATGCCCAGGAATGTGCTCTTAACCTCACCTGCAGCCTAAGGGGTTACCTCATGTCCCCACAACGTGTGCTGACTGGTGCTACCCGAGCCTGGCTGCCAGCTGGGCTCCCACCTTCTCTGCACAGGGTACATTTATTTGTTCCAAAGTGTGTTGTTGAAGAATGATCTGGTAATCCCAACCTTGCTGGCACTAAAGTGTCTGTAAATTCAGCAAGGCCTTAGCATGATCTGATTTGTACAGTCACTGCATTACAGTTGAGAAGGGAGGGTCCCACGCCTCTGGTTTCATCCAGGGAACCAAACACAGCCTATTTGTTGGTTCCTTTCCAGGTGGTGACTCTGTGGTACCGAGCCCCTGAGATACTGCTGGGATGCAGATACTACTCGACCCCTGTGGATATCTGGAGCATCGGCTGCATCTTTGCAGAAATGGTAGGATGGGTTTAAATGATCTCTTTCATGAGCCGGAGGAGGCAGCTGCAGTGGGAAGGAGGGATGACATACAAAACATCTGGGATACTGTGTTCCCACCCTGTCCTGGGGTGTGCTTTGTGGAAAGTCCACCCTAAGGGTTAGCTGGTTCTTACCTCAGAAGGAAATCTACCAGCTTCGGGGGCCTGGCAGAAGGCTGCAGTTCCAAGTACATGGGAACACAATACCTCTCCTTGAAGAATCTTCAGCCTTATTGCTGCAGCATTTTGATCCTGGGAGGAGATGACTCTCTTCCAGATGTCCCCATGGTGGGCTGCAGAGAACAAGCACTCTTGTGGCATGACAGAGTGGATGTCCTAGGGGTCCATACTCCCCTTGGAAGAGCTCTGGTTAGGCCTGCAGTATAATAGCATTTTCTCATTCCCCAAGTCCCTGAGCTGCAGAGCAGGCAGGAGAGAGCTAGCCAAGAGTGGGTGTTAGGAAACTGGAGACAAAGAGAAATCAGGAATTGGCAGAAAGAGGGCAGCCCCAGGGTGGCATGGATCCATGGAGAGGAGCTGGAGACAAGCAGTCAGACACCTGTGATGTTCCCAGCCCCTGTCTGGCAGAATCACTGCATTGTGACTGCCCTGGTCTGTGCAGTTGTTTGCACCTGCTGGGACAGAGGGTTGCTTGCAGCAGGAAATAGGGCACACAGCTGATGAAAAGGTGGGAACTGGCTTTTTCTTTTCTTCTCCCAGATGACCAGGAAGGCCCTGTTTCCAGGGGACTCTGAGATCGATCAGCTCTTCCAGATCTTTCGCACCCTGGGCACTCCCACCGAGGTGACCTGGCCTGGTGTGACCCAGCTCCCTGACTACAAGGGCAGCTTTCCCCGGTGGCCAAGGAAGGAGATGAAGGACATTGTTCCCAACTTAGATCGAGATGGGAGAGACTTACTGACGGTGAGTGAGGGCTCAGAACCAGGCCTGGGGATTGACAGGATGTTTTCAAACTGGGCAAGGAATAGGGATATTTGAGATTGAATTACCTGGAAGTGTGTTAGCTGATTTGAGTCGAATGCTCACCTCTGCCATTGCGGAAGCGCTGAGTCATGGAATAGGGCTCAGTCCTACTCTGAAGAAGGACTGTCATTGCAGGTTCCTCCAGGAACCACTGCATTGGGAGGCAAGGATCTCTTCTGACATATTCTTCAGAGTAACTTCAGTTGTGGGTGACTCCTGAAGCCGAGAAGGAAAAAGGCAGGACCAACATCTGCACCTGGGCCCAGCTGCATGCAGGTGCAATCAATCACCCAGTTTTTAAAATCCTAAATCTGCTAGGTTTTTTTCTCTTGGCAGCAATTGCTCCTGTATGATCCCAGCAAGCGCATCTCAGCCAAAGCAGCCCTCAACCACCAGTACTTCCTCTGCAGAAACTCTGGGAGCCCTGAACAGCGACCTGTGCTGCGGAGAGACTGCAGATGAGAGGACACAGCTCTCCCCAAGCTCTTGCACCTCCGGGTAGCACTGCAGATCTGGTCTGGGGCACTTAGCAGGGGCCTGGCTGGAATCCAGGGTCTTGCTTTTCCTGAGGAGCCTGGAAGGGGACATTCTGGGCATTTAGAGACTTTTAGTCTGTTGCTGGGGGAAAGTTTGGGTTACAGACAGGAGAGCTGTTTTGAAGAGGTCATGTGCAAAAGGTGGGGGTAATTTATCAGCATAAACCACTGAAATGTAGAGAAGAGAGCATCTCTCAGAGGTTTGTCCTTGCATTAGTGAGCTAAGGTGACCCACAGTGATTTCTGTCTCCAGCACTGGAGCATCCTCAGGTCTGTTGGTGGCAGTTGCTGGCACCAGGGAAGGGGGCCACTTCTCTGCTCAGCCCTTTGCTGCTATCAGCCAGGCTTCTCAGCACCAGATAAGCTGTTTAGTCTGAGCTGTTTAACAGAGCTGACATCCTGCTCTTTCACAAGCTGAAGAGCATTATCAGGTGTCTTAGTTTGTGCCTTAGCTGGGACCAAGAAGCCAAAAGATCTGGTTAGCATAAAGCAGATCCAGTTAGGATAAAGCACTTGCTGCATATGACGAAACAGGGAGCAGCTAAACCACTGGCTTTCCATCATCATTCCAGATGTAATGCTGTTTCCTTTGCTTTATTGTCTTGGAAATGTTTTTGCTGTTCAAATGTTTGGGGGATTGTCTCTGACTCTTGATGTGGTTTTGACATCTTAATTTATTTTTCTTCAGTATAAAATAAATACTTGTTATTTGTTCAGAAACCTTGGTGTTCATTGTTTGGCAGAGCCCATCAGGCTGGTAACACAGGACAGCCTGGCAGAGAACCCTCCCTTCCTCATCTCCTGCACTCCTTCTTTTATCCTTTCCAGCCCAAATCCTTAGCAGGTGCAGAGATGTGCTCTCAGTCCTGTTGTGGAACTGATACTGAAAGGGTTAATCCAATTTCTACTGTGTCTGTGTACTTTTAGCAAAGAAACAGGGTATGCAGGAGCTGCTTTCTCATCAGGGACAGAAGGAAGATAAGGAGAAAACATCTGCCTTAGGAATTCAGCTACAGCCAAAACAAGATTATAAAGAAAACTGAACCCGGGAACATGGGGAAGGTTTTATGGTAATGAACAATTATAATATACACACGGTGACTGTATGTAAGGAACACACTTGTAGTGAATCGTGTGCACGCCAGGTGGAGCTTATCCCCTGTGCACCAGGCCTATGATAACTTCTTCTCAACGCTACATCGGTGTTAAGGAGTTTTATTTTACGTGCTTTTCGGTGAATTTCGGTGACAGTTATTGGCCACCCAGATGGGAGCTCACCTCTGAGCCTCGATGGATCTGCAGTCGACAGATCTCCAGCCGGCACCGAGGGGTTCTTGGGGAGAACCTCGGCCTCAGACCGTCAGGGGCTCAAGGCAAGATCCCTGGGGTGAGTAAAGGCATCATTTAAATTGTTTATCTTGGGGTTATTGACGAGGGGTACAAATCCCCTCACAGTTACTGGTGAGGGGCTTGAGTCATCCAACAGGGTTCAAGTCCCTGGGTAAGCTCACTGGCCGGGGGCTTCCGCCAGGAATGGGTTCCAGTCCCCCAGGACTTCGGGGTTTGAGTTCCCTTGAGTTCCCTCCGAGGGGTTCCCCTGGATTGGGAAACTTAAAGCAGTGTTGCAGCTGGCTGAGGAGAAGAAAAACAAGCTCATAACACCGGAGCCAAAGCATTGCTATACCTGCTTTTGTGGTGGAGTTTGCTTAGATATTCTGAATTCTTTTTGGTCTCTGGGAGTGTGAGTGGGTTGTGTGTTGATTTGAGTTTGCCAGCCTGTAAAATCAGCACTAGAACACCTGTGATATAAAGTTCATTTGCTGAAAGAGTGTTGAAACTTAACTGTCTGTTGGGGTTTCGAAACAATCAGGGGGTGCGTGCTATCGATTATTGATTTGTTTTCTGTGTGCGCGGCTGAAATCGCATTTGTGAACGCGAAGCGCGCCAGATTCCCGGCGCGAGTGGGAGCGGGTGAGCAGGCAGGGGGGAGGCAAGAGTTAATTTCAAGTCCAGTGATGGGGAGAACCCAGGGTGAGCAGGAGGTGAGAAAGCAAGAAGCGGGGGAACAGGAGGTGAGAAAGCTGGAGGTAGGCGAGCAGGAGGTGAGAAAGCAGGAGGGGGAAGTTACACAGAGGAGTAACTTCCTTTTAGTTCACCTAAAGAAATAGCAAGTGCAAGTTTTCCAGTACTGTTGGGTGGGACTGCACCCCTTTGGTGTTCAAGTCCCTCTTTTAGAGGTGTCAAAATGACCAGGAAGCAAAGTTCAGTTGATTTTCAGTTTTAAAGACAAATATAACAAAATCTTTAAAAATATGGGCTCATAGGCAGAAGGACACTTTAGGGGGTTCAGTGCTGGGAGATGAGGGAGAGCAAAAGTCTACAAACCCTCTGTGGATTGGGCTGCAGGGCATGGGATTGCATGGGGGAGGAGTAGCTGTGCCTTCAGCCACATGGCAGCCACAGCCTGCAGAGAAAACACAGCCACAGCCACTCACTTGCTAAGTTTATTGCATGCAGAATGACCCAACTGGAAAACGCTCTGGCTCTCCCCCCTTTCTGGGCATAGCCACGTTTAACCTACTGCCCGTGGAGTTCTCGCAATCAACCCCTCTCTGGGCTGATTAGGGAACAGCACCTGGGGACTGTGGGGAACCCTCTGTGGCCGGCCCACGACCATGTTTTCTTCCTCGCACGGCTGAGCTGTGTTGGGAAGCAGGTAGCTAAGAGAGAAGAGTAGGCAGCCCTAAATGCTAGATGCTCCATTCCTGTGAGCCTGCTGCCCCCGTGGGGAAAGGTGTTCTGAAGGGATGAACTCCTGAAGGAACCAGCCCTGGTACGTGCCTGAATCCATTCAATGCCTGAACCGCGAGAGCCTGGGGGAACGGCTCGCCTGGTGGTACCGCTGATACCCCTCTGACGCAGCCGGGAGCAGCAGGAGGTGGCTCAGAGAATCCTTCTGGCAGAGGGCCATGGCCTCCTTGTAATTTATCTTCTCTTTACTGACAGGGTCAATGAGATCTTTTTCATAGTTGGACTCATCCTGGAGCCTGTTGGCCAGGTTGCTCGTTATCATCCCTGTCTGGACAGCTTCCAGCACAGGGATGCGACCAGTTTTCTTGGGATCGATGAGCCCTCCAGTTAGATGCTGGACTTGCAGGTAGGGGAAAGCACTGTCCTTCGTCATCCAACCCTTCTGAACTGCTTCCCCCACAGACAGCCTTCGCTTGGTCACCGGGTCCTCAATGCCTGTGAAAGCTTTCTGGGCATTGAGCAGTCTCTGCATGTAGGTCCTGTCAATCAGCCCCCTCTCGATCGCCTTATGGACCGAGAAGCGGTCCCTGGAAATGAGGTCTATGATGCCCCCTGTGGCAGCCTGGGCTTCCAGGAGCTTCTGAGCTGTCATGGGATCGAGCAGCTTCTTCGCAAGCGCAGTTTTGATGTTGTACTTGGTGTCGGTGGTGGTGTCATACACCCCGGCGATGGGGGATGTGTCATCACATATGCCCTTCTGTGAGGCTGGGGGGAAGAAGGTTTGTGTTTGGTGGGTGGTGGGTGATGTGAGCGGGGATTTGGAGATGATGGAGCCAATTGAGAGGGACGAGGGAGGCTTGGTTTCCCCGGCCACCAGCAAGGCGAACTCAGAGATGGGAATCTTGCCATCCCGGTAGAGCTGGTACTCCTCCTTTGTGATCCTCCTCAGCCTTAGTGCATCATCGATGGAATACTGCTTCCCACTCTTCTTGTCAAGTAGAAGTGAGACTTCCCCATTTGGGCCCAGGGTGGTGACTTCTTCCCAGTCACACTCCAGCTCTTGCAGCTGGATGTACTGGCCTCTGTCTATGATACCTCGCTTGTAGGCCTCGTAAGGGGACATGTCCTTCCCTGTGTCAGGGTCCAAGATAGAGATCTTGGTGGAGAGGTTCGTCTCTCTCATCTGGGTCTCATGATTGATTTCTTCACGGTTGACCTTTGACTGGAGATCCCGAATGAACCTCTCCTTGTTGTAGATCTGATCCTTCTCCCTAAGGATGTCTGCCTCCAGCAGGGAAACCTCATGTTCCAGCTGCTTCTTCTTCTGCCTGTCATTCTCAGTCCGCTGGCTGAGCAGTTTGGATTCCTCCCGAAGGAAGAGGACTTTCTGCTGCTTCTGCCTCTCCAGCTCCCGCAGTTCACTCTCCAAGTTGGCTCTCTCCTGGATGGCCAGGTTCCTGGCTTTCTGCAGCTCTGTTTCTTCACGAGCCCATGTCCTTTTCATGCCTTCAGCTCTCTCAATCTTCTCCCGGAGCCGCCGTACCTCTTCTTCTGCCTTTTGCTTGGCTCCTCTCTCCCTGCTCAGCAGCTCCCAGATGCGTGCACGTTCACTCTCCAGTGCTCTGTCCTTTTCCACTCGAATCACCTCCTTGTAGATGGTCTTCTCCTGGGATTTGGTTTTCTGCAGGACATCGACTTGCACCTGCAGGTTCTTGCATTCTCTCTGCAAGCTCAGCACCTCCATCTTCTCCCGGTCCAGCTCCAAGCGCAGGTTGCTGGCAGACTGTTCCAGGACTGGATCCTTCTCCAGCTTGACCACTTCTTCCATAATGATCTTTTCTTGCACTGGGGCTGGGCTCTCCTCCAGCTCCTTTATTCTCAGTGTAATTTGTCTCATCTCCTTCTCCAGTGCGAGCCTCTTGCTTCGATCCTCCTGAAAGTTGAGCAACTTCTCTTGCTCTTCCACCAGCACACGAACCTGCTGCACGTCGCGTTCCAGGCAACGCCTGTTGCTCACCTCCTCATCCAGATTCCGTCTCAGCCTGCTGTGCTCATCTCGGAGCTTTGGATCCTTTTGGGTCAGTATCACCTCTTGAACAACCACCTTCTCCTCCGGCTTCCGTCGCTCCAGCAGCATGTATTTATTCTGCAGGTCATAGATGGCATCCTCTGCAGCTCTCCTCTTCTGGGACATGTTGCGCACCTCCTGACGCAGGCGATCGGCTTCTTTTTCCAAGAGTGGATCATTCTCATAGCGGATGACTTCCTTGTTGACCAGCTTGGTTTCCACCTTGGATCTCTCCCTCCTCCATTCATCCCTTTCCCCCTGCAGCCTGATGAGCTGCTCCTGGGTCCTGCCGTTGGTGTTCACAAGTTCGTTGAGCTGCTCTTTCAGCCTGTCAATTTCTCTGAGAATCTCTGGACTCTTTTCATGTTTCACCACCTCCTCTATCACCTCCTTAAACTCCACCTCTGGTTTCTGTGACCTGAGCACTTTGAGCTCTGCTAAGGCCTCTTCCACTTCACTGTCAATCTTTGTCCTTTTCAGAGTGACTTCCTGCAGCTCCCTTTTCAGGTGTGCAATCTGCCGCTCCGTTTCAGGGTCCACCAGGAAGATCTCATTGACCCTCTCTTTCACCTCTATCCTGGGTTTTTGCTTCTCTGCAATGCTGTACTGGCTCTGCAGCTCTCCCAGCTCACCTGTAAGCATCACGTTTTTGCTCCTCTCTTCTTCAATCAGAGTTTTAAGCTTGGAGGTCTCTTTCAATAACTCTGGGTCCTGCTCTACCTGCTTCACCTCCTTAACAATAATTTTGGGTTCTGCTGTTTCAATCAGTCTTTCCACCTCCTCAATCTTGTTCTTCACTTTTACTATTGCTTCTTCTGCAGACTTTCTTTTGAAGGATTCCTCGTCAATTTGTAACTGCAGTGTCCTAACAGACTTCAGCATTTCTGGGTTTTTCTCCAGTTTGATGAGCTCCTTCACCACCACTTTCTCTCGGATGTTGGGCTGCTTTCTCTCCAGCATGTGCAGCTCCCTCTTATGCTGCTCAAGTTCAGAAGCAGCAGCCAAGCTTTCCTCCTGGAGACGCTTGATCTCCTGACGAAGACTGGCTGCTTGGCCATCCAGGCTTGGATCCTTCTCAATTTTTGTGATCTCTTTGGTGAGGAGCTGGGCAGGAGCAACCTTCTTCTTGCTCTCCATCTGGGCAAGCTTACGGCTCATCACATCAATGTCTTCTTGCAGGCTCTTCCTCTTTCTGCCTTCCTCCTCAATCTGCTGTACCATTCTAGACAGGTTGCTCTCTGCCTGGGGGTCTCTGTAGTATTCAATCACCTCCTTTTCTTCCACTCTTTCAATGGGCTTCTGAGTTTTCAACATCAGCAGCTTGTTTCTGTGTTCCTCCAGGTCCTCCTCAATCCTGGCCACTTTCCTCCTTTCCTCCTCCAGCTGCGATTTCAACCCCTCGGACTCCCTGCTTGTTGTGGCTTTGTTTTCAGATTTCTGGGTTTGCTCATGTACAGCTTCAATGTCCTCATGTACTTCCTTCTGCAAGGGAAAAAACAAAAAAGATTTTTAAAAAAGGCAGGGAAACCAAGTCACTCTTTTAAGGTGACTCAGAGATCTTTTAAATGACATGGCATGGTGGGAGGCAAAACTGGCACAGAATCCCCAGGCACTCTTCAAAAAGGCTGTTTGTAAATGGAAAATGAGGACACAATCCCATAATCTCAAGCAATTGACTTGGTGTGTCTTCCCCTTGAGATGGAGGTGCTGCAGCAGCCCCCAAAGGTGCTTTGTGCTGCCTTCTTTTGGCTGTAGCTGAGGGAGAGCATCACAGCCAGTCCCCAGCCTAATGTCTTATGCTTCTTGAATCCACTAAAAGTCACCCAGTCCTGAGGCCTTTCCTACAGGTGGTTCAAACCTTAGGAAGGTATAAAAATCCTATTGCTTTGAAGTGTTTCCAGAAGGTTGTGAGCACTAACTTCCAGCCACACCCACAAACAAATCTGAAATTCTCAGTCTGTGAACGCTGATTAGCTATAGCTAAGAGAACTGGACTTAAAAGGCCTAATCTTTTTTTCCACACATAAACTACAGCTTCAGTAACAAGCTAAGGGCCCCCAGAGGTGACAAGAGTCACAACCCAAGATCAGTGTCAGTGAAACTGTGGTTTCTTGTGGTCTGTTTCTCAGAGGGGTTTCCATTCCTGTCCTTCCTCACACCTGGATGTGGAGACTCAGGGAGGGCTGGGGGAGCCCCAGGCTGAGCAGATTTGAACCCCAATCTAGAGTACCCCAATCTTGCAGTGAGCTGTAAGCTGGTACCTTCTCAATGATCTTCTTGGCAAACTCCAGCCGGCTGAGCTGCTGTTTATTTTCTGCTGCCAGCTCCATGTAAAGCTTGGTGACATCATTTTCCTGCAAAAGAAAGAGCGGTGAGAGCCTTGTCCCCTCACCCTGACACAGCTCTGTTGCATGGTCACCCTGACACAGCTCTGTTGCACGGCAGATTCTGCCACACCTCCTTTCACCTGGATGAGTTTTCCAAATTCACACATGGAGGGCAGTTGGCAAAAGCCTCAAGGTGATGCAGGAGAACCGGGGTGCAACTGGGAAGAGCACAGAGGAGCTCTGGCTCCTTCCTCTCCCCACACACCTACCCTGTAAGTTTTATCTTCATACACAACGTGGTAAGGAGGCAGCATCAGCAATCTCAACCAAGGTGCCAGGCACAACCCTAATTCAGGATCTCACATGCTGCTTTGCCCCATGGACGAAGGGATCCCCAAGGACTTTGACTCTGGGATTAGGATCATAATCAATGGTGGCTGTAAGAGTGGATTAAGGCCTTGCAGGGGACACTGGGGCATGGGTAACGAGCTGGACAATGGTTTCCACACCTTCATCTTAGCATTTTACCTGGGCCTGGATGCTTTCCTGCAGGGGGGTCACACGCAGCCTCTTTGCAGCAGAATCAGTCAGGGAAGGGTCCAGAGAAGAGCTGTATTTGCCTGCTTCAAGCTCATAGTCCTGTTCAGAGCAGAAACATGAGAATCAAATGGGATCTCTTGGGTGAAAAGCTAAGGGAGTGATAAATGGGAAAACCCATCCTTACATTGAGTGTGGACTGCACGTTCTGGGACAGCCTGACCAGGGCGTTCTTCTCAGGCTCCTTGCCCTGGATCTCCTCCACCAGCCTCTGCAGGAGACACATGTGGTGTTAAGGACACATTGAAATCCAGCTGCCCAGTAATACTCTTGCAGCCTAGAGAATCGGCTCAGCTGAGGGAATGGTGGGAACAGGAAGACATTTAAGAAGAGTCTCCAGGGTTTTAGGATATCTCAGTAGTGCTATCACTTGCCCAGGACCTCCCACACTGATTTATCACAAATAAGATAAATAGCAGCCAACACAGAGACCTTCACAACTCCTCATCTGAGCTATTGAGTTTAGAGTCTGCTCAAGGAGAGAAAAATGAAGGACCTGGATGCAGCATCTCAGTCCAAGGTGCAACGTTTCAGGATCTGAAAGTGTCCTCTCCATGGAGAGGATTTCAACGTGGAGGTGACTGGCACAGAGGAGGATGCCAGCACTGTAGATAAACCCAGCAAGGTGAGATACACCAGGTAACACAATCTGTGGGCTGCAATCCTTCTCTAGTTCATTCACGGTGATGGGGGAGCACACAACTACGAGCTGGCTAGTACTATTTTGCGTGTGCTGCTCACAAGCAAATTGCCCCATCCCTATAAAGTTACAGGCTATTCTTGCCTTGGAACATACCTTCTGTGCCTGCAGCTTGTAATTGATCTGGCTTGGCCCATCAGTGGTCTTCACTTGGTGCCTGGGTAGGTTGTTCATCCAGAACATCAGGTTCTCATTGGAGTTTTGGAACTGCTGGTAGGTGAGGCTGATGTTTCTGAGGGTCTTCTCTCTGCGCAGCACAAAAGCAGACAGGAACATTAAGGGGAAGGGCAAAGATTCATGTGCAAGTTCCTAGGAAGACACTAAGGTGAAAATATCACCACAACAAACACCAAGATAACAAAAACAGGGGGCTGACAACTGATCCCTGAGTGGGGAGCACAACTCTGGAAGCTCAAAGCCTGTGCTGTGCGTAGGAAGGTGGCAACTACAGAGAAGGACACAGCTGGTCCTCAATGTTACAGGACTGCGGTCAGGATCAGGGTCCTGCAATGAAGAACGTACTCAGGGCTCTGACCCCTACCAGTCCAGCTTAGCTAAGAGGAGCAGAGATGACCCCACAGTTCCTCACCGCTGATCCAGCTGGTCAGCCACGGCGTGGTAGCGATCGTTGAGGAGCTGCACCTCCCGCTTCTGCCGGGGCAGGTCGGGGCAGTACTCCTGGAAGTTGTTCTGCACGGCACTGCAGCTGTGCTCAGCATCCTTGAGCCCCCGGTTCAGCTTCAGCACACAGTCCTCCTGCGCCACCAGGTCCCGCCTCATCTTCTGCAGGGGCAAAAAAGGCACTTCCAGGTTTGCATCAGTCAGTGCAACACCCAAACACCCTCCTTAAAGAGTCACTAACTGCAGGAGCTGGGGACTGGTCAGGCTCTCTGAGGTGGAACAGGTGGAGCAGTGAGGCTTGTTCACCAAGGAAGTTGGGAAGCAAGGTTGGACAGTGCATGGAAGCAGAACAGAGAGATTCTGAGGAAGGCAAAAAATAAGGTCTCTGTGAGTGCTAAGGAGGGGCAAGGAGATTGGGAGCAGGAAATATTAGGTGTGAGGCAGAGCAACAGAGATTAGATGCTAAGGGGGTCATGATGTCTTTTAGGGACCCCAAAGGGAGGGACAGAGTTTTTTGCTGTCCAGTGAGAGCAGGTCAGCCTGCAACACCAACATTAAACCTTCAAGGAACAAGCTCTTAAAAAGGCTTCATTGCTGGTGCCTCAAGGTGCTCAAATCAGCAGAGTCCAGCTCCTCCCACACTGCTCCCTGAGCTCAGGGATCTCCCATCCTTAAGGAAGAGCCTGATGCTCCCCTACCTGCAGGTCGTTGGCCCGATCCTGCAGGGCATTGGGGGATGCAGGAATGATGCTGTCCTGAGCCAGCTTGGCCTCAAACGTGCTGACAATCTTGTCTGTGTTCTCAATCTGAGTCTCCAGGTTCAGGGCAGCCTTAGCCCTGGGAAAGGGGAAAACGACAGGACAAGGTTAGCTACAGAAACCCCATTCTTCTTCCTTTCTCCCTGGTTTTGGATGTTTAACCTTACTTAAAATTAGAGCTTCTGCAACATGTCAGAGAACAAGCAATGTGCACTCACACCCCTGTCGTGTTGCTCACAAGTCAGATATGCTGCAGTTCACCACACAGCAGAGCTGGGACACACACCCATTGTGGTGGATTTTCCACAGTGGGGGGATCTGCCCACAAATTATACACAGGAACTCCTTCAGAGGTGCCTTTGATGATGGATGGGAGGTTTCCAACCTGCACTGGACCTCAACCAACATTCATAGAGATCAAAAGCATTTTCTGTCATGCTTCTGTGCTGGCACACCTGTGCAAGGACACTTCCTTCCCTCATCCCCATCACTCACTTCTCGTTGTACAGGCTGGAGAGCATATTGACATCATTGTATTTGCTCCTGAGGGCATTCAGCGTGACTGGGAGCTGGGAAGCCGAGGTGCTGGTGGGTTTCTTGGAAAGGTAGGTCTCACACTCCTTCTGCAAGGCATCCTTGGCTGCCCCCAGGTTCTCAAGTTTCTTTGTTGTTTCCTGGCACACCAGATGGAAGCAGAGTCACCCAACACAGCCATAACAGTGCTGCTGTGGAAATGTGTCTCCCTCAGGGGCGGATTTGGCTGTGGGGCTCAGGGCGTGGTGCCCCTCTCATAAGGAGCTGCCCCTTGGGGCACAGCCCCATCCAGACTGTGGCTGTCTGGCAGTGGCAGGGTGTGGGAAAGAGATCCAAATAGACAGAGGTGGAAAAAACCTACCTGCCTGAGCCCATCCTGCTGCTGGGGCTGGGTAAATACCAGAGGTATATTATGAAGAGGTAAGAAGCTGAAATACTGCAAACCCAGAGCTTAACCCAGAGGAAAGGATGGGGACTCCAGGGCACTGCCTCTTTTCCTGTCCCACTGACATTTACCAGTCTGTACTTCCCATCAGGCGAGCCAAAGCTGACCCTTAGATTAACTCCCTTTATCCCTTAGTCTTTTTGTTACAGACTTGAGAATGCAGGGTGACAGCACCTGGACCACAGCTCTGAAACGAATGGACCCTCTTGCTCCAGAGCCAAGGGGAGGGCCTGCATTTCCTGAGGGTTTGATTTAGTCCCATTTCAAGGGCTCAAGCCACCCTGAAACCCTTGAAATTGCAGCATGGTTTTCTCCTTTGGAGCACCAGCTGCCCTCTCCTGTGTTATTTCTGTGTCACCCTGCTTTGGGCCGAGGACCCAGCGCTACCAAACTGCTCCTGCTCCAACTCACCTGCTGCTGTTTGATCCTCCTGCCAAGGTCATCTGTAGGGTCGCTGTAGTTCACAGGAGACCTCACTCGGTTCAAGACCTCTTTCTCGACCTGGACCAGGTCCTTGCCTACACGATCCAGGCTGCTGAGGAGCCGGTCAGCTTGGGGATCATCCTGGACTGCTGGAGGGTTCCTGGATAGAGCTGCAGTGAGACATAGCTTAGACTAATCCCCAGATTTTAGCTCTGCCATGGTGAGCCAGAGCTCAAGTCCAAAGGAGGGACAAAGCCAAGTGCTGCCATGCAGACACATCCCTTCTCAGCTTTGCTGGGAGCCTTTGAACTACAGCTGTGGGAATAACACAGATAACCCAGGGTTGGGATTTAGCCATGGCTGCCTGCTTATCCCACAGCCCCCAGCTAGGGAAGAGAACTGCAAGGGACCCAGATTACAAAGCAGGTTTAATTAAGGTTTCTAGATAGGCACATGCCCCTGAAATCCTAAATACCCTGCAGCTGTTGATGGAGCTGGAGGTCAATCTCAGAGGCTTGAGAAGGGCAGCAGACTTTAAGTGAATTGCTGAGGCAGGAGTCAGGTTATCCTGTCAGCTGTTCTTTGCCATGGAGGAGAAGGCAGCCCCCCACAGGGACCTCTGCAGGTGTCTGTGTGTGACCTGCAGGTGCCTCTGCCCACCCTGAATGGGTGCTCTGTTTCCAGGGCTGCCTCTGGAGAGGGCTGGACTATCCAGCTGACAAACCTTGCTGGCTGGGCTGGACCTGCTCCTTTTGGCTGCGTCTCAGGGTGCTCTGAACCGCTGCTCGTTTCTGCTTCACCGTGTTCAGTTCCCCTTCCAACCTGTGAGCAGAGAAGGGCATCATCAGCCAGGAAGGGACACAGAGCTGAGCAAGCCTTGACAGAGCCCTGCACAGCAGCAGCTCCATGGCTGTCCTGGGGAGGTGTCCCCAAAGGCAAGGGAAGGTGTCCTCAAAGGCTGGGAGCCTGCAGCCTGTTGTAACTCAGAGACATCCCTTGGGAAAGGGAACAGCAGCAAGAGCAGCTGGTTGGTTTGAGCAGCTGAGTTCTCCCAAGGAAGCCAGTGTTTCCAACTCTCAGCAGAAGCTATCAAAGCTGGAAATTTATTTCATATGGCTGCAGTGCTTTGCAGCCTTGCAGGAAGCGAGTACAAGTGGCTGCTTCTGTGGCTGCTGCACTGGAAATGCCAAGTCTCACTTGTAAGGATGGTTCCTGCCTCCTGAAACTAGTGCTGGGATCTGCCACAGCTGGAAGGACCAAAAAATATTTCTGGGTGAGAAAAGACTCATGGAACCAGGAGGAGGGGGAACAGGAAGGACCAGGCCAGTTCTCATCCCTGCTGTGGATTATTCCAGCTAAACACTGTGTGCTAAAACCAGCAATTCTCAGCTTGCCTGGCTGCTGTCCCTCTGTGCAGAGGAACTGAATTTCTGTTTTAAAACATGCATGAAACCCATAAACCCAAATGATTCAATAGTCTGGGATGTGTGAAGAGGGGCACACACTGAGGAAGAACAACACAATGAAGCATTCCCACCCATGGCACTGGGGACCCAAGCTCCCACCCCGGGCATGCCCGTGTAGCTCCAAGTCTGGGCTGTGGCCTTTCCTCAGCACTTGAGCAGCACTGATTTACCCAAACGCCTGGGGCCATGATTGAAAAGGCAATGCCAGCCTCCCTGCACAGCCGCCCCATCCTGTGGGAACGGCAGGAGCTGACGGAGCAGGCAGGCAGCAAACCCACACCAAGCTCAAGGAGCATTTCTCAGTCTCCAGCTGGGGCTGGCTGAGAGGAGATACCACAGATAACTCTGTCCTGTTTGGCAAGTCCCAAGTTCCAGACTGATTCTGCAATGAATTTAGTCAAACCTATGCAAGTCACGTGTTTTGGTGAAGAAATCAAGCCAGACTGCCAAAAAACTCTTGGACAGTGAGGTCTGTGCAGCTTACAGGGATGTTGAGGAATGGCAGACACCTGGGCGAGATACTTGGGTGCAGGGAAAAATCCCTCTCCAGGAGGGATTCAGTACTAGACAGTCGAGAGGCCTGTCCCCAGCTGCTGTTTCTCTGCAGTCAGGCTGGTTATGACCCAAGAGAGAGTCTAAATGTCTCTCTGGGTCAGGGTCTGTGCTGCAGACTCACCTATCGACCTTGTCTATGGACTCGGGGTCAGGAGGAGGGACAGAGAAACAAGCAGAAGGTGCCTCCCGGACCACGCCAGTGCTGCTCTGCACCACCCACATCTCGGGGTTGCTGTTGTCCTTCAGAGTGTACTTGTCCCCTCTGGTCAGCTGCACCTGGGAGAGAACACAAAACCCGGTGAAAGGCTTGGCTTCCTGGCACTGGAACTTCCTGACAGTTCCTCCCACCCCAGAGCCAAGGTCTGGAGCAACCAGAGAAGGATCCAGTTCTGTCTCTCCTGAGGGTGCTGCTAGTCTGGCCCTCACCTCCCCAGCATCCCAGTCACAGAGGGTGTCCAGGGTGAGGGGCTGGGAGGGACGCGTCCTGCGCAGTTTCAGCGGGCTGATCTCTTTGCTCCTTCTCTTCAGGTCAGCTATGCTCTTCTCTGCCTGCTTCAATGCCTTCTCCTCGTTCTAGACAAAGCAGGGGAGACAGTGGTTGTGAGCAGGTTTGGGTAAAAAGGAAGGGGAGGGTCACATTACAGTGCTTATGCTGGGACCCATCTGTCCTCGTGGGGTGGAGTCGGGACTTTCTCCATTCTAGATCCCTCCATGTCCCTTCTTCCCCTTTTCATTACCAACACTCTCCTCAGTTTTCTTTGCTCACAGATCTGCCCTTGAGGACACAGCCTGGGTTAACCTTAGGTGAACCCACACTGTCATATCAAATATCCCGAAGAAGTTTTCCTTTTCAGAAATGGAACACCGGCCTGCCAAGAGGTGGCTGCATTCCAGTGTCAGACAGTACCAAGATTCCAGCATCTCTTGAGAGCAAAAGGTATTGCATGCTTGGGAAGATACCATGGTGAACGTGTCCCCTCCCTCTCTCTGGGGCAAATCTTCCTTTCCTATCTGCATCTCACCCCTGAGGTCAGATTTCTTTACTCCCTCCCTTGCCCTTGGCTCATGAGAGTGCTGAGGAGATGGGAGGATCTTTCCCTGCTTGGATGCCAGCGGCTCACACTCTGAGGCCCTCTAATCCAAGTGTTTTATGTTAAGGACAACACATGGCTCCTCCCTGCACTTCTCCTTTACTCTGATGGTGACCTGGGGCCTGGCTGTGTGTCACTGATGGGGACAGTGCTATCCCAGGGCAGTGTGAGCAGCGTGGATCTTCTGGGCTTCCCCCTCCCTAGCACAGAGCTGGGCTGAGCTCTCCCTGGAGGATTATTTACCCACCTCTTCCCCTTCCCCTCTGTCATTTATTGAGGAGTTTTTAACTTTGGGTTTGCCCCTAGGTCTGGCTGGTGCCATCAGCCCTGAAGGCCTCACCTCCAGCTGAAGCAGCAGATCTGACACCACCCCAGGGCTGTCTTTGTTGAACTTGCTGTATTTGGTGTCCAGGTCAGAGCTCATCTTCTTCAGGGAGCGGCTCACAGCCTCGGCATCATCCTGGAACTGGAGGTGTGGGGAGGGAAACAGTCAGGCATGGGGGGACACCGCTGTCTCCAAGTCCAGTGGGGTCTCTCAGTTCCCAGCACCTTTAAAAGGTTCTGTTTTGAGGGGTTTTTCCCCAAGATACCTTTACTAGGTGCAAGCAAAGGGTCTCCCATCCTCATCCCTTTGCTGTCTCTCCTCCCCACCTGCCCACTCTGGCCTGACTTGCAGAGCCATGGCCCATGGATTGGCTTTTTACCTTCTTATAGCTCTCCACACTTTTCAGTTGGCTCTCCTGGCAAATGCAGAGATTCAGGAAATTCTGCCACTCGTTCTTCAAGGCTTCCTGGTGAGCCTGTGGTGGGACAGAGCACATCTCAGTGGGTTCCAGCTGGTCCTATGTCCCCCACCACTGGTTCTTCTTTCCTCAGAAGTCCCAGAGATCAGAGGAAGAGCAGAGACAAAGCTGTGCCCAGGCCCTGCCTGATGCTGAGCCTGAGTGAGGACATCCTGAGCAGCCATCACTTCTCAGGTGGTCTCAGCTCCAGTGGTGTTGGGGACTGAGAGCCCACCTTAGCCTGGCACTGCATCTGCAGGCTTGGAAATACAGCCTTGGAGGCTGGGAGCTGGTGTCACTTGGGAGCAGTCACTCCATGTCACAGCTGGAACTTCCTAACAGTGTGAGGGTGGCTGCACCGATGTGTGCGAGCACCTGAGCGGGAGCTGGTCCCAGCACACAGATGTTGGCCACTATCTCCTGGAAATTTTGGAAAGGATGAAGACCCTGCACTTCCCTCAGCTTCCCTGTAGGGCTGGAGCAGGCAGAAAGATGCAGTGTGGAAGGAAAGAGTAACATAACTGCAGGGAGAGGTGAAGGGGTCTCCTCTGACCCACCATGTGGCTCTTGAGGCACACGAATACTCTCATTCTCCCACAGGGTTGGGGAAGAGACCCCCCTGCCTACCTGGATAGGTTTGATGGCTGGGTGCTTCAGCTCAATCATCCTGTCCCCATCGTCCTGAAGGTGGTTCACCAACTCCTCCTGGCTGAGCAGCTCATTGGACTTGAAATCCTGGAGGGGAAGAGAAAGTTCCTGACCTTGGGAGCGTGCAGGGAGCACAGAGTGGTCTTCTGGGGCACCAAACATAGCAGAGGTAAGACTCCCAAAGCACAGGCACTCTTGCTTGTTTGTTTGTTTGTTTTTTAAAACAGAAGGGGCTAGGCAGAGCTAAAACAAATTAGACATGCTTGGGCCTCAGAAATCATCAGGGCATTCGTTCAAAGGGCATTTTCCTAAGCAATTATCCCTCTCATTTTCTGTGTCCCAGCACATGGCAGTCACTGGGTGTTGCACTGTGGCCACTGAGGCTGATGTGGCACTGAGCCCTTCCCTTCTCTCTGACCATGGAAAGCCTCCCTGGCAGCTCTCTAATGTATGATCCCAGATCCCAGCTCAGGGCACTGGAGGGCTCACACAGAGCAGCTCGTCCCTAATTCCAGCATGGACCCAGGGGGTCTCTTCCCCCTCTGTTTCAGAAAGCCCCATGCTCAGGGCTGGGGGGGGATGTGCAGGAGGCTGGGGGGCACCCTGCAGATGCCACGTGCCAGGCTTGGCCAGCCTTTCATGGCCAGGACACAGAGCTCACCTCGTACTCCCGACGCACGCTCTGGACATCCATCATTTGGTCACTCCAGTCCTGCTTCAGGATCTTGGTCTGCTGGTCTGTCAGGTAGCCCAGCTCCTTAGTGCAGCCCTGGAGGTGGTGGTAGAGGCTGCCCAGGCTCTGCCCTCGCCAGATGGAAGCTTTCTGCCCACACACAGCACAGAGACAGTGTCAGTGCTCGGCCTGGGAGTCCCTTCCCCTCCTCTTCTTCCTCCCCAGGACCACACTCCTGTTGCACATCCAGCAGGAGATTCCCAGAAACCTTGGTGAGAAATCTGCCACCACTGGCTCTTATCTGATGGGGCTGCCATTCCCTTTCCCTCCTCACAGACAGGATATGTTTGTCTAACCAGAATCCCAGGTGTGGGCTGATGCCCGGGGCAGTCTCAGAGCTGGCCCAGCTCTGCTTTTTTTTCTCACAAATCCCATTTTCAGCATCAACCTTCATGGGCCCAGCTGGGTAAACCCAGGACCTTCTTCCTGGCCACCTCCTTTGCTCTGGCTGCTCATTTCCTCTCGGGAGCCCTTGTTAGGGATCAGGGCAAGCCTCTACATTTGCAATCCTGATTGGGAACATCGTGTGGGCTGGGGTGGATTTCCTGGTGCTTCCTGGTCCCCGTGCTCACGGACGCAGAGGCAACTGCAGATCCATGACCCATGAAGAGGAGAGACATGGATCTCACTCTCAGCATTGCCCTGAGAGCAGCAAGAGTTCTTTCAATTTACACCTATGCCAGGGAGGGGAGGAAATGGGGAAATGATATGAGGGACACAACTTTACTCTGCAAGTCCAGGGATAGTTCCTGTTCTGAGCTGGGCATTCCCTGCCCATCAGGGATGGTGCTACTCTGCTGTAAGACCCCATCTGTTCAGAAAACCACTGAGAACCTTACCAGCAAGTCCTTGTACTGGCTTTTTAAATCTGCCACATCCTGAGTTACAACACAGCCAAGACCAAGGAGGCGAACAAAAAAAAAAAATAGATAAAGAAAAGCTGTTAGCAAAACACGTGAATGCTGATGAACTGATTTATGGAATGCACTTTAGAAACCATCCAGGAGCCCCCTCCCTGGCCCCCCACACCCTCTGCAGAACAAAGGTGGGCATTCATCGTGCAGAGGAGCAGATGGGACACACGGCCAGACAGGGAGCAGAGCCAGCAGGGTCCCCAGGGGAGCGGCAGGGACGAGGAGGGGACGGGGGGTGCCTTACCCCAGAATGGAGGTTCTTGATCTGGAGCCCGTAGGCTTCGATCTCCTTCTGGAGGATGTTGTGCTCAGCTATTTGCTTTTCCAGCTCCGACATGCCGGGGCCATACTGCCCTGCATTGACTTGTTTCTGTGCAAAAGGAGTCAGGGCAGAGACTAAAGCAAAAGTCTTCATTTCAGGGAGAAACCCCAGGCAGTGCTGGCAGGGCATGAAAAGGTCTGGTATCTGATAGCGGTCCAGGAGGAAGGGAGGGGGTTTTTTTGTTGTTTCCCATTTCCCCAGCCATACACAGGGGAAAAGATAACCAGGCCACATAACCCTGGGGTACAGACCTGAGCTGAGCCAGCCCCCTGCCCACGGTGACCTGCATTGGATGCACTTAATTACCATCCAACTTTCAGGGGAACCCAAATTGGCTCCAGTCTGGGCACTCCACATACCCAGACCCAGCAGTGTGAAAGCCTCAAAGGTAGGGCTGTAAAATCCTAGGAGACATCACCTTCTCCATCCTTTCATCCCACAGCAGGACTCTCTACCTGGTCCCCCTCTGGTAACTCTTAATCTGAAGAGGTAAATTCAGAGGGTGCTCCAGAGGGATTTAAGAGGTGAGAGAAAAGTCCTCCTCCCACTCAGAGCCACTGAATTATTCCCACCACCTCCAACATCCCTGCGTGATGCTGAGCATGCAGTGGCTGGCACAGCCCTACAGGCAACAGCAAACATTATGTGGCCTGGTAGGAGTTGGGAGATAACATCCAAACCCAGCTGCTGTTACCATTTTTTGGTCCAGGATCCTGGCCCAGTCCACCCTGGGCCCCAGCTCGGGGATGTTCAGTTGCTCGTAGAGAGCCCGGTACTCGGCACAGAGCTGTGTCACACGGTCATGGAGCTGCTGGATGCTGCCAAGGGGAAAGGCACAGGTCCCTGTGTCAGTTGGGAAGCAGGAGAACCAAGGAGGGCCTTGTGGAGCCCAGATTTCACTCGCAGGACCCAGAGCACTTTGCTGTCCCTTTGTGGCCCTGGCCTCCTTCAGCAGTGTCCAGCAGTTGTCCTGCTGTTCTCCATCTCCAGGGGTGTCTCAGGAATTACTACCCAGGAAGATGCTGCAGGGAAGTCAGGGCTGTCCCTTCCCAGCTGGGAAACTCCCTCCTGATTTCTACATGGAAGGGCTGGGAGTGAAGGGAAGCAAAGCACCAGAAGCCAACTGAAGCTCTTCTCCCACTCCAACACCCATCTCTGACTCTGGGCTTGCCCCAGATGAAAGGTATTTATTTTAGGGAAGGCAGAGGAAAAGGGGATTTGCCCTAAGAGTGGGGCCACTTTTTAGCTCTGCATTTTTCTAGTACCTTTTATAAGAGCTCCCAAAAGACGAGGCAATTGTTCTGGCAGCCCCTTTGCATACCAATACCTTTATAATATATTGGCAGAAAAGCTGATTTTAAGGCTAAACTCCGTGGGAAGAAGAGTGACACTAGCACTCATGGCAAGGCCTGGAGTTCATCCTGTGTCCTGGGGGGGTTCCCAATTGCTTGGTGCCCCATCACACCAGTCCCCACCCTGTACTCACTCTTTCTCTATCTCAAGAGCCTGTGGGTGTTTCAGCCTCTTGGCACGGTCCACATCCAGGAAGAGATCCTTCAGCAGGGTCTCAGCTTCCTTCAAGTTCCTGGCATTCTCTGTCTGGAACTCAAAAGCCTTGTTCTTCTGGTGATTGCTGGAATCCTGGAGATCAGGGAGGCAGAGGAAAAAGGCTGGTTGGACCACAGGGACCTCACGACGCTTTCCTTGGCCAACACAGAGGCTCTGGATCCTCCACACACCAACCACAGAGGAACCCTGGTGCCCAGCCCAGCCTCCTGCTCCAGCTCCCTGCCACCCAGGGGCTGTGTGGGTCAGGCTGGCAGCCTCCAGGGTTGCTGTGAGGCACAGGGCTGTGCTGCCCTAGGTGAGACAGCCTTGGCTGTGGGAAGCCTGAGGCACTGAGCAGAAAGATTCTGGGCAGCCTCGGGATGCAGCCCCAGGGGCTGGGAGGCTCTGTGGGGTGTCTGTTCCTCCCCAGCCTCGAGTCAGCCCCCAAACCCACACCAGCATGCACAGAGCAGACACCCGACCTGTTGTGCCAGACACTGCATTTCTAGGCAAAGCCTTTCACCTCCCACCACCCACCCCCTGCCACAACTGACCTGCTTGAGTCTGAACTGAGTCTCCAGGATGTCCTTCTCCACCTGGTCAGCATTTGTCTGCATGCGGGAGATGAGCACGGCCAGCTCGTTTGTGGAGGACCTGAGAGAGGGAAGAGCAAAGCAGAAGGGTGGGTAAAGCAAAGCTCACCCCCTCCATCACTGCCCAGGACCTGCCTGAGGCAGGTTCTTCAGGCCTTTCCCCCACGTCCTCTGGGTCCCTGAAGAAAGAGTCTGAGCTGTGGCCAAGGGCGTGGACACACACACTGGTGGTCAGTGCCTGGCTGCTGCCCTCAGCCAAGAGAAGGCCAGAGCTGGTGTGTTCAGAGCAAGTGGTAGTGGGATTTTGCACAACTCCTTGCTGCAGATGCTCAAAACTTCGTGTGGATTCAAAAAAACATCAGAGAGGGGAAAAAAAATAGAAAATAAAAAAAGGGAAAAAAAACCTGCTGTAGAGTTTCCAAAAGCATCGACACCACATCTGGGGTGGGAAGACCCGAAGCCACAGACGGCTGGAGGCCAGAGGAGCACCCTGCAGAGGCAGCACAACATGCTCACCCTGTTTGGAGGTGTTTTCCTGGGTGCCTGCCCTTGGCTGCTGGCACAGATGGCCCCTGAGCCCAGCCCGGAGCTGCCATCCTGTTCCATGTGAAGCTCTCCACAGCTGGGCCCATTGTGACACTGGAGAACCCAGTGCCACCCCAGGACTGGGCTGCAGGGGACAAGGACTTGCTCTGCAGACCACAAGCCCCTCTGGGTGCTGTAGGCTGTTGTGGTGTTTTCAGAGCTTGGGGAACAGCACGAAGCTGAGTCAGGGCAGGTTTAGGTTGGATATTAGGAAATGGTTTGGTACCCAGAGGGTGCTCAGGCACTGAACAGGTTCCTCAGGGAAGTGGTCACAGCACTGAGCCTGTCTGAGCTCAAGGAGACAATGCTCTCAGCACATGGTGGGATTGTTGGGGTGTTCTGCACAGGGCCAGGAGTTAGACCTGATGATCCTGGCGGGTCCCTTCCAACTCAGGATATCCTATGATTCCAAGACTAATTTCCCAAGGCCATGGCACACCAACCAGCCCTCCTTGCCCCAGTGAGGCTTCACTGAAGGTCCCTAACAGACCATTCCCCATCGCTGTCACCTCAGTGCCACCACCAACGGTGCCACCACAGCCCTTATCCCACCACCACCCTTGGGAATGAGCACCTCGAGCCCTGCTGGGACAGCTGGATCCAAAGCCTGCAGCCAGGCACAGGATGCTTCCCAACGCTCCCTGCAGACAAGGAAGCACGTACCTTTGTGCCACCTTTGTCCTCCTGTCCTGTTGTTTCTAACAGCATCTGCCCTTGAGGACAGTGCCGGCCCTAGCCTGCAGGCAGGGAGAGCACAGCACTGCCAGGATGTGGGCAGAGGCAGGAGGGTGTGGAGTGATAGCATCACGCAGGGATGGAGCCCTCGGAATGCTGCTGATGGGACAAAGTTCAGCGGAGGCTGAGCGTGCTACGTGCCGGTGCTGGGGTCTGAGACCAGGAGGAAAGAGTTGGAGCAGCAGCAATGGGATGTCACTGGGGGTCAGCTGGAGTGGGGGGACACTTCCTCGGGGCAGGTTGGACAAAGAAGGTAGGAGAAAGGTGATGTCCTGCAGCAGAGCCACCACATCTGCCCTTTAGCTGCCTGCTTTCCTTCCAAACCCCTGAATCCAGCAAAGGACAGAGGGGAATGATTCCCTTAATGGCTCTGCCATTGCTCCAGCTCCTAAGCGTGGCTCCAGCTGTTCCACAGTTCATTCCGAAGGCTGGAACAGACGCTGGGATGTTCATTTATCACAGCCCCAAGTGACTGTAATGTGCCAGGGAGTGCTACGGTCACCCCAAGCCAAGCACTCGGGTGCCACAGCTCCCGTTTGAAATGAGCTCAGCCCACACTGGGCACTGCCCGTGTGACTCCAGAGG
Organism: Dicrurus megarhynchus; assembly: GCA_013399195.1. Taxonomy (NCBI): domain Eukaryota; kingdom Metazoa; phylum Chordata; class Aves; order Passeriformes; family Dicruridae; genus Dicrurus; species Dicrurus megarhynchus. Next base: position 254,874 of record VXAD01012891.1, on the reverse strand, counting down.
AGGCACAGCCCCAGCGCTCCTGCTCACAGCATCCTCCTGTCCCCTTTCCCCAGCTCCTCCCTTGTTTTTAATTTCCTGAGCGTGGGCCTGCACACAGCAGCTCTCAGCTGCCCCGGGGGTTTGGGGCTGGCAGCATCTCCCGGCCGTGCCTCGGCCTTCCTGCCTGGAATGCACATCAGCAAAGGAAACGGGGACTGCTGTGCTGCGGCAGCGCCGCTTCTGCAGGGTCTGATTCCAGGGATCACGGAGCCCAAGAGCCCAAGCAGCGCATCCATCACCATCAAAGCATCATCCCCTACTACGGCCTGTGTTTTATATCCCGTTAATCATCCCTCCTGCTCCATCCATGCCCTTTCCCGGTGTAAACTGCAGTGCTCAGGGAGACGGGTGCTGTCCCTGACTCCCAGCACAGCAGGGTGGATGGGAGCAGCACAGAGCCCCGTGAGCCCGAGCGTGCAGCAGGCTGGAAGCTCTCAGCGGTCCCCCCTCCCCAGGAGGTTACACAATCTCCCACTCATCCCTGACACGCCTGGAATGAGGTGGTGTCCCATGAGCAAATACTTGAGCACCACCCAGATTTCCTGCCCGGGCTCTCCGTGAGTCACGGGCTGGGCTGGCCGCTGGCCCGGGGGACGGAGCCTCTCCCAGAGCGCCGGGAACAGCATCTTCCTACCAGGAGGGCTGGCTGAATTCAGCTCCTGCCTAAAGAGCGTGAATGGGGTGTCCTGTTTGAGCCCATCCCAGTTTGTCTTGTGGCTGTGGAGAACTCTGTGCCGCTCCAAGAGGGGAGAATGCGGATCCGTCCTTCCCAGGGATGGCAGATCACCAACAAAACCCTGTTTATTCCTGCTGACACTCCCTTGCTGGCTGAAGGAAACACTAGGGCACTCCATCCCTTAGTTCCTAAGGCTGGACACAGGAATCTGCTTTGTTTAGGCTGAGCCACAACGAAACTACAGAATGAAAAGATGTCAGCAACCTCCTGGTCACGGGGACTCAGCCCATCCCAGCCTGTGCTGCACAGGGCACTGAGGCTGGGGACCAGGATGCTGCTGCAAACAGCCCGATTTTCGGAGAAAAGAGGAGAACATCATCTCAGGAGCAGCAGGGGTGTGCTGAGAGGAGTCCAGGCAAACTCCCACCCACCCAGCCCCTAGTGACACGGGTGCATCACTGTCCCTCCTCGGGGTGTCCCCCTGCCCATCCCTGCTGCCCCTGGGCAGGAGCTCTCACTCAACCTGAGCTGAGCCAGGTGGGCCCTGCATTTCAGGGTGAACATGTTGACATTTGGGCTGCAGAGAGGTGGCCTGGCATCAGGTGGGATACAGGGAGCCACAAGCTCATGTTGGACACCCCTCAGCCCCCCAAAATTCGGGTCTGGTTCCACACACAGAGCATGGTACAGCCACAGCCCTGGGATGGCTGAGAGCAAGGCTGGGCAAAGCTCCTCCTGCTCCTCCTCCTCAGGAGCCAGGGCAGCCTCCTCCCTAGGGCTATCTCATGCCTAGGAGAGGCACAGCACTGTTATTATCATTATTAATTGGTTCATTTCTCGTACCACTTTCTGCCTCCTGGACAGTCCAGCTGCACACGAGGGACGGCGTCTCTCAGCAGCAGCAGCAGGGCTGTCCCCCACTCCTGGTCACTCCTGCCAGGGCACTTTGGGCAGGACCACAGCACCACCCACTGCAGTCCCTGACCCCTCTGTCCCCTCCTCATGGGGACTTTGCTTTATGGCTGCAGGGCCCAAAGCTGGGTCTGTTCTCCCTGACCCAGAGAAGCCCTGGCACATTTTGATTTGCCAGCAGATCCCAACAGGCCACCACTGACCCCCTGCCAGTGCTGGGTTAGTCCCTGAGCCCTTGCCTGTCCCCGGAGCCCACACTGCTCCAGGCTGACTGGGGAGAAGCAGAGGGAGCTGGTGGAAAAAGCAGCAATCCCAGGAGACACTTAAATCCCAGGAGATGACTTGCCATCCACCTCCCAAACCACCCACAGCCTTTGTCAAAATCACACCCAGGCACAGCCAGTCCAGCCAGATCCAACTCAATTCCACCTTCTCAGGAGTTTTTCCCTTTCAGCCCCGCAGTGCCTCCACCTAGAGCAGGGCACATCCAGGATGCTCCTCAGGGGCAAACCTGTGCTTGCTGGTGCCTCCCTGGGATGCACCCACCCAACGGAGACAGGAAAGGGCCCTGGGAGCCAGGAGGCTCAACACCATGGCCCCAGGGACCAAGACCCCTCTATGGGGGTCCAGCTGCTAATTGTGAACCCCAGAGACAGGGAAACTCAGCTGCTGCTGAGGCTCTGGCCTTGGGGCCACCAAGAGTAGCTGTGGGCCACCAACATTTTTCTTGGGGCCATCTGCTGAGCGTGTGCTGGCTGCTGCTCCCCAGACAACTCATCCACCTTCATTTTCTCAGCTACTTTGGGTGCTGACCAAGCTCCAGGCCATGGGCAAGCGAATTAGGCCGTGTCTGATGGTTGGTGCCTCCTGAAACAAGCACAACTAGCTGGGTAATTGCTGTGCTCCTGGCTCCAGCCTCCATCCTGCACGGGCAAGAGGTGTGAGGTCTTGCTGGGATGCAGCTCCAGTTATTCCAAGAGGTTCGTGCTGGGGGAGAGCCTGCCCAAAGCCTCTGCAGGGTCCTGAGAAATCCCCAGCCTGCTTTGGAAGCTGGCTGGGGAGGTGGAGAGATTGCATTAGTAAGGCTAAATAAACCCGAGCCTGACACAGCTCCCAGGCTGCCAGGGAGGTGCCTCACTGCAGCCAGGCCCCAGGCAAGGCTTGGTGTTCAGAGAGCCCCCAGACCTGCCTTTGAGATGAGTTTGTGAGTGCTCAGCTCCACTGAAGCTTCCCGTGGCAGGGGTCCAGCTCCCAACATCCCCCCAGGCAGCCCCAACCTTTGTGGGGTCACCTTGTCCCCCGGCCCTGCTGCCCTGCCCAGCCACCCCCTTCCTCAGTGGCTGTTGGCTGACCTGGGCCCCCAAAACAGCACATTTGGGGGCCAGCACCATGTTGTGACCACCCAGGTGTCCACACACACACACAAACACTGTCCTGGACTGCTGCTGGTGGTCCCAGGAGACGTGGCCAGCATCCCCTTCTCCCTGCGTGTCCCTCATTCTCCTCAGCACAACCCCCCTGGCAATTTCCTCAGCTTCCAACCATGGCAGGGCAGAGAATTCCCATAGAATCAGTCCACCAACACTACAACGTGCAAAATTGCTGAGGAAGGTGGAAAATAATCCTGAGTTAACAACAGCAGCTGAGGGAGGGATGAGATCTCCCTGCAGGAGCACTCCCTCCCAGAGGACTCCCTGATCCTAGGGGAAGCATCACACACCTCACTCCCTCAGAACTGAGGGAGTCTCTTCACAGAATCACAGAATGGTTTGGGCTGGAAGGGGCCGTACAGACCATCCAGTTCCAAGCCCCTGCCATAGGCAGGGACACCTTCCACCAGACCAGGTTGCTCCAAGCAGGTCTGAGAGAGGCAAACTCAGCAATTCGACCTGCAGAGATCCAGCCTGTCCCAGGCTGGGTTAGAGCAGCCACCAGCAAACCCATCCTCACCCACCTCCACCACCTGAGCAGCACCAGGCTGAGCATCCTTGTCCAGGGATCCCCGGGCAGCATCACACCAAGCTCACACAGCCAGGGAATCCCGGGATCTCAGAGCCAGGCTGGGATCTGCTGCAGCACCACACCCAAGCACAGGGGCTGCTTTGATCCTGCTCCTACCTGCCCAAAAGGGGCTTTTTGCACCTCTCTGCTCAATGATCACAGCTCTGAGCACATCCCAGGCACTGCACATCCCAGGGGCTGCACGGACACTTCTGGGAGGGAGCACAAAGCCCACCAAAGACAGGGACGGCAGCCAGGGTAGCACGATTTGGCATCAGCTCCCAGCAAACCCCAACCTTCTGCTGCTCCACAGAGCGATGGCACTTCGGGTGGCTTAGAAGACATGGATCACCCATCCCTCATCTCCCCCTCGGGTCCCGGGACAGCGCAGACAGAGGAGAGGGCTCGCACTTACTTGCTCGGTTTGACAGGGGAACTTCTGCTGGGGGAACTTCTGCTCGGGGAGCTTTTGCTCACCCCCTTGAACATTTTGGCCGGGTCCCAGCTGGTGTTCCGGGGTCTGCACAGTGGTGGTGGGCGCTGGCTGCTCCCTGCTCCGCTCTGCCGGGATGGAAGGACAGGACTCAGCGAGGGGCGCTCGGCCGAGCACTAAAGAGCAGCTCCCGGGAGGCTCCTCCCCGAACGCAGGTGAGCAGCAGCAGCGGCAGAGATGGAGGCACATCTGAAAAAAAATGACTCGAAAAACCAGTTTAGGGTGGAAAGAGCAGCGCCCCAGAGGGAGAACGGGAGACCTCGCCCTGGCTCGGAGAGTGTTTGGGCTCACACAGCCACAGCCGAGCAGCAGCTTCCCTGCTGCAGAGGGGCAGGGAGCACTTTGCAGGCAGGAAAAGCCTGGGAGCACCACTTGGAGGGAGTGCACTGCAGCCACCGAAACACGTTTTAAAGCATCTCCTTGCAGCAGCTTTAAAACTGCAAGTTTAAAACGCTACAGAACAGCAGAATCCCCACGGACAAAGCCAACCGAGCGTTTTCCGAGGTGGCAGCAGCAGTTTGGGCAGCAGCAATTCTCAGAACATGATGTTATTTTGCAGTCCAGTAAACTTTTGGCCCAGGCTCAGCACAGGGTGGCCCTGGCTCCCAGGAAAGCACCGAGGGCTCACGGCAGAGGGAAGGTCAGCAGCTCCAGCACAGCATCACGGGAGCCTCAGCCCATGGGATTCAGGCTCTGGGACAAATGCAGCCCCACAGATCTGGGTCTGAGGCTCTGCCCAGGCACCCTGTCTACACAAGACCATAGACCAGGCTTTGCCTCTGGGCAGCTCTTTCCCCTCTCTGAAAGAGTCCCAAGTGGTTCCCGGTAAGCCCAGCAACGCCCTGGCATCTCCGTGGCTCCCGGGGATGCCCGTCCAGGCCGAGCTGCCCAGTGGGGCTGCCCAGATCTCCTTAGCCACAGCCAGGGCTGGCTACTTGCTGGTTTCAGATAAAGCCAAGTTCAAAGCTCCCCACAAACCAGGAACTCTGTGTTTCAGGTTGATCCAGCACAGATCCCACAGCAACACGGGATCCTGCCCAGGGCAGGACCAGGGAGGGAGGGAGGATGGAGGAGGATGGGGACAGGAGAAGATGGGGGTCACAGCCCCCACATAAGCACCAGCCAGACACCAGTGATGCCAACACAGGTTTGTGGCTGTTCTTCCCTGTTTTGTGTGGTACAAGGACAACCCAGGAGCAGAGGAAAAAGCCTGGGGTCCATTGGCCCTTCCTGGGTGACCTCTTTGTCCTCTTTAAATTTAAACCACACTTGTCTCAGGACAGAGGGAAAGACACAGACAGGATGGAAAGTGGTTGCTGAGAGATCAGCCCTTTGCCATTGCCATCCCACTGACTGGTGACAGCAGTGATGCTCTTTAACCAGAGCTGCTGGAGAGCCCCAGGAGGACCCCCAGACCAGGGCCAGTCCCTGTCATTGGCATTCCAAGGCTTTAAGTGACCCGAAGCCTTGCCAGGGATGAGAGTTGAAAGCATTTGATGCCACACGGACCTGATTTTGTACCCACACAAAACAGGAGCATAAGACAAGCTCTTCTGTGTGGGGCTGCTGTTTGCATGGGCCAGGAGGGGATTCATCCCCAGTAGATTCAAAGGAAACTAAGTTGGACAAGATCAACTGCCTGTAAACCCCTGGAAAACAGCCCCTGGCACGTGGAGGAAGTTCTAAGAATCAGCACCAGGAGTAAAGCAAGCACACACCACACAGCCCTCTGGACAGGCTGCTCCCCAAGCCATCCATCACCCTGCAGCAGCCTGGGGCCCAGCTGGGGCTCCTCACCTGCACAGCTCCACGGCAGCACCTTCCTCCTCTCCTCTGTGTGACAAGACACAGCTGTGATCCTTCCCCCGGCCAAGCCCCTGCCTGGCGAGGATCCCTGGGACAGGCAGAGTGTTCCAAAGGCAGCAGCCTCTGCTGTCAGCCCTGTGCACACACGGACACACGCCCTGGCAGGCAGCAGCAGCCTCTGTGCCACACAGACAAACACAGGGATCATCTCTGGGAGGAGAGCAGCATCCTTGGCAGGGCACCTGGCCGCTCACAGACCGTGTGAGACACGAGCTGGGCAGCCAGGCTGGGTCCTGCCTGGTCCTGAGCCCTGGTGCTGGAGTGATGCTGAGCACCCAGCCTGCCTGGAGCTGCCTCTCCCTCGCTCAGCCAGACAGGGGAGGAGGAGAGGCAGAGTCCATGCGAGGGGCAGCTCCTGGCTGCCTGCTCATCCTCGGAGGAGCAGGGCTTGCCCAGCCCTCAGCAAAGCCCCGTGCCAGCCCCAGGAGAAAAGACTGGCAGTGGAAGCCAGAGGATGGCTCTGGGGTGATGGGTCTTGCCAGCCCAGCAGCCCTGGCACAGCATCCAGCCCAGAAGTTTCTGCTGCTGCTGCCCAACACCTGTGGCACACAAGGAATGTTCTGCTGCTGCCTGAGCCTCCCCTGCTCTGTGATGGACACCAAGATCTGCTGTGGGGAAGGGGAAGTCTCTGCAGGAATCCTCCAAGGATTATGACAGATCCTCACACTTGTGGCAGGCACTGCTGGATTCAGCCCAGGTCACTTCCAGATCCTCCGTGGGTTTTGCCCAGACCGGCCTGAGCCATGCCAGGGCAGAGCACGGTGGTTAACCCAGACCCTGCAAGAAGCAACAGGCAAGGAGACCAGTTCAACCAGTTCTCCACCACAGCCACCCACACAGCTGCACTTGGCACTGGGACCTGGGCCCGAAATCCCGGGCAGGACCTACCTGCCCCCCTGCAGCTGGAACCTGAGCACAGCTCTGCGAGGAGCCCATCCCAGCAGCTCTGCCAAGGGTCCCCCACCTCCAGACCACCCCAGTCAGGCAGCCCCCACCCAGCTCCATCTCCAACAGGATCACTCTGTGCTGCCACGGGGACTGGGCTCCCTCCTGCCACAGCTGGCAGAGCTGCTGTCCCCACGGGAGGTGGGTCAGGGGTGGGCAGCCTTCGTTCCATCCCAGTTATTCCAGCCTGGAAACGCTGCTGCTGATCCAGGGGCAAAGCCAATCCCCGAGCAGGCTGTGCCTCGGCCAGGCACATTCCCAGCTGGGCTCCAGCTCTGTTGGGGGCTGAGACACATCTCCTGGGGGAGCAGACCTGGGGCTGGCTGCTGCTGCAGGGCTCCAGACGCTACAGGAGGTGGTATGGGAAGTCACACCATAACCACTTCATTCGTGTTCCAGAACAGGGCTTATCCCCGTGGCCGGGAGCTGTGCCAGGATGCAGATGCCTGGTTTTACAGGGCAGTCACACCACCAGCAGCTGCCTCTTGCTGCTCACACAGCTCGGCAGTTGCCTGCAGGGACAGATAGCAGGCACAGCTGCCTAGAGGACCTCGGTGAGCACGTCACATTTCAGGGCAGGAAGATTTCAGGAACCATCCCGGGCTAACCTTTCATAAGAGATTGGCAGAGGCTGGAGGATGGCGTGCCTTCCTTATCAGCTTGGCCTCTCTGTTAGGATTTTACAGAGGAGATGCCAGGTGAACATGGCCCATAAATGATTTACTGTTACCTGTGAAGACCATTTGCCTTCCTGGATGACAACGAACTTGCCTCCCCTGTTGTGCCTCTCCCGTCCTGATCACCCTCTGCACACCATTCCTTCGGATCAGATTTCTTTCCATTTCACCTCCTTGTTTTTGAACTTCTTCATTCTGGAAATCATCCCCCTGGGAAGTGATGCAACAAAATCAAAGCAGCACACAAACCTCCCGTGTCATCACACCACCCAGAGCTGCTCCTGGCCAGACACTGCAGGAGAAACTCCGCTTTCAAGGTCCTAAATGACCCTTTAGAGTAGTGGGTGCCACAGCAGAGCAAGGGAAGGACCCTGACAACAAATGGAACCATTGGGAAGTAGGAGGAGAAACACAGGAACAAGCAGAGAGCCACAGATGCAGAGGGTGGTTGGGGTTTGGTCTCCAATTGTTTGGCACCTGGAAACAGCCTGGAGCTGTTCATAAAACACCTCTGTGACACTTTCCGTGCCTTAATTATACCTCCTCAGATGGGGGAGATTTTTTAGAGTCTTTGCCAGAAGTCCAAGAGACGAACGGGACCTTCAGCCTTCTCTGCTTTCAGATAGTTGTTTATTAAGTCTTATCAGAGAAATGGAGTCAGTAGCATGACCCAGACACAGCACAAAGCACAGAATGCAAGAGAAAAGCCCCCTTATCAAGATTGTACAGTCTTCTTAAAGGTAAATCACCCAATGAAAACTTAAAACAAAAGATATTTTTACTTTTCCACCACTGTTCAATAAATAACTTTGTCACGTAGACAGGAACTGTGGAGTTCTTTATCCAATCACCCCAAACTACTTCTACTGCAGAATATGGAGTACTAGAAGAAGAAGAAGAAGGTCTGGAGAACAACAACAATCCTCCATTTTGAAGTTTTTTGCTTTTTATCTATTTCCTGTATTAACAAAACCAAAAACTCTGAATTTTTCACCCTGTGACAATCTTACATAATATTCTATCACCTAATTCACACCAGTGTAGATTCTACTTCTTCCCAGAGGGTAGGCAATTTTCTCCACGGACAAAGGTCAAAAACAATGTTGTCCAGGGGGGTTAGAACCCTTCAAAACAGGCAGAGAAATATTCTCTGCTCTCTGGATTCCCACACCTCTGGAAAAGCAGTTTCACCCTGGAAAGCCCCTGCTCGGGGGGGATGACCCATATTTACACCAAGTAAAACCAAGGGCCCATCTCACCAGCAGCACCCACCACCACATCCCCAGGGAGCCCTCTGCTCTGTGGAGGTGCTGCTTGTTTGGCAACAGCACCAGCAGGTACAGGCAGCCCAGGCCAAGACTTACAAAGGATACCTGGTCTTTGCAACTGCAGACTGAGCCTGTGACACTTGAGCTGAGCTCGGCCATGGGGAAACCCTTCTGAGTGTCTCCAAAGCCATGGAGAACAGTGGAGCATGAAATCCAGACCCAGACACCACCTTGGGAGGAATCAGAGCCTGATCCCACACACACATCAGTCTCTGTTTGCCCTGCAGACACCAAGGATGGCAGCTTTTCATACAATTCCCATTCCAGCCCTTTTTCCCTCTTGTGGAGCAGTTTTCATACAAGCCAAAGTGAATCTCCAGAGCCTCAGAACAGCCTAGTTGAAAAAATTGCCTCACCACAGGGAAAATAACACACTTGGTTTTCTGGAGTCTAAAATTACTGGGTCCTCAAACCTTGTTTTGCTTTGCCTTATCTTTGCCAACTGATAAGCAGAGGGGAAGCACAAAGGCCCCAGGACTTCTCCTCCCTGCAGGTGGAATTAAAACCCATTAAAAACCTTCCCAGGTTGGGGCAGGCTCAGCATCATGAAAGGTCTGCAGAGGTCAGGGGGCTCTGGATGCAGAGCCAGCTCGGCTCCAAGGGATCTTTCCCCAGAAACCAGAGGTGGCCCAAGCCAGCAGAGCACAAATGGGCAGCCCTTGTCCTGCTCCTTTGCGTCTCTCTAAATACAGAGCACGTTCCCACCACGCCATCTCCTTAACAGCCCAGTCCCAGGGCTGTTGTGGACTACTCATCTCCAGACCCTTCAGACATCAAAAGAACCTGCCTGCTTCCCACCCCACGGCCTCTCCAGCCTCATTCCAGCATCCCACAGCTCTTTCTGAGTTCAAGCCCCAGAGCTAAGGAGCAGGACATCAGGGCAATTCCCTGCAGCAGTTAACGCGTTAGCCTAATTTTCCTCTCCCCAGAGGATCAGCAAGGCTGTAATAGCACTAAATAAATTCACTAATGGCAGATTCTCAGGACACTTTGTCTGGAAAACTTGCTTATAACTTACAGGATGCAGCCTGCAAATTTGGCTTCATTATCGGGTGACACGGCTGAAGGGAGCTGCTCCCAAACAGAGCAATTGGATCTGAACAAGATGTGTCCTAGATCATTAACGAGGCAATGAGGTAATTAAACACCTGCCTGGAGAGGCAGCCTTCGCACACATGGCACAGCTGGAGAAGGAACCCACGGAATCAGGGTGGGAGATCAGAGCTTTTGGAGTGCTTCTTGCAGAGCTGCTTTGCCCAAACAGGAGTGCCCTGGAGAAGGGACCATCCCCTGCAAGTGCTGGGATAAAGCACCAGGCAACCGGCCCACGTTGGGATGATGGAAAGTCAAACACGAGGGCAGGTTTGCTCTCCCTGCTCACACTGCAATGTGCAAGATACCTGCAGGATGGTGAATTGCAGGTGGTGGCCAACTGGAACACGTGCCCTGGAACAGCTCACAGATGTTCCTGCTTGGGAGAACAGCCCCGACACAAAGAGCTGACTGAAGCAGCAGCAGTCAGAGAAGAGGGGCCCAGGCTGGAGCACCCCATCTGGCAAGACCTGGAGGCCCTTAGGAAGGATCATGCTTTCAGACACCAACCAAACCAAACCCGAACCCAACCAAATCAAGCCCCTGGAAGGGCTCTGCTTGCACCACAGGGCATCAGGGAGAGGAGACAAACCCCTCCTGGGTGACTAAGGCAGGGGACAGAACCGTGACAGCCCCTGCAAAACACCTTCCAGCCCATCTGTGAGGGCAGAATGTGCAGCAGCCAAGAACATTTGAGCCAAGGGGACTCATACCCCAAACTGCAGCTTCCTGCCCAGAGCCCCAAATGCTTTTCAATCACACATAAACCTCCTGCAAAGCTCCAATTCTGAGCTGCTATTGCCTGATTCAGCATCAAGTGCTTCTGTGTCACAGGCAGGGACCAGAGCAGGATGAATGTGTCTGCCACAGCTAATTCTGCGTGGCCAGACCTCACCTTCCCCGACTTAATTTGATGCTCTGAGAAAATTAGACCTTCTCCTGCTTCTGTGGAAAAAGGCAAGCACTGAAGGTAATTCAGAGGCTTTGATGCTGCTCTTTAGTCATTCGGGCACCGGCATCGCTCCCTGGACTGACCACGGGCAGGGATGGGAGTCACTAATCCTCATGCACAGCGTGTGAGCCTGGGGCAAAGTGCCGTGTCTGTGCTGTGCGCGGCCAGCAACGTCCTGCAGCCCAGCGAGGCAGGGACAAAATCATTGCCAGAGCAAGAGTTTTGACTTTAATAACCCCAGCACCTCGGCTGCTTAGCAGTGGAGGAGTTTGAGGAAGATCCCAATGTGTGGCAGTGCCTGGAAATGCCAAGTGCACGCTCGGACCCGGGTCTGGATTTGAATGGTTGGGCATCGGGGAACATGAAAGCTGCACAACAGACACGTAAATGACACCCTTTGAAAGTGGTTTTAAACCTCCCCCTCTGAGCCATTACTGCTTTTTAGGCCAGAGGTGGGAAGGTTTTCACTCCAGGTCCCTCGCAGCAGCCCAGGGAAGGGCTGGGGGCGGACACAGCCTCCTCCCTCCCACACGGAGCTGGCACTTGGGCTCAGCTCTAACCCGCACGCTGTAATCGAGCACCAGCGCCGAGCAAGGCGCTGTTGGTCACAGAGTAAATCCCCAATGCAAACACACACACACACAGCGTGAGCACACTCCGGGGGTGGTGCTCCCGAACAAGGACTTCGCTGCTTTGTCCCCACCCAAATCCCACCGTGTCCGCTTCCCCAAGAGCCAGGTGACAGCAGCTGTCACGCAGTGGCTTTGCAGGACCGAGCCTCTGCTCAGGCACAAAGCGGCACCGTCGGGCCCAGGAAACCTCGCCCAAAGGGAGAGGGGCAGGGAGGGGCTGCATTTCTCAAAGCTGCTCACCCTCGGCGTGGTTTGGGTGAGCCCCGGACGCCAGAGCCCAGCACGAACTTCGGCTGTAGCTGCGTCCCCCTGGAGCTCTGCGGGATCAGCTCCCGCTGAAGTCACCGAACCCTGCGAGTGCCGGGACTGAAGGTCCCGGGAAGGAGAGGGACTCGGGCAGTGACCCCGGTTTCTGAGCTCGGCTGGACGGGCAGCTGCGCTCCCAGCACTTCCTCAGCCCGGAGCAGGGGAGGGAGGAGAAGGCAGAGCAGCCGGGAGCGCTGGTGCTGCTCCTGCCGCAGCCCGAGCGCAGCGGCGGCTCCCGGCCCCGCTCTGCCCGGGATCACCACCACGCATCCATCCCTCCCCCCGGGTCACAAAGGGCTTTTCCTTGGCAGCAAAACCGACCTCCAGCTGTTCTTGTTTGAAAACAATCCCATCCTGAAGAAAGAGGAGCAACCACAGAGAGTCAGTATCACATCAAATCACTCCCGAAGTGAGCAAACACCTCATTTACAGCCCGGCTGCAGCCCACGGGGTACCTGTGCTAGCAGGGCAGCACACAAGAGCTGCGAGGGAGCACAGAAATCCCTCAGCCGATGCATCTTCTCCCAAGAATGAGTTCTACTCCCACTGCAGTTGGACGGGGACTTCCCACAGCTCAATTCAGCACCTGCCAGCCAAACCTACAACCTGCTGCCCACGAGCCACAGCCACGAATGCCCCAGAGAAGTCCTGACAGTGCCCACCTGGGATGTCCCAGAGCTGGAGCAGCTTGGATTAGGCAACAATTTTCTAGCAACACAATCCCCTGTTTAAAATACCCCTAACTCCTGGTTTTAAAGGAGGCAGACACTGTTATTCAGGAGCTCCCAGGCCAGACTCTTACAGTCCCACATGCCACCTTTCAGTTCTTTCACTGCCCAGTTTGCCTCATGCTCCTCACTCCTGTTCCCCACGAGTCCCTCGAGACCCATCCACTGTCCCCAGACCCCTCGGAGTGCACGGCCATAAATAAGCATTGCTCAGACACAGGTCTATCACTGGTGGTGGGGTGAGGGCCACGATGAACATCTCATTCCTAGTTTAATAGATGCAATGGTACCAGGCACAGCTAGCTCAGCCTGTAATTAAAATTCCAGTGCTAATCCCAAAGATACTCCCTAGGAAAAGGTGATTGAAAGCAATCCTCTTGACCATTCTGCCAGAGTTTCCTGTTTTGAGGGCAATCACGTGGCCTCCTTGCCAATTAATTCATGGAAAGAGAGCAAGCACTTTAAAGGAACAGCGATGAAAGAGCAGTGCAATAAGGAAGTTTCCAAGCCCCACAAGCCAGTGCTCTGCACCTTGCCCCGGCTGTTCCAGGCCCAACACCTGGGCAGCCCAGGGGAATTGGTTTGTTCTGCACATCAGACACTTCACCTACCTGCCCCATCCCCCTGCAGCTGCCTGAGCCTCACCTGTGCCAGCCCAGGCTCCACTGCAGGGCTAAAAGCCTCAGTATTCTGTCAGTCTGCTCTGCAGCATACAGGTGACTTCAACAACTTCTTTTTCCCCTTTTTTTACAGTTTTAGGGTTTTTTTCCTGAGCCTCATCAGCACCTTCCATGATTTAAGCCACACCACTGCTCACAAACCCCACTCCATTCCCTTTCCACTAATATTACACCAAAACAAACAAGCCAAGTCACCTCGGAGTGGTGTTATCTGAGCCTTGGGGCACAAGATCCTCCTCCAGCGCTAAGTGGCCATTCCCCAGGGGCTCAGTAGCCCCAGGTGATGGTGTGACCTCGATCCTCTGAGTGCTTGGGAGGCAAAGAGTGCTCAGTGCTCCTAATACAAACTACATGCCTCAGAGGTCAGGAATAAAACTTTATTGTTTTCAAATTTCTTATCTGCGTTCAACTCACAGTTACCTGTCAAAAGACGTTTGGCAGAAAGAGGCCAATTGCTCTTAGGTTTTTGTAACTGTAACTAGAAAGTGGCCACAGTAGGAGTTTCCCTGGAATCAACCCAGGCACCACACAGCTCTGTGGAAGGAGAGCAGAGTTTGGTGCGAACCAAAGGAGAACACTTCTGTGATTTGATCCAAAAGCTGAGAAGAGCAGCTCAGCTGGACACAGGCACCAGGTGAGCCTGCTCATTGTGGGCTGCTCCTTGCCTAAAAGGAAATGGGCTTTAAGGGGAAGAGAAGTCTGCCAGTCAAGACCAAATTTTCTAGAAATTGCCATCTGATGAATAAAGTCTTCCACGTTTCTTTCACCTGTACACTTCCCTTTCCGCTGTAAAATGCCCCTGGCATCCAGAGGCAAAGGGAATTGGCTACGACACCAGAAATTCCCAGTTTGTTTCCATGTTGCAAAAATTAAACACGAATTTCCTCCTCCTCCCACCTCTTTCTGAGCAAAGCGTCCTCTCTAAAGTACAGCGTCCTTCTGTACTTTGAGAACTCACAAATCAGATCAACTTGGAACAAAGTGAACATTCATATTAAAATAATGGGAATTGTTAAATCCCCCCATTCATTTGACATGCACCTTGCAAGGAAAATTCCCATTACAACAAAACTCCAATCATTCATAACAGTCCTTCTGTTTCCAACCTTAACTCCAATGCCTAAAAAAGGAGAAAAAACACCAAGTCCAGACAACCAGAACAAACTGTTGATTCAACTGCCAGCTACAGGCTGAGTGAAAACCCACACAGTGCTGGTGGAAACTTCCAAATGCTTTATTTAGGAACAGTTCTGCCCATGTGCTGTGGGATTTTTTCCTGTTGAAGTGATCACAATTATGAAATTATCTGCACTTTCAAAGTGCCCATCCCCGCGGCACCTGGGTACTTTATAAAAAAAGCTGTCTGGCATGACAGAGATGAATTATCACTCACAAACCTGCTGGTCTCCTGTTCCTTATCCCTCATTTCAGGTGTAGCTGAACTGACCAGGGACAAGAAACAAAGCAACAGATGAACTCCAGAAAAAGATCATCTTGTTTTCAGGCAAGGTTTAGATCAGAGACAAAACGAACACAGAGACCCAACTTCCCAAGAAGAGCAAGTAGCTATTTCTAAAGCCACCCGTGAAGCTATTTTCCCAGGAAAATCCTTTTAGGACTAGGTTCTATACTGTATTTAGGTATTTAATGAAGTGTGTGTGTGAATAAAGAAGGGTGCTATTGGCCCAGAGTACAAATTCACCACCACAGCAGGAGTAACCATCAACATTTGGCATTTGCCATCCTTATTGATAAGGAAAGAGGCTCTCTTTTGTCATTTCTGAATGCTACATTCTTAAAAATATAGAGACTTCTGGGAATTGAAAAGGAAGAAGTTGCCCCCTTGGCTACTGTTCCACAGCCTTTGTGTGGGAGCCTCACCTTGCTGGTTTAGTTCTGCATCTACTTCTGCCTCTGTTTCCCAATTACACCCCAATTTCTCTACCAAAATACCAAATTATAGTGTCAAATAATGGGGCAGAGGGAGGAATCAAGTTGTATCTATGCCCTGGTCCATGGTAAGTAGATGTGTACCAGCCCTGAACAGGCCGCTGATCACAAAACTTCTCCAAGCAGAAAGGAATTTCTCTGTGCTCCAGGTTATTTTCAGCTATTTATAGTGTTTGTTTGTTTCTGAGTAATTGTTTGTCTTTAATACACTGGGAGAGAATGTGTGTGCACAGACATAAACACAGGACACAGGGGAGAAGAAGGTGAAACTTCCCTCTGTTGGTTTCAGGTGCAGATATTTGTGTCCTTCAACCTCTTGGAGCTTTTCCTTGAATACAGAATAAAACCTCTGTTCCTCTGGGGGTCCTGGTTAACTTTTGAATCCAAAAATGCCCTTTATATATCCCGTGAGGCCACTCTTGGCCTTCTGCTCCACCTTGTCCTCCAGAGGTGGGAAAGCAACATGGTTAAGGGCCAGGTCAAAGAACAAGGGTTTGCATGGAATGGGCTGGAATCCTGGTGGGAAGTGCACGAGGCTGACTTGCTTGCTGACCAGGGAAGGATCCAGGCAGAAAGTCTCAAACCGTTCCGAGAGTGGCTGCAAGAGACCGAGGCAAGGACACAAATTAAACTCCAGTCACATCAAAAGGGTCAAATGAGCAAAGAGGACAGAGCAGCAACTGAGACAAGAGAAGCTCAAGTTCCCTTGTGAGGCCTCTGAGGATCTTGAAAATGATTTAACCCCCTGTCAAAGCACAGCTGCAGGATCTCTGGAAAACCCTCCCATGTGCAGAGAGAAAGCCAAATAAAGAAAGCTGCCACACTAGAAGCTGCAAGCAGCCTCCAAGCTCCTACCCCACTGTGTCAGGTACCCTCAGCACCAAGCCTAATAAAATCTCTTAAATACACCAGTCATGACCAAATCCTGATCAATGTGACATTTCTTGAGTTGTGAGAGACACTCAGGTAACAGGATAAAGGTGATGTTCATTAAGAGCACAGCTGGAATTTGCCTGAGCTCTTGGCTCTTACCTTGCCATCCTTGACCTGAGATGGAGACTCAGTCTCGTGAGGATCATTTGCATCTGCAAAATGGAACAGGAGGTGGTAAGAATAATAGGTGGAGAGTAAGATTGTCTCAGGAAGCAGCTGTGCTCCAGCCTTAGCCATGATCCTTGCTCTCTGGGATCCACAAGACAGTATTTTTAGCAGAATCAACTTGATTTCTGGAGTAAGGACCACACACACTCATCTACGGCCAACACAGCCCTGCAGTGGTGGAGCTGCTCCTTCACACTGTCAAGAGAAGCTCTGGAAAGCAGCACAGACTCTGAGTGAAGCACACAGCAGAAGATGATGAGAACACCCCAGGGGGGTCTGTTAAAGCAACATTAAGGTAAGAAAGGAGGCAACACACTCCTTGTCCTGGATTTCCAGCAGCAGGCACAGCAAAAACAGCAGCCCAAGAAATCACAAAGTTCATCCATCCCCAAAAGTTCTGCTGACCAGGCTGGCACTGACAGAGAGAACATCACTGCTCTCCCTCTTCTCAGTAGTTCTCCCAGCCAGGCAAAACTGGGATGAGTAAGGCCAAAGTGTTTGCAGCAAAAAAATGAAACACTTCTGTGCAGGTTCCCAAAATGGGTGCACATCCCCAGGAAGGGTTTTAACATCTCTGGGCAGGGAGCAAGATGCCAATGTCCAGTCACTGCCTGCCTACCTGCACCACACACAACTACAAGCAGCTAGAACTGGGGGAAAAAACAGTTTTCCAGAGCCTGCATGAATCAGAGTGAAATGGAAAAATATTTGGAACTTCAGAAATTAAATAAAAGGAATGAAATAGCTGCAGGGGCTTTAGTCAAGATACATTAGAGCAGAGTTCTACTATAGCTGTATTACTCACCTAAAATAGCTGCTGCTTGCAAGGAATATTTCTCTGCATTGACTTGAGTGATGAGATCCTGAACATCAGGCAGCTCCTAGGGCATCAAAGAAAATCATTTGAGAGCCTGAAACGTGCCACTGTAAGAGTCAGAGCAAAGGTAAAACCAGACAAAGCAAGAACTAAGAAATTAACTCCTAGTGTTGATAAGCTTTCCCAGAAGGGGAAAAGCTACAGCATTGTGCTTCAGGCATTACAGAAGTTGTAAAAGAGAAAATGCACAGGTAAGAGAAAGTGGTAAACTGCTTTGGAGCTGGTGCAAGTCTGTCCCTCCTCCAACTAAACAGCCAGGTGAAGTGTTCCAATGTCCCTAGAAAGTCTCTGTTATAATGAACATTACCCTTCTCCCTGCTTAAAGATCAGTCTTGAATTGTAATGGCCTGGCACCTAATTAACAATAAATAGTGGGACAGAGCTGCTTCATAAACTTCAGCTTCAGGACTGGGTTTGTACCTTCAAGCTGTTCCTGTGAGCTCCAGCTCCCGACTGAACCTCGCGGGCGTATTTCAGCACCCTCTCGTACAACACAAGGGCTTCACTCCATTTCTTTACCAGGACATAGGACTGGGCAATGAAGAAACACCTGCAACAGTCAAGAGTTCATTCCTGGCATGTTTGTTATCCACGCCTTTTGCCAACTGAAATGACTGACAACAGGAAATATCCTTAAGTAGCAGTGGGCAGTTTCCCTTTAGGAACCAAAGGATAGAGGAAACTGCACAGCACACAGAGCTTTGGGATTACAGCCTTGGAAGGTGTCGTGTGTGCTGAAGAAAACCTGGCTGTTTCTCAGTCACCTGTAAGCTTTGTACACGAGTGTCTTCAATCCAATCTCTTTTTGGAAGTTCTTGTCCTCTTCTAGGCCAGGAAGTTGTGTCAGTTCCACAAGGTTCTGTGCAGAAGAGAGTCAGAGTAACAGTTGCAGGCATTGCCTTCCTCTGGAATCTGCTGGTCTAAGAGAAAGCTGCCCCTTCTTGACAAGTCAACAGAACACTCCCAGGGAAATAGTTTCCAGTTTTCTAATTATCAGTTTTCTAACCTTGTGACGGACTCTCATTGAAACTTGTGCAAGTTGCCCTCAGGACAGACTTCCTGACACAAACAGGAACTAGGACAAAGACTCCTTAGATTTCCCATGAACTAATTCTTTCATAAGGCACTTCCCTCTCCCATTCACATTCACCAGGCTCCCTCAGTTAACTGCAAAATTATGGGAGAAACTGAGAACCTGCTTATGAACAACAAGTAGTTTTAGCTGCTACTTTCCCTGGCCAGCAGAAACTAAGGCAGCTCTAAGCATGCTGCATAAGAACCAGAAAGACTATTTTAAAACTGTTTTAGAGTGCACAACAAAGGACACCCATTCAAGCAGCAGGTTCTGCTCACAACTAAAAGTGGTTTTTTGTGTTTCACGCAGATGTTGAACATCTTTGAGGTACTTGAAGGTACTCAGCTGCCCTTCAGACTTCACGCTATTCACTTGCACTGCTGTATTTCTACAATAACCTTTTGTACCCAAGCTCCCTGGTTAGACTGGAGAGCTGGATGTGTGTTTCCAGCACTACCTGCAGGATGATGTCGTAGAGGCGGATGAGGTCCTGCGGCCGCGGCGAGCGCTTGCCGTCCTCGTCGGAGCGCTGCTGCTGCAGCAGGGCCTTCTGCAGGGACTTGGCCATGCTCTCGTTGCGCTTGATGGCCGTGGACAGCTTGATGTAGGTCAAATAACTGCCAAAAGAGAAGAGAAATCCCATCAGCACTGTCAGAGCTGCTCAGACATTACTCTGTGTTCTGAACTGGTCGACGTGAGAGCCTGGAGTAAAATGTTTACAAAGCTGCCCGAATCAGATCCTTATCTGTACAGTCATCCTTGGGGATCCCAGAGGCCCAGAACAAAAACCCCATAAAACAAACCAAACAAAAATAAAATCTTGACATAAGAACACGGTTTCTTCACACTAGCACTGGCAGCAGTGTTTGCCTATTACCTGTGTAAGTACTGGATGTTGGACACCTTCCCAGAATCATTTTCCAGAGAGTGTTCTCGCTGCTTCTGTGGGCAATGGAGACAAAACACAGCATGATTTACTTAAAACTGGCAGCCAAGGGATGAAAAACACAGAACCACTCAAGGTTTGGGTAAACCATGGAAGCTGTAACAGACTTCCAGGCAAGAGAGGGAGGGCTTTTCCACTGCTATTCCTCCACTCCAGTTCTGAAGAGAAAAAATTCAAATTTTGCAGCTCTTTATTGAAGAAATCCCAGCAAGTTTAACACTAAATCAGCCCCAAGGAAACCCTGTGTCATTGGAAGTAGAAACTGATGTTTGCTGCTTACCTGGTCTGGTTTCAATTCTTCCCGAACAGCCTGAATGGCATCTCTGCACTCACTGAGTAAAGACTCAAACAAACGTTCCTTTGTCTCCTCATTTTCTGCCTAAGAGCAAAGGAGATTCAAGACAGATTAGAAATCAGAAATTTTTGTATGATGCATGAATTAACTGAGGAGATTAAACAAAGTTTCTCCCAAATTATGTCTTTAAGGTCCATGGGTAGTTAGGACTCCAATCTGTGCCTGCCTGCAACATATTCTTGGGGGAAATCTGCCAGAAATGGTGGGGAATGGGCTCAGTGCTGAGAATTCAGCAGCAGTGAAGGCCTAGCAGACACAGCTCATGGCCTCATTCCTGCACCAGCCACCTTCCTTCCCTTCCTGGATGGCACCTGCACTGCTCCCTGAGCTGAGGCTGGACTGCACTGTGGGAAAGGCCCAGCAACAGAAGAGCTGAGCAGTCCTGAACTGGCAAACTACCAATGCAGACAGCTCTTGTTATGCTGATTTAATTTTTCCCGTGTGGTAAGAACATGCAGATGATTATCTTTCCTCCACTCCCACTCTAGCAATGCTCACAGTGGCAATAACTTGCTTGTTAGAAGCATTTTTTACAGTAACCCTATATTTTAGCAGCAGGAGTGACCGAGTACTTTTCTGCTGTCGCCAGAAGTTTTGTTAAAAAAAAGTGAAGCGGCTTTTGGCCTTCTGCCTCAAAACCAGAACTTGGAAAACAACGTTTAAAAAACAAGTTGAAGCCTGATCTCTGCCTAATTTACTGGCATATCGTGTACCCAATTAAACAAGCTCGCAAACTCAAACACAGCCTTCGTTCAGATGCTGAGAAGGAAACCAGGTGGGGATTGCAAGACTCTCGCTGATTCAGTAAGAAAAAACTACTCAGAAGCAAACCTCAACCTCAGTGATTGAAGGAGGGTTCAAGAGCACCAGCACCGTGTTCTACCACTCCCATGTCATGTGACAATGTGAGATGAGCTTTGCTGCAATAAATTTGCAATTGTCCAAATGAATAAAAAAACTATCTAAAAACATGTTCACTTGTTCATCTTCTGTGCAGCTCTACAGCCTCTGCCTCTCCACTTCCCACGTTTGCAAACCCAATCAGGAGTGTTATTTCTACTCCCTCACAAAGCCTCAGGTATCCTGTGATGAAGGCGGTTTTTTGGGTTCATTTTTTTTTTAATTTAAGATTTGCTGCGAGAATTTTTAAGGTGGGACTGACTCCTGAGAATAACCAGAGACGAGTCTGACTGCATTCTCAACCTCACCCAGAGCAGCACAGCAATTTCACTGTAAGCACAAAAATGAAAACAGACATGGCCAGATCATCATTCAGGCACAAACAGGGCAAGGGCTGGGCCCTGCAACGAAACAAAGGCTTTCCTTTCCAAGGAAAAAACTCCTTAAGCTGATTCTATGCATAAATACACTTGTTCTGATTTGGGAGATATCAGATCATAGAGCTGAGATACAAGTGCTACAGCTGGTGATTCAACTGTCCTGACAGAACTGCACAGGTTCACCTCAGAGGGTTCATGGAAACCAATCCCACTGAACCCAATTCCAGAAGTGTGAAGTGCTCAGCTGTCAGTTTTTCTTTGGTCTAAACCATTGTGTAACATCTCTGACAGTTATTACCACCCATTTTTGCTGCAATCTAGAGATGAGCACAGAATCCTCGAGGCAATACCAGGTAGGAGCACACCTGTGTCATGCTGGCCCTGCAGCCTTGTCACTTCTACCTGGTGAGAGCCAATGGGCCCTCAAAGTCACGCCTTCAAATCTACAGAAGGACTGACATAAGCGATTTTAAACCTGGATTCCTGTTTCAGTTTGGCTTATTTGTTCTGTTCCTCCCATTACCAATAAGGCACCAAAGGCAATAGTAAAATTGCACTGGCAGACTCCATTTTCACACAAAACAGACTGGTTTTACTTCTAATTAAACCCTGCAGAGCACTGCTGTTATGTCAGGGTTTCAGCTCAGTGAAGATGAGCAGAAAGGTGCCAAAGATCCCAGGAAGCACAATTCATTCAGCTGAAGCTGGACTGCCCATCATAGCTGACACAAGTACAGAACTGCTGCCAAAAAGGCAAGTTTTAGCCCTCTGGGAATGTAAATAGTCCTGCTGCATGCTCGGCTCTCACCAGTCCACTCAACTCCTCTGTTTAGTCAGAGCTTCCCAGGAATGCAAAGCAAGACAAGAACAAATTCCAGCTGTTCTGCCACTGCTTTAGAGAGCAATTAAACTGAAAAAGTCCAACTGCCAGCTGCCAGGATGGAAGTTAAATGAGGGAACACTGAACTCTGAGCTGTACTTCCACCTGCTGGCCACACTTACGTGCTTCCTGAAACCAAATCCATTCAGCAACATCCAATTCTTAACAGTATGGCAAGAGTGGGTAACACTCAGGTTTCCCACCCAGCCACATCCTGTTTATCCTCATCACACTCTTTATACCACTAACCCTTGCTCTGGTCTTACCTCTCTGTAGGGTTTTTGGTTTATCATTTATATTTTTATTTATCATCATTGCTTTCCTGCTGATAAAAGGTTTTTAATGCTGCAAAAAACTCATTTTTAGTGGCAACAGTTGTTACTGAAGATCCTTTCACTGCCTTTTCAAACTCTGAGTGTGCATGCAGCCACTGAAAAGCAGGATACCCCATTTGGTCACCATTTCCAAGGAAAAAACTGCCTGTGGAAAACTTGACTACAGTACTAAAGACATGCACAGTATGTGCCACTGCAAGTTCCAGTGAGCTGGACTTCGATGATCCTTGTCCTTTCCAACTCAAGATATTCTATGATTATATGAAGTGTTTCAGAACCATTACATGTGAAATTGATTTACATCCTGACGTTTATTAATCCACTTCCTGCTTTTGAAGATTTCCATAAGGCTATAAGAGAATGGAATAAATCACATAGCACCTGCTACACCTGGCAAATGGCTGAAAAAACCACGGTCAATACGTATCTTTTTTATTTTGGCTACTCTGAAGTTGGAGCATTTGAGCAAGATGCTTAAAGAAATCAGAAGAGTAATTCAAAACCAGTTATTCTTAAAAATTCATTTCCAAGTGATGTACTAATAATAATGGTTATCCCCTGCTGGTGAAAGGCAGCACAGAATGTTCCAAGGAGCAGGAATACTCAGAACAGATCTCCCAGACTACCCCACTCAGCAGACTGTGAGACCTATCCCCAGCTGACACTTCAGCTTTGGGTTATAATCAGTATTCCCACTTTTACCTTTAGCCTTCCAGCCCCAAGTTTGAAAAAGATTACTCCAAAGCTTTTAGTTCAGGTACCAGGTATTGCACAGAAGGAAAGAGGATGGTTAGAAAGGCGGGATGGAGAGGGCTGCTGGGTTACCTGAGCGATCGCTGCCTCGTTGTCAGCCAGCCCCAGCAGGAAGATCCTCACTTTGTCAATCTTCACTGGGACAGTTCTCCCTCTCCATTCCACCTCGCTCATCGTGGCTGCCTGCTTTGCCCGAGTCTGGGTGATCAGTGCCTGCACAGAACACGCTGAGCTTAGGAGCCTGAACTTACAGAGATGCAAAACTGAACCTCCTGAATTCATGTTAGGCTTGACTACTTTGAAATCAAAGGGTTTTTGGGAAAGTGTTGCTTCCCACGGAGCCCAAGCTTGCTTGCTCACTTCTATTCTAGCTCTTGAATTGCAATACTGCTGCAGCAATATTCATGCTCAGCACAGAGACAATGAATATTTCAAGTTAAAGCATGCAAATAAATTACCTCCAGTTTTTCTGCAAGAAGACCTTCAGTGCCACCAGACCTCAGTCTCATCTGCATCAACTCATTCATGGCAGATTGGTCACCTGAAAGAATCAACAAATTGAGACCACATTTCCATTTGACTTCAAAATTACTTTCATATACAAAAACTAATCATTAGAGTTTATACTGTCAGTTTAGGGACAAACTTGCAGTTTCATTCTGACTTCACAGGCAAGCTACCACAAACTGTTCATCTGTCTTTCTACACATAACCACAGGTGCTGTTGTGAAATGAAGCCCTTTCTCCATTGCTAAACTGTCCCAGAGCACGTGTGGAATTTCCCCAAGATACTATGGCCTCAGTGTCACTTAGACCAGGATTTAACTAAATCAATATTGCTTTCCTGTGAACAGATGAGGCTCCCCCTTCCCTTACCAATGTTGTAGGCACAGTAGCGGATGTTGGGCGAGATCTCCTCCACACGCTGGTTATACAGCACAGCTTGTTCTTCTGTGAAAGCATTGGCCAGCTTTTCATAGATGGTCCTACAGCAAAGGACAAATGTCAACACTGCAGTGTGTGTCACTTGTGAGGTGCTATCCTAAGGGAACGGTTTGTGTCTCTGCTCTGGAGGATGCTATTTCTTCAGTAGCACCTCCCAGTTAAGCACAATTAACTGAACAACTCACAGAGGTGCTGTACATAACTAAAGGGATCCAACACTATTTACTGAACAAAGCTGGTGAAGTGAGGGACTCACTTGCATTTGTTGAAAGCCTCCATTGCTGCCTTCCACTCCTGGTGCTCGAAGCGAAGCATCCCAGTGAGATAAGCCATGTACGCCTGCACACAGAGCGAGGGCAAGGTCATTCCCCCACCATCAACAGCCTAATTAGTGCCACCTAATTAGTGCCACCTTTAGCATCAAGGCTGCTGTGACTCCTGCAGTGAGTGACTAAGCTTTGCCCTTTTCATTTGGGCTTCCCACAGAAGACAATTGATAGGATTTGGATGACACATTACAGCTACCTACCTTTTCTCCTTTAACTGACTCTGCTACATTTCTAAGGGACCACAGAATCATAAAATAGAATCACAGAATGGAATCACAAAATGGAACGGGTTGCAAGGAAGTTTAAAGATTACCTAGTTTCAACCCCCTGCCATGGACAGGGACACCTTCCACTAGACAAGCTTGCTCAGAAATTAAAGCAAAGGTATTTCTTGCTTGTTATGCAATGGCCCACTGATGTCACAAAATTTTTTTCCCAGCAATATGCTATACAACAGCAGTTTAATTAACTGAGTACAGCCCTGCAGCCCTTTGTTCAAAGAGGTCATAACAGTTGTTTGCTGTTTTCCAGGAAGTGAACCCCTAAATCTTGTGTCCTAGGTGGCTACCTCAGCACATTTAACAAAAAGGTAACAGCAGATAAGCAGTTTCTTAGGCTGTGTTCCATCGTCTTAGTCGCCCTCAATTCTTTGTACTTTTATTACCTATTGAGAGACAGTAATTATTTCTTCACCCCAAATCCAAAGTTTCCTTCTTCATCCTTTGCTGTACAACAAGATGAAAGTATCAGTGGTTACCTGAGCTTCCAGCTTTGTCTTGGCATCCACCCTGTTGCTCTCACAGAGCCTCTCCAGCTCCTCGGCGTGTTTCACGGCCTTGCGCAGCCGCGACAGCAAATGGAAGCGCTTGCGGGGCTCCGTGTTGGCCTCCTGCTTCAGCTGCATGGCATAGCTCCAGGCCCTCTCTGCATCCATCAGGATCAGCAGCAAATACCTGCAGGGCACAGGAGGGTCCGTGGGAGAATAATGACACTCAGACAAGAGTTGCATAACCACCAGTTCTTCGCCATTTGGTCTGCAAAGTCTGGTAGCAGAAGTTCAGCTTGGTTAGTAAGAGACAGATGCTTTTACTTCTCAATGTTCTAAGCACACGGAGTCTTGCTATTCCTAACTGGTTTCTGCTGTGTTTTTCACTCAGAAGTGTAATTATCCCACTGAGGAAGAGAATTTGTTATCATTCTGTAGCACCACAGACACTGCAAAGCCAAGGGATTTATCATTTTAGGCCACTCTTTAAACTGGTTCAATATGTTCTTAACAACACAGGTGAATGCAGCATCATGTGTTGTTCTCCCACAAGAAAAGACGAGACAGGAGACATTTCAAGTGTTCCTAAAAGACGGGAATTGAGCCCAAAATCCTGTCTATTCTCCACATATTCTGCCAGATGAGCATTCTATCAAATTTAGAAGATTTAAGTAAAACTTGCAATGCAATATTTCTGTTCAAAGGGAAGGGATTGCATCTCCAACCACAACCTTGCTGGCTACACCATTTACATTACCAGCACTCCCATGGCTACCTTGCAACAGACCAGAATAAGCATTTCCTCTTTAATGTCATAGGAATTTACTGATTATCACACTGGTTGCAGCTGGATCTGAGCAGTGTCTCTTGCACCTGCACTGCAGCCTGAACTTTTATTAATATCAACAACACACATCTCAGAAAAGTTTTGGATGATATTGCACAGAACAGTTTTCCACCTGATACAGAAACTACTGAAAGAAACTCTTCAGTAACACACTGAATTCTCAGTTCCATCCAGTCCTTGTACCTGTTGTCTGACAGAATCTCTTCAGTTACTTTCTTCCCAGTAAACTTGTGCCTGTTGCCCATCTTGAAGTTGAGAGTTTTGCGGAGCCGCCTCAGCCTGCGGGAGCAATAACCCCTAAAGAAAAGACAACCACGGTCAGTTTGGCCAAAGGACAACTTTGCTTCTGTTTACTGCTCTATCCAAATAGAAAAAAAAAAAGACTAAAGGCTATGCCAGGCAATGTTTTAACAACTAAAACTCCATGTGTGACATATGGTAGCTCTAAAACTACCTGTAAAGCAGCAATTGCTAGAAAACAAGGTAAGAAGACACGTAGTTATGCATGATCTTGAAAAATCAGGGTGATGTTCTCATTACTAACTGCTTTATGTGTGTTTATTGAACACTGAGTTCTGGAGGGTACAGTGACTATCAGGGAGGTGTGAACTCAAGCTCCTATGGGCAGCGGAGATGCAAGAGCCAGCCTGCACAGCCACAGCACAGCCAAGGGAGATCAGCACACATGGCCTCAGACAGAACAGCCTGTCAGGGGTATTCACCTGGCAGATGGGTTTTGTTGCCTGCTACAGGGGGGTTACATTTTAAATGAAGTGAAGCCAAGCCCCAGGAGCAGCTCCCAACACTCACCTGTACCTCTGGAAGTCCCCATGCCTCAGGCCGTGCTGCTGCTGCGACTCCTTCACGATCTGCAGGACTGCGGCTCGTGTTAAGGCACACTCACAGTGCAGCTGGCACCAGCTCCTCCTTCCACCCCAAAATAACACGAGGGAACCCCATAGATCCCATTAAACAAACCCAATTCAACCAGTGGGGCACCCCAAAACCTCCTAAAAACAGGGAGCTGATGGTTCTAAAGCACCTCATGAGTCCAAGGCTCACTCCAGAGCTCCTGACTGTCAGCAGGGACCAAGACAAACCTCAAGCACATCCTCCTACCCATCCATGGGACTGCTGCTGTCACCAGAGCTCATTCTGGGATAAGCAGCTGTGCCAACAGACCCAGCCAGGATAACACACCTGACTGCCCCAGCCTGGCTACAGGACCTCCCCAGCCACGCTTGTGACACAGTTTTACTGGCAGAACTGAGGCAGAGAGAAGCTTTCCTGTCCTGAAACGTCCCCTCTAACAGGAAAGGATAAAACCACCCTGAACAGAATCACTGCAGCCTCCCCAGCATAGCTTCCACAGAGTGCCTTCTGAGCACAGAACCTCATAAAAGAGATTTTGGAAATAACTCAGGGGGCTGGTTTTCTCAATTTTTCAGCACATTTCTAGTCCTGCTGCACATTGCTGTAACAAATATCTGTGACACAAAGCAGTGCCCTGTGACCTAGGACACCACCACTCCATCATTTCCATCCAGTCTCTGCATCCTTCGGTGTATTTGCAGATTCCCTGCACTTCCTTTATTCCCTCATTTATTCCTACCAAATAAAATCATGCCACAGTCCAGTAAATCTGACGGTTTTCATTCAGTTTACAAGGCAGGTTATTTTGTGAAATAAAATCTCCACCATAAACACGAAATCTCTGTGCTGTATATAGTCACATCCTAAAATTTCCCTTTTAAGGTTTATCAAGAAGCCTTTAAAAAAAAACCCAACACAAAACCAGAATGTACAACAACCCCAACAAAAGCCCCACTATTACTATACCTAAAGAAACCACCAAACATTTAAAGTTTAAAATGCCAGGTGTCTATCAAGGTGTTTTCTTGGGCCTACACCTAAAAGAAAGTCTCTGAAGTATTAAAAACCTGCACCAATAGTTATTACACTGAATTATTCTGTATTTGCAGAACAACCAAGTCGAAATGCAATGTCTCAACACAGCCCTCCTCATCCCTGCTGTCTACCCAAGATTGTTTTAGGACTCTCTTTTATCTTGCACAGTTACTCGCTGAATTCATATCCCATGAATTTTTAAAATTTTTTCAGTGACTTAAGACATTCCCAACATTACCAGGGCATTTACCATGTCTGCATCTTACTCAACAGTTACTGACTGCACAACACCTGCCATATGCCACGTGGAAAACTGCAACCTGATTTCCCCCGGGTTTCCCTCTGACCCAGAAGATAAAACTCAGCTCCATCACAGCTGTGCAGCTGGACTGGTTTCACATCGAAGTTTCACCTACAAAAACTCCACGAGCTTTACATGCCGAGATTTTAGAAGCACTAAATCTGCAGGAGCCAGTCTGCCACCCCAGTGCACCTGCTAAACATTTTTTTACCTATTACTGCTCATTTCAAGCTGCAGTATCACCACGAGTAGCTCACGATACTGCTCTTATCCTAAAGCACAGAGCCCAGCACACAACTCCGCTGTGGAGACTGACGCCAGCTGTCACGCGGTTCAGAAGGAGAAGCCGCACAGGTAATTCCATAACTCGGAAAAGCCAGGCTGACCCGTTTTATCCAAACCCTCACGCAGGCCCAGGCCAGCACCACGCGCATCTCCGGGGTGGCCCTGCACGGGGTCCGAGGCCGGACCAGGGGAGT
>VXAD01012891.1:178110-223287 GCA_013399195.1 Dicrurus megarhynchus | reverse complement strand
GGACCCCCGCACGCTCCCCACGCACCCCCTTCCCCGTGCGTCTCCCGTGCGCCCCTTTTCCCGTTCTTCCCCTTCCCGTGCGTCGCTGGTGCTCTCCTCACTGTAGTCTCCTTGCACCCCCTTTTCCCGAGCATCCCTTCTGTGCTCCCCAGCGCGCTCTCCTTGCACCCCCTTTTCCTTTGCATCCCTGCTGCACTCCCCACTGCACCTCTTTTCCTGTCCACCCCTTTCCTGTGCATCCCCGGTGCGCTCCTCACTGACCTTTCCCTGCACCCCCTTTTCCTTTTCCTCCCTTCTGTGCTCCCCGGCGTGCTCTCCCCGCACCCCCTTTCCCGTGCAATCCCCGGTGCGCTCCTCACTGATCTCTGTGTGCATCCCCTCACCCTGTGTGCCCCCCCGGTGCCTTCTCCACGCACGCTCCCCCACCCAGCCCCTGTCCGTGCACTCCCGGCCATGAACGGCTCGCTGGCGGGCTCCGGGGGGGGCTGGCAGCCCGAGTCCGTGATCATCCCACTCGTGTACCTCGTCATCTTCCTCGTGGGCACAGTGGGCAACAGCCTGGTCCTGGCCGTGCTGCTGCGCAACGGGCAGGTGAAGAACACGACCAACCTCTTCATCCTCAACCTGGGGGTGGCTGACCTCTGCTTCATCCTCTTCTGCGTCCCCTTCCAAGCCACCATCTACACCCTGGAGGGATGGGTGTTCGGGCCCTTCATGTGTAAGGCTGTCCACTTCTTCATCTACCTCACCATGTATGCCAGCAGCTTCACCCTGGCCACCGTCTCCCTCGACAGGTAGGAAAGGGAACGGGAGGGGGTCCCTGCACCCTGAGGCTCCCCTTCCTCTGGATCCCACCTGGGCAGAGAGGGGACAAAATCCCCTGGAGCTAAATCCTGATTGCTGCGATCTCCCGGGGCTCCTGGGGGAATCAAGGAGCATTTCCCAGCTGATGTGTGCAAGGAAGTGCAAGCATCCAGTATGAGGTCCTGCAGAGGGCTGGATGAGGAGCCCTGGCCCCAGTGCCCAGCTGGAGGAGGCTTTCAGCCCCAGAAGCTGTAGGACTGGGATTTATCCACAGGCTCTGGCAGTGAAGTGGGGATGAAAGATGAGAGAGAAGCAAAGCTCAGTCCCTGAACAGCTCTGGCTCTTCCCGCGATGCACTGAGAGAGCCCCTACCCTCCCAACAGCCCCCAGCAAAGCAGGCAGACCTTGAAGAGGAAAAACACTGGCGTGTTTGAGCTGAGGTACTGATTTTCCCACTCTCCCCTTCTATTAGCAAGCAGCCCCTTTCTCTCCCAGTGCTGTCCCTCATCCCAGTGATTATCCCAGCCTGTTCCAGGGTGGGTTTTGCTGGGAAGCCTGTTGCTCCTGCCTGTGCTTTACCTCAGTCCCTGCCTCTGCAAGGCTGATGAGTTATGACCCTGCAGCAAGCGAGAGGCTGGGAGCTCCCGGTGCTGCTCCGCTCAGTGCCCAAAACCTGCGAGAGGGATGTGGAAAGTCCATATGCCAGCCCCCTGGGTGCCAGGCTGGATGTGTCCTGCCATCCTAGCATGGCACTGCACTGGCTGCTGACAGCACCCCCCGGGAGCTAAAACACATCCAAGGACTGCCTCTCCTCCTGTACCCCATGGAGCAGGAGGGAACAGACGTGTTGAGCAAGGGAGGGATTGCACAAGCCTCAGATCAATTAAGGGACCAGCTAATTACAGAACTGAAAAGGGGAGATGGGCTCTCATGTGCCAGTACGAGGAATGCTGTGTCTGGGGATCCCAAGGACTTGCTCCTGCCTTTGTATCCTCACTGCTCCAATCACTTGTGCCAGACAGTGATGATCAAGTGAGGGTCTGCTGGATTAGGGGAGGGACAGAATGGGACCATCCCCATTGTGCCCACAACCACTGCTAGGTGCAGAGGGCAATGGGACAGGGTCAGGGAGAGAATCTTCCTCAATCCTTTGTGCTGCACAGGGTCCCTAAGAAGCACCAGGCAATCAGTTGTGTGACTAATTGCCCTGAAAAGCTCAAATCCATCATTTCTGCCCTCTCTCCAATCTGCTCCTGGAGGTGCTCTCTCTTTGCCCTCCCCAGGACTGCAGCCGTGTCCCTCTCCCTTTCCCGTGCAGGTATTTGGCCATACGATACCCCCTGCACTCCAGGGAGCTGAGGACTCCCAGGAACGCCCTCCTGGCCATTTGCCTCATCTGGGGGCTCTCCTTCATCTTCTCGGGCCCTTACCTCAGCTACTACCAGGAGTTCCAGCTGGCCAACCTGACCGTCTGCCACCCCATCTGGGAGATCTCCCAGCGCAAGGTCATGGACATCTGCACCTTCATCTTCAGCTACATCATCCCCGTGCTCATCCTGAGCCTCACTTACATGCGGACTGTTCGCTACCTGTGGCGGTCCGTGGACCCTCTCCAAGACATGTCGGAGTCCAAGAAGGCCAAGAGGAAGGTCACCAGGATGATCATCATTGTCGCCGTCCTGTTCTGCCTCTGCTGGCTGCCCCATCACCTGGTCATCCTCTGCGTGTGGTTCGGGTACTTCCCCCTCAACCACTCCAC
Organism: Dicrurus megarhynchus; assembly: GCA_013399195.1. Lineage (NCBI taxonomy): Eukaryota > Metazoa > Chordata > Aves > Passeriformes > Dicruridae > Dicrurus > Dicrurus megarhynchus. Next base: position 220,724 of record VXAD01012891.1, on the reverse strand, counting down.
GTACGTGCTCCGCATCCTCTCGCACGTCATCTCCTACGCCAACTCCTGCGTGAACCCCATCGTCTACGCCCTGGTCTCCAAACACTTCCGCAAGGGCTTCAAGAAGATCTTCAGCTGCCTCCTGCACAAGAAGGGAGCGCACAAGGTGCACATGGCCCAGGCTGCCAACACGGTCAGCACGCTGGAGGCAGAGCTCAGCGAGGTGACCCAGCTGAGCGAAGCGCTGCCCGGCCGCTCCGCTGCACGCTGCAGGGTCCCCGCACAGCCCTGGGGAGAGGCAGAGCTGGTGGGACAGCAGCAGAGAGCAGATGGCTCCTCTGTCACCTTCAACGTCAGCTAGCAGAGCTTCCTCCCACCCCATGGCTTTGCAGTCTCCTGCAGCATCACAGGCCTGGGGCTGGGCTACGTTTTGGGTTGAAATGGGTCTAGTTGAACCCTTTTCATTCAAATGCATCCAGATTATCATAACAGTGATGCTGCTGATACAGGCTCAGCCAAGAACCAAGCAAGGACAGGATTTGCTTCCACCAAGCACTTGCTGAGAGCAGAGATCAAACCCCAAAATCCACTGCCATGTGCAAACACCCATTCCTGTCATGGATGGACTTACTCGCTGTTGCATCTACACCCAGAGCCTGTGGAAAGCTCCGGTCCCTCCAACCAGCACAGCATCTGGAGTTAGTGGGTGCACTTTCAGGGATATTTGGAAAGTTTTGGTTTGTTTGTGTCCTGGTTCAGGAGCTGCATCCCAGGGCAGTGCTGGACACAAACCCAGCTCAGGTAGAAAAATCCAGGAGCGAAGCACAGAAGGTCACTGAGGACCAGCAAGGAGGGAGGTTGTTTGCCAGGGAAGCACAGCCATGGACCACAGCCCCGTGGTAGGGGAAGGATTTTAATGCCTTTGGACAGCCTGGGGACAGCTCAGCATCTCAAACAGGCTCGTGGAGACGAGCAGGGCACTGACACTGCTTCCCTGGGCAGGACAGCCAGGGCTGTGTGAGAGCTGGGGGTGCCCAGCAAGCCGGGGAAGCCTCAATAAAGCCCCTCCATCCCACCTGCCGTGTCCAGCTCCCTTGGGAAGCCCCACAGCAGCAGAGGAGAGGCGGGTGCTGGGGGTGGTGGGACTTGCTGGGTGCAGGGAAGCTGAGGGGGGGTGGAGGATGTGGTGATGTCCGAGCACATCCCTGGAGGGGGGTACTGCAGCACAGGAATGTCACTGCAGCCGCTGAGTGCAGCTGTCCCTGCCCACAAGAGGCTGCTGTGTTTCACACCCTCACTTCATAACCCTGCAAAGGCTCCAACAGGTGCCTGAGCCCTGTGACCACCACCAGCCAAGGGCTTTAAGCGAAGATCTTTCTTTTCTTTACCACAAGAGCATCACTGGACTAGGATCAATTCACCCTTTGGAAAACCCCGTGGCAAGAGCACAGCCAGAGGTGGTGGTAAAAGTGCCGGGGAGCTGGGATGAGCTGTGCTGGTGCATCCCTGCAATTCCCAGGTGTGTACCCCAACAGCCCCCACGAAGGTCAGGTCTCTATAAACCTCCAGAGGCTCTAAGTCTGTCTGCACAGATTTCACTGTTGTGAATCCCCACGGCAGAGCTCCCCAGGATGGGGATGGATATTTCTGTCCAGGACCCTGGCTCTCCCTGGGGTTCTGATCCTGACACAGCCCTCCACCCAGCCCCAGTGTTTGGCCTTTTTTCTTAAGAAGCTTTTGACTATAAAACATTTCCCCTGCTGAGTGTTATTACAACCAGATCTTCCTCTCCGTGGGGAGAGGGCCATAAATCGGCCACCTCCTCCTATCAGTAACGGTGATATTTAGTCTAGTCCTGTTCCCAGCATAAGTCACAGAGAGCAGCGTATAAACAGCTCCATTAATTACATCTGCATTTATCTCTCCCCTCAACCCTTCACAGCCAGGGAAAACATTGGCTCAGCTGCACAAACACAGCTAAAAGCCTTATCTTCCTCCTGCCCTCGTCTACCTCTGCTCAGAGAGCTGCAGGATCTGGTTCCAATGGATCCCACACACACCGAGGGGTTCAATCCACTCTCCTGGACAGTTATCAGCTCACCTTGGGGATGGAGATGTTGTCCCACCACCTCTGCACTGCCCAAGGGCACGGGCCCCTGTGCTGGCATGGCAGGGGATGCAGCGTCCCCTGTGCCTTCATGGCATCAGAGGAGACACTGACTCTGCTCCCCCATCCATCCCACCCCAGCCCTTTGACAGCCTCCCAAGCCCATGGCTGACCCTGCCCTACCCTACTAACTGCTCTAGAGCTGCCCAGACACCCCATAACCACTTTGAAGACACATCCCAGGACACCCCTAACTCAGCTCCCAGCCCAAAGCATCACCGTGGCCCCTCTCCCAGGCCATGGGCACCACTGGCACCTGCTTGTTTCTGGTCACTGTTCAGCAATGAGGTCCCAAAGGGTGACAGTGGGCTGGGGGCAGGCTCTGCACAGCTCCCAGCCTGGGGGGCTGCACCTCACTGCTGCCTCCAGCACCCCCAAATCCCCTCTGACATGCACCATGGCTCACATGGCTGCTCTCACCCCCTCCAGGAGCAGAAAGGGGCTGGTGATGATCAGACAGCAAGGTTAGGGCTTCCACAAGGTCAGGGCTCTGTGTTGTGACACATCCAACCCCTCTCCTCAATTTATGGATCCTCACCCATCCGTTGGCTCTCACTTGTCTGCAGCTGTAGGAGTGAAGCCTGGGCCAGCTGCTGGATCACTGCACCGTTTACAGCATATACAGAATTAGAGAAAAAAGCCCCTCCTGCTTATCTGACACTGTCCCTGCTCATCTGAGGAGGAAACCATCGCCCTCACACCCAGCCCACACCTTGATGAGCCCTCCAAGGGCAAACACAAGGTTTTGCTGCCAACACAAAACCTTATGGGGAAGCTGCTTTCCCCCTCAAATAACAGGGTGTATCAGGCCCAGATGGAAAAGACAAGAGCATCAGGACCTGCTGACACTCAAGGCACTCCCAGCTGAGAGAAATGGGCTTCTAGTCCATTCCCTTGGGAGGTTTTATCTTAAATTAAGAGCACTGCAAGTCCCCATGTTCCAGTTAAAATTTAATAAAAGCATATTTAACTGGAAGTGAAAAATGAATAGGCTAAACTCAGCTCCCATCAAGCCCAAGAGCAGGCAGGGAGACAAGGGACACTTGGCTGAAAGCTCAGTTAGTGTGAGTTTTCCAGTGAGCTTTCCACACAGATTTATCACTAGGGAAGATTTACACAGATTTATAACATAGAGAAGTTATTTTGCGTTGTGAGTTTGTTTTCAAACACTTCCTCTGCCAAATTTACTCCCCAGTATGAGGAGGCAGCAGGTAGCACCTTCAGACCCTAGCAAAGCCCCCAGCATGGGCCACTGGGCAACTAAAAAATAAACAACGAAGAAATGGGGCTCTGGCCTCAAAACCTTGGAAATCAGAGATGTGTTCCCTGGGTCAGGGCAGAACGGGAGGTGAGGGAAGGGGGTAAAACCCCACAGGAGCCTTGGGAGAAGCAGAGGGGGAGGCAGAGGGAGTTCAGCACCACTCCAGGCTCCACTCTCAGCTCTTAGAGGGGTGTGAAGGGCTCAGCTGTGAGAGAGTCAGACTGTGCTGGCTGCCACAGTCGCTCTTAATTAACGTGTTGCAAACACATTCCTTACCATAAAAAGCCAAGGAGCACACGGAGCCCTCCCCTGGCGCTGCGCAGGGTCGGACACGAGCTCAGCCTGGAGGCTCCCCCGCTCCTGCCCTGAGGAAGGGGTGGCTCAGGAAAAAACGTGCTGCTGCTCCCAAAGCAGGTCTGGCTCCCCACGTTCATTCCCTGTGCAGGGGAGAGGCAGACAGTGAGGGAATGCTGAGTGGGAGGCTGGATTTAGGAAATGGGGACCAGGTGGCTCAGCTTTCTCTTTAACTCAGGGAAGTGAGGGTCTTGATTCCCACGTGGGAGCAGCAGAAGCTCCCTGTTCCCCCAGGGAATCACCACCTCCAGCTCCTCCTCACTGCACAGACATCATCAAGCTCAGCTCTCAGCCCCCAGCAGCCTCTTACCGCCATTCCTTCCTCCAGATGCAGCCAGGGCATCCCTGGGGTAGAAACAACCCAGTCAGCTAGTGCTGGTAATGGAGTGACCAGGAGGGAGCAGGACATTTTGCATCCCATCTCTGGCTGCATCTCCCCCCGCCCAGCCCTGGTCTGCTACAGCTTTCCTGGGGCAATAGGCTGACAGCAAAGCCCAGAAAGGCCTCTTTTGGTGGGGACCATGCAGAGGCATTCCCAGAGCTGCTGGAGAACAGGATGTAGCCCTATCCCAGACCCTTGAATGATCTCATGCATTTTCTTTTGGCTCTGGTCGGCACAAAAGCATCAGCTCAGGGAGGGTTTCAGCTCTTACACACTGGCTCAGGTGCTCCAGAAATGCTGCAGGCAAAGCTCCCCCTCCCCTCTCCTGGCTTTTCCTGCGACCGTTCCAGGTGAATTGCCTCACCCTGGGATCAGCTGCAATAAAACATGGTTTACAGCTCAGCGTGAATTCCACGCACTCTCCTCAAGAAAGAAATTCATATTCATCTGTTTCTGCAGTGGCAGAAACAGATCCAGAAAGATGGAATCCAGCTCCTTCTGGTGAATGTCAGAGTGTGTATCCAGCAGACTCAACACACTGCATGTAACTCAAGTCGGCAGAGCTTTGCTTATGTATAAAAACACTGTCCAGCGCCTGCCGGCCTCTGGAGGCTCCTGGCGCTGGCAGAGGTTACAAAAAGCAAGTACAAGATCTCAGATTACCACAGACATTTGAGATTTGACAGCAGGAAGAAGGTCCCTGCAGGGAGGGCTCTCGTGCTGGCACTGTGAGCCTGCATGGTCAGACACATAAAACAGTCAGGTGCAGTGGTCAAGACTTGGACTCACACCATGGTCCAGCTCTGGGCTGGACAAGCCTGTCCACATCTGCTGTTTTTCAGGCATTTGCTACACCAGGCTGAAGAAGAGGAGGTCAGGGGTTCAGAAAGGCAGGAGCTACCTGAATAACATCTGTCTGAGGAGGCACAGCCCAGGCAGGCAGCTGGGTCTGCCACAGCAGGACCTGGGCTCTCATCCAGGCTCTAACATCCAACAGCTCCTCCATGGAGCTGGGCTAATCAGACACCAGCAAACACTGCTGTAAACACTGCTCAGGTGAATAATGGATTTGCCCCAGATTGCAAAGCAGCAGCCATTGTGAGTGCTCCTCGCTCTATGGAAACCCTGTATTTCAATTGTTATAGGCAAACAATGGAGCAGGCAGCGGGAAAGAGGGAGGGGGGAGCAGCAAGTGCCTGGCCAGAGACCACAGATACAACACAGGAGCTCCAACGCTCTCAAAGGCCTCAGTGCAAAGTGTCAGAGTCCAGCTCCCGTATCAAAGTCTGCCAGGATTGCTCCAAGGCACGTGGGAGAGCAGCACTTGCTCTTCACGTGATGCCCATGGGTAAAATGAAGGGAATGGGCTTGGCTGCTTGCAGGGAAGAGATGCATCAGGTTTAGGAAGACAGGAGACAAAGAAAAACAGGGATGGGAAGAAGGTGCAGAGTGGAAATCACTATGGGAACACTTGCTCTGCCTCAGGTCAATGAGGGGCAGCACCCAGCCAGGCCACCATGGAGCTCCCTCTGCTTCCCACTGCTCTGTCACAGCTCCAGGCCCTGCCATCACCCCACTGCCACTGCCTCACATGGAACAGAGCACTGATACAGGTCTGGTTTTGGGGTAAGACATCCCTGTACATGACTGGACTGCAGCCCTGCCAGCCATCCCCAAACCCCAGAATCAGCATCGAGCCCCATCACTGAACTAAATAACAGTTGAGATTAACAATGTGAAAATAATTTGCGATCCTACAGAACTGAGATTCCCAAAATCCATCAGGGAAGCAGGTGGCACCATTTGGAGCTCTCAACCTCCTGCCCTTAACAGAAGGGCTGTACCCATATGGGGAATTTTTTTGTGGTGTATTTTGTTTTTCTTTTTTTTTAAACACACTCCCCATGTCTGCTGCACATCAAGGCAACAACACAAACCCAGTTGAGGTGGATGTGCAAACACAGGAGCCCACAGGGCAGACTTTGCCTTACCCCATGGATCTGGAGCAAAAACAGCCAGGAGTTAGTGTTTCCACAGGTTTATAAATCTGATAAATACAAGTATAACAACCCTGCCCACCACAATGGGGCAGGGGAGAAGGGAAGGGAGTCCCAAAGGTTGCTGAGAGATCACTGGCTTGTACTTGGCAGCTGGAGAGTTCACGACAGCTGGAAATTTATGCTGATGTGTCAAACAGCTTCTCGATCATCTCCCCCACCTGGTCGACCTGGTATTTGATGTACTTCTCAGGGTTCTTGGTGAAGGGCACGTTGCCATATCTGCAAAAGAAAACAGGTGACAAAACAACTGGAACACAGCAAAGAGACCCACTGGCCCCTCCTCTGTCACAAATCAGCTCCACTCCAGCACATCCCACCCAAATTGACAGGGTATCCTGTACAGAGCAAGTGACCTGGTTACAACTGGCCTCACAAATTTTACATGAACAGCCCAGGGAGTTCAGGGCTTTGTGCTCACTGACCAAGGAATCAAGGGTGACAGCAGATGTTTGCAAATACTCCAGGTCAGCTTGGGGATGTCTTGAGTGTGCAAAGCAGAGAAGACAAGACAGGACAATAGAGAAGTGGCTTAGCTCAGGCTATGCAAGGCCCCAAAGACCTCAGTAAACCCAAAGAAGAAAGGACAGTGCTGCAGGAGGTCTCACCTGTTCAAGAAGGCACCATAGGTCTCTTTCACAATAGTTTTCTGTGCCTGGCGGATTTTGTCCCGTTGCTCCATGTCTGGGATTGCCCAGGCCTTCTGGATCTTACACAGCTCCTCCAGCCCGTCATTGAAACCCTGTCCAAAGCGAAACTCAGTGAGCAGCCCACCTGCAATCACACCTCCTCACAGTCTGTGGTCCTTCCCTCCCCTGTTGATCACTAAGACGTCTCCTTCTCAGGCAGATGGGTGTCCCAATCAACCAGGGGATGTTCTGACACCATCCAACACCTCCTTACCTTAAAGCGCTCCTTTATCATCTGCCTCTCCTTGTCCTTGAGCTGCAACAAGGAGGGAAAGGATCTTATTTCATCTCCAGAAAGAAATATCCAATATATATAAAAATAAGTATTTGCCCACAACTCCCCATCCAACCTAAGCAATATCCAGTACTTGGTTTGGTTTCCCTCTCCTACAGCAGTGTGGAGAGAGATGCAGAGAGCAGCACACCCTACACTCAGCTGAAGTAGGTTTAACAAGGATAATTTTCAGCCAGAACAGACACAAAAATAGACTTCTTTATGCTTCCAGCCCTTTCCAAGGGAAGATCTCAGGCTTTTTAAAATCCAAAATAGAGGCATCTGCTCAGGTGAAGATGTAAGAAGGGAGGCAGAGATTAAAAGACTTGGCTGAATCTGGGGCAGGGGAGAGCAGAAGGCACTGCTGCTCTCCACTTGTGCCAGCCACAGTGTTCACTCTGCAGAGTGCTACTGGCATGAGGTATAAAGAAGGTTTCTGAGAATTTTTTAATTTGACAAAGGAGATGATGTTTCTGGCAACTTCTGTCATGTCAAGCCCTTCTTTGCCCATCCTCTCACCTTCACTCCTGGTTGAAAGACAGGCAGGTTTCTCTCTAAGATGTAATCCATCACCTTGAACCAGCTGCATGTGCAATGAGATGGGAGAGAAGCAAAGGGTTACTCACACCTCTACCAGAGCATCTCTGTCTTCACCTGTGACCCAAAGTCCAACTCAAACAATACACACCCCAAAACTTTCCACAGTGACCCCTTCCCAAATTGGATTAATCGCTTGTAAACCAAAAAAACTCTGCTTTGGTTTTAGACAAGTTCCTGGTTTAGGTGAATCTCTCCCGCTGCTCCAGAAGCACTGGCTCCCAAGGAGCTCCCACAGTGACAAAAGTAAGAGAAAGGCAGAGGATGTCACCGACCTGCGCTGGTAGGTCTGGATCTGCTGCTCAATGAGCTCCCGGTAGGACCTCTCAGCTGTTTTCTGTGTCACAGCCACCAGCTGGATCAGCTCAGACCTGGAAGAGCAGGAAACCTGAGGAAGCACCTGAGCCAGCTGCTCTCAGGATGGCAGCATTTCAACCCCCCATCAACAAATTCCTTTCAGCCCTTCACAATAAAATGTTCCTTGAAATGTGCAAACTGAGAGACAGAAGCAACTCTGAGTTACTTTCCAAAGCCACATCCTCAATCCTCCCAAGATCAAAGAATTCTCTAAAACCTAAGGCATTTCCTAATGCTTTTATCTTCCACTCTCAGGTAATGTGATGTTTATAATACTGCAAAACCTTCAAAGAGGCAGTTTCAAGAATGGAAGAAAAAGCAGGTATGAGACAGGCTGGCAAGTGAATGCTCTCAAGGCAGAGCTCTGCTCCAAAACCATCCAATCAGCCTTGGACCTGAGGGAGGTTCACTCAGACACACACTTACTTCTCCAGAGATTTCAGAATGTAGTTGTAGTTGTTATGCAGAAAAATGGCACTCAAAGCTGGGTCTTCATAAACCTTGGATTTGCTAAGAAGGTTAAGCTGCAAGTTGCCCAGGACTTTACCTTAAAGAGGGAAAAACAGAGAACAAGAAGTTTTGCATTGAAACTTATTTTTATTGTCAAAGCAAATCAAGCTGTGGGCCCACAGCAAAGTGAACAGCTCAGGCCTGGCTGCTTGCACAAGGGCTACAATCACATGTACTTAACAGTCCTTACACACATTTTTTTTCAGCAAGTCACTAAAACCTCTCTGCAAACCTCTGCCTTCCATGCCTTGGCACTACTACTTTGGGTTCAGAGGAAGTCCCAGGACCTGCCACAACGCAGGCTCAGGCCTCACGGAAGCTGAAGGAGCTGATCTCCATTGTAACAGAGATAGGAACCACTGATCTCACTTTTTTAAGCTCCCCTTTGGCAGCTGAGAGCCTTCATGGGGTTGAAGGAGACAACGGTTTAAGGGAACAGCTCTGCAGCACAGCGAGCTGCTGCACTGTGCTTTGTCCTGTCCTACTCTAACAGTCTGAAACTCCCAGTCTGACCCTTTTTTCATCCCTCCCATCAGACTCCAGCTCAAATGTGGAAAGATCCCATGGAGAAGAGACACAGCCTGTGCTCTTCACCCAGGAGTGAGCCCAGTGAAGGCGTGTCCACGGGGCAGAAGAAGGAAGGTGTGCAGGGTACTCACAGATGTAGGTGCTCAGCAGCCGCCTGCTGAACTCTGAGCTGTAGCTACTGGCTGAGGAGCTGGTCTCTGAAAAGGAAAGTCTTAGGCCAGTTAACATGCTCTGGGAAGGGGGAATAGTGTGGTCAGCCTGCCTCTATTCCAACAAGCCTCATCCCTGTTGCTATGGAATTAGCTCCCATGGACAGTGAAATGAGCTCCGGCTTCAAGCCCACTGTCAGCAGCTCATCCGGGGTGAGGGGGCAAGAGCTCTGCACCCTCAGTCCTCCTGTCTGCAGCAAGTGCAGAGCACCCCAGCAGAAATCTCCCCTTTCCTTCCAGGTGCTCAGGGAACATCCTCTTGACCAGCAAGAGAGTCATTAAACTGCTCCTCCCCATCCTTCCCCCCCACCTGAAAAGGGTTGGTAAGCACTAGAAAATGGCAATCAGAGAACGAGCTGGAGCTGTTAACAGCAAGCACACAACAGCAATTGAAACAAGCAGAAGGGCTCTGGGAAGCTTCAGCCATCCCCATGGTTGCTGACAGGGCCTGCCTGGCTCTAGGAGGGACTGTGCCAGCTCGGGAGGCTGCCCCTACAGGCGGCAGTGACTCCAGGCTGGCACATGCTCCTCTGTCTGGAGATGGCTTTCTGCCCTTGAGGGCTTGTGGGCATGGGGCCCACAGGACACGTGGGGTGGCCACCTCCTCCTGCCCCCCTCCAGAGAGTTTGGCAGCCAGACCTAGCTCGGGTGGTCCGAGTTCACCAGCACCCCATGGGAAAGGCCTCGAGGCTCCTGTTGCTGGGAGCTGGACAATAAGGAGCTGAGTGCACATGGGATAAAGCATGACACCAGCTGGGCCAATCTGCTACCTGTGCCAAAGAGATTCAGTGCCATCAGAGTGTCTTGAGCCTGTTTCAGCTCTTGTGGCATCTCTCATTGTCTGCTGCTGACAAGCCCTCCCTAGTCTCTCCAGCCCACTGGCAAGGATTATTTACCCTCCCCTTCTCCCCCTTTTCAATTATGTGTTAATATATTTACAGCTGCTGGAGGATAAAGAATTAACGTACATCACCAGAGTCCGAGGCAGTATGAACAGGTAGGTGTGGGTAAGTTTGCTTACCTCTGGGATCTAAAGGAATATTGTATGTGTCCCCAAGAACTACAGAGATTAGGCAGAGCAGAGAGAAAAGGGGAGGGATGAGAGAGAAAAAGAAATGCAAAAGTGCAAAAAGACAGGTTAGAGACGACCATCCCTTTGAGAACAAAGCAGATATTAACACAGAGCAGCCACAGGCAGGTGCATAGGAGAGCAGGCAGGAGTTCCTCCAAGGCCACAAATGGAGTGGAGATCACAGAGGAAAGGCAGAGTCCAACCTCCTTCCCCTGCTGGAGACATTGTTTGCATTATCATTCGTTGTATTTAGCAAGACACCCCATTCCAAGTCAGTCCAAACCCACTTTCAAGACAAAGCTACCTCAAATCTGTGCTGACTTTTCAATCAGCTAAGACAGATCTCACTGCAAGACAACATGTCAAGACTTCCAAACAACAGTGCTGACATCACCGTTCAGGGGACAACATGGGAAACAGTTGATTGTTCCAAGAAAAGGCTCAGACCACTTCTTTGGCCAAGGAGAGAGAGTCAAGGCCCAGAAGGGTCTGAGCACACTGAGCTTCCAAGTGGAGAAGGCACAAGGCAGTGGCTAGAGGAGATGTGGCAGAAACAGAGACATCCTAGTTTGAGTTGATTTAGAATTAGCAGAGATTTCCAAACAGGACTTTGCAGGTAACAGTCTGGAGGCAGCTCTAAGCTTCCTCCTACCTCTGCTTCTAAGGAGCTCTTTAACCCTCTCCAGTCTGTGCCCCCTCAGGGCACTATAACCCCTGAACCTCCAGTCTGCTCTATTCCCACCTCCTTGAAAGCAAGAGCTCACTGGAGAGCCTGGAGCTGCTGCTCTGCACAGAACCAAGGATCCCACTCCAGCTGACATGCAGCAGCACCCTGCTACACGAGCAGCTCTCAGCTTCTGATCTATGCATTTATTTCTGCAGTGAGTCTCTTCAGCAGCCTGGAGAGTAGAACTAAAATTTGTCTCTCTGATAGGGCACACAAATAGCTCCAGAGTCCCAGCTTGCCCACGCCTCGAGGCTGAGGAGATTCTTGCTGCTGCTGTTGTACTCTGAGCAAAGGATGTGGTAGAGGAAGGTGCTGTTCACCACAGCCCAGCTGGAGCAGCCACCCTCACTCCAGCACAGTCACACAGCACCAGGCCAGGGCCAGACTTGGAGCTAAAAGACCCAGGCATCCTCTCTCAGAGAGCATCAGCAATAAACACCATCCCCATGGTACCTGACAGGAGCAAGTGTGGAAGGCCAGCAGGAAACTCTGCATCCCTTGGAGTTCTCCAGATAACCAACTATGTGGTCAAGGCAGATTGGAGGACAAGACAAACCACAGGGTGAAGGACAGGATGAGAACAAGCTCACAGTGCATGTTGAGGTTTGGTCACTTCAGGGAAGATGTCCAGGGAACTGGAGGAAGGAACTGCATGCCCAAGCAAGCCTCATGCATGCACCTACCTTGTGATGCCAGCATGGCACCTGCTGTCTCCTGGAAATCCAGTAATTGCTGTAGGAAAAGGATGGCCTGGAAGCAAGGGAAGGAATTTAGGAGCAACCAACATTACATCTCCTATGCTCTGCTGTTAAGGAGCATGAAGGACCACTTGTCCCCCCACACTTAAAGGCATTCAAGAAACAAATCACTGCACTCCTTTGAATTGCTGTGTTTTCCCACACATGGCTGAGTAAGGTCACCAGCTCATCCTGCCATGGAAACCAGGTAATTGTGTAATTGTTAATGCCAAGACACCTTAATTTGGGAAATTTCCCTGCTGCTCTATTTAAAACTCCTTCAGAAGCTGTTTTCCACAAAGGATGGTTCAAATCATCATCACGTACGTTGCTGGTGAGTTCGTGAACTGTCCCATCTTTTGGCATGTTGTACTCCTTGTCTGGATCATTCTGAAAAGGGAAGAGAGAGACTTAAGGTGAGCATGCAAGGGGAGACCCCTACAATACAACTGCTGCTACAAGTGAGCTGAAGGCTTCTTTATCCAGCCACTCCCAACATCCTCAGGCCCAGCTCTTGCAGTGCCATCTCCTGGTGCTCAGAAACCAGAGCTGCCATGCACCAGCAGCTCAGAACCTCAGGGGTCTGCTCAGCATGTGAGCATCACACCTTCAGCTCGCCTACCATTCACCAAGCCCACCTTACCCAGGGACAGCTTAACATGAGTCCTCCAAAACTTTTCAAGGCAGCAATTTTCCTTTCTTTTTAAATAGGATTAATTCTGAGATAGCCTTGGTATCTGCAGAGGCCTCGATGCTCACGTCAAATTACTTGACCCTGTTAAGGGTCTTAGGCAAAGGCCTTCTGTGTTTGAAACCAGCACCAAGCATTTGGTATCTGTCCTAAGCAATCCAGCAAGTTCCTGCTTCAGTCAGAAACTACATGGTCTCATGGAAAGCTGAAAACTAAACTAGGGGTTTTGTTCCAAAAAACCCTCTTCCAAGCCTGAGCAGAGACCACTGAGGAGAATCCTACCTTAATGTTGTCTGCAAACTCTTCCAGTGCCTTCGCACCAGTGGTCTCCATGGAAGTGATCAGCCCTGGCAGTTTGTTCTTAGTGCCTGCTGCAGTTCCCTGGAATAGTTCCACAATACATCAGAAAAGGAAAGCAAATAGTATCTTAACTTCCACCCAGCACCTACCTTCCCTCATCCCTCACCCCAGCATCTCATTCTCAGCTCCCCATGTGCCAGAAGAGTATTTACAGCACCATCAACAACACCTGAAATCCCACATTCTCCAGGCAGAAAGGGAAGATGTTGTGGTGCTCCATTGGGGTCAGGAGTTGAACTGAAAAGAGTTGCTGCTGAGAGATGTTGAGTTGCTGGTTCACCACCACAGAAAGGAGCAAGCTGTATTTGTGTCACTTCCAGTCCATGCTGGGGGACAGAAGCAGCATGGCTTCGCTCAAAGCCACTGTGATAATCCATTTCAGAAAGTTCTCCAGATAACCCAAGCCACAGGACCCTCTCCAATCCCATCACATTTACCTGCAAGACCTGGTCAAATTCTGGCTTCATCTGCTTGAGATGCTTCAGGATGGGGAAGATTGTGAGCACAGCTGAATAGTCGTGGCGGATGATGGCTTTGCGGGCAGCTGAGACAATGTTATCGCCCTCCATGATCAAGTTATCCAATGACTCCTGCAACAAAGCCAGAAACTCATGAGGAAGGACAGGACTTTTGCACAGGCAGCATAAAGGGCTCAATGCAGGACACCCATTCCAGATGCCCATTTGGCTGATGGGTCATTTGGGGTACCAGTGAGGGACTCTGAGCACGCGTTCTCCAGGCTCTGCGCAGGCCCTGGTTCCCTGAACAGCTCCTGGAGGACAAGCCAGCATCCTTTACAAGCACAGAGGCTCAACTGACCTGGATGAGAGAATCAAAGGTCTTCTTCTGGTGGTGCTCTGGGACAATTTCTGTCAGGAGCTGGTATTCACTCTGGGCCAGTTTGACGAAGGCACTGACGCAGTGGATGTACGCGTCGATCTCGATGTCGAAGACGTCGTCCCTCCCTGCAAGGGCAAGATGCCTTTGGTTTACACAAGGAGCACGAGGTTCTTCTGGGAAAGTTGGGTCTGGCTTTGCACCCATCCGTGTGTGAGAACAAGAGTCATCTTCTCACCACTCCTGCCTTGGGTTTGTGTGTGGGAATCTCTGAGTACCCTGCAGGAGGCAGGAAAAGTCACCCACAGTTCAGGAAACACACATCAGGGCACCACCTCTTTCCAGCCTTGTGACAGAAGGGAAGTTTGGAGCTCTTCTGGGATACAGGCTAAATTTAATCAAGGGCTTGAACACAGAGTACTAAACTCAGGAAGGTCTGAGGTGAATTATTCAACATCTCTGCTTGTATTTTTAGAATTCCTTATCTCCATCCGTCATGCAGATGAAGAACTGCCATTTGGCATCAACATTTCTGGGAAATAAAGGCTGTCCTGGAAGGCAGCTTCTTCCCACTTGCAGAAACAAGATAAAAACCAGACTGATGAACATTTACATCCTATGAAGCAGGAATATCAGCACAGCTAGGTGAGTTATCTGCCACAATGCTGCATACAAATACAAATGTCTGAGTCCTAGAATATGAATGTCTCGGCCAAAGATCCATCACAGATCCTACATGGTAGGCATGAGAAGTGATACAAGGGCCAGCACCAACTCATGCCAACCACTGCTGGATGTGTCTGCAGGACAGACACAGACAGACCCCATCCTGCAAGACAGTAAGATGGCACAGAGAGGCCTTCTCTAAGCTATAGGCTGCTGCTTCTCTCCTCCCAGAAACTTTTGATGGAAAAAGAACCAATTCTTCCCTATGCTGACAGGTCCCTCAGGTTGGTATTTCCAAAGTTTTGGTCAGCAGAGGACACACAGACTGCCTATGGTGCAGTGGTGCACTGTAGTGTGTGCTGCACGATCCCTTTCCTGCTTGCTTTGCTTCAGCACCCAAGAGGCCAGCAGCCACCTACAGGAAAATGTCCCTCAGCACGGTGACCTTTGGCTGGACAAAGTTGGGTTCCTTGTCTGAGGGCTTGTGGAGGTGTGATTAGTAGGAGTAATTTTACTGAGAAGAGCCAGAGCTTCTTAGCCAGAGGAGGCTCATGCTTCAGGACTGCTCATGGACAGGAACAGCCCTGGCTACACCACGACAGTGGGACACGCTGGGAAGCAGGGGGGACCAGCTGGTGCCCAGTGCCAACCCGGTACTTACCCGCAGCCGGCCCGTGCTTGTCGCTCAGGGCATCGGAAAGGTGCTTAACGCGTAAGTCATGCTCATGACCTAGTGAGATGGCAGCCGGCACAAACAGAAGGCGCAATTTATCCAGGGTGGTCACAGCAAGGACGCTCACTCTGGCTGGAAGCTGCTTCAAGCCTGGCTTATTTGATCTGGTGGACATCTTTTTCCCTACAGTCCCAGGAATGCTTCCTGACCAAATCCTTTTGTTGGGCTATATAGCGGTAGCAACCCTTTGAAACCTGATGAGAAGTGCGAGTTAAGTTGTTTCTTGGACCACAAGAGTTCCTTGAACCTCCTGCCATATGTTCTGAATGGGATTGCAGGCACCAGAGTCCAATTTTTACCCACAATCATTACAAATCCAAACTCAAAAGCCCTTCTCCTGCTCAGCATGAGAATTTTCCCCAACGTGAGTGATGTTAGTCACCATCTGGGGTTTAGCAGGCTACAGCAGAGGTGCTGAAGAGACCTGCTTTGGATGGATTCATAGCAGGAGGCAGGAATGTCTTAGAGATGCTTTGAAACATCTTCTCCCTTATCTGGCACAACCTCTAGGAGCAGAGGAGATCATAAAACAGGAGACAACCATTTAGGTAGGTCTCCACAGAGGAGATGTACAGGCACAACGCTCTGAGCCACCTGTGGTCTAACACTGCAGCATCAGGTTTGGAAAGGTCACTAGGAAACTGAATGTCTGAAAGTTCAGGCAAAAAGAAAAGAGAACAGGAACACCACAAGCAGATGTCAGCAGAGCTTCCATTACCCAGGTGGCTGTGGTGGGTCAGTGTTAAGGTAACATTCCTCTCCACCTCTACTCATGCTTATGGAGACTTGGAAATTCAGATAGCAAATTCTGAATAAATAGAATAAATAAAAGAAAAATAATTTGGCCCTTCAGCATCTCCTTGGTTCCCCAGTCCAACGCTGTCCACCAAGCACTGAACTAATGGAAGCCCCACCTGAGAAAGCAAGGCTGATACACAGAAAAAGTCAAGGGTGAAGTAGCTCGAGCTGTGATTACCTTCCATAGGAATGAGGTTAGAGGCCCCCTTTTTCCCATCTAGACCATGCTGAGAGTACTGTTTCAGAAGGTTCTGAGCCTTACGGATCGTGCCTGTCACCAGAACCAGAGAGAAGAGACAAGAAGACCTAGAAAATGAGTGAAAGAAAACAAACCCAGAACACCAGCCCTCCACCAGCAAGTCACCTGAGCCCAGCAAGAGGATGCTGGGCAGCAATGAGGATGCTCAGCACGGGAACGTGAACCCCAAACTCATGTCCAAGTGTGCAGATAATATGGCATTTCCAGAATGTCTCCCTGCTTTGAGGCTGGGGGCATAAATTCCAGCCAGGGATCCAGAATCGGTTTGGAGATGCAGCATGGTATGGCTGGGTGATAAACACAATCAGAGAAGGGAAGGCATGAAGGTCCCTTCTCTGTAATGGGTTTATTGAAGTTGGTACCCTGCATCCAAAGTTTGCTGCTTTTCCTCAGCTGTGGAAGCAGGGCTTTGCATATGGACAATTCCTGGCTGGCAACATGTTGCCTGCTCCTCGGAGCCACAACTGCAGTCACTCAGTAAGAGGTGCCTTTCTGAGGGGTATTTTCTGAGCATAATCAATGAAGAGCCATCAGGAGCCCCAGAGCCAAGACAAGGAATGGTACAGGAAGCAGCAAAAGGGTGACAACCTCTGGGCTTTTTTTGCAGCAGCAATTCCCATCACAGGAATCCCAGGATAATGGATGCTGCCCACCCATGTCTAACTTGCACTAAGCCACCCTAATCCCCAAGACACTTCTCTTCTAAAGAACTGCAAATCAATTAAAACCATGGAAAAAAAAATAACACTGGGTTAAAAGATTTATACTTTAAACACACAAAAACCAGACAGAGCTGAACAAAAGGCAGTGCTGGATATACAGCTGGAAAGCACAAAACAAAGCATTAATGTGACAACTGAAGCCTAGGCAGTGTTTCCACATTAAAAGGTTAGTTGTCATGCAACAAGCTACAATTATCACAAGCACACGGACACCCTCTCATAGCAGAGCTTTGCTGTTGCCTGCACAACAGGGAACTGGAAGTTTTGGGAAGGTGGAAGGGGTTTCTATAGGAGACCCAAATGAAACTGAACCAGGCTGAGGAAATGAAGAAGCCAAAACTATAAAAATGCTGCTGCCAAAATTAAGAATTGTTCTTCCGCTATAAAGTAATAAATACTTAAAACATGCAGAAAATCTGTACTTCCACCACTAACTGTGAGCCACAGTGCAGCCTGGAAATGCAGTGCTGGCTGCCCAGATGCTGGAGGGAGCCCAAGTGCACACTGCTGCAGAACAACATTCCGGGGTGCAGGACAGCTTCATCCCGTAAAGGGATTTATGGCAAGGGAAAGGAAACTTCAGGTCCCCCAGACAGCGGGGGAGAACAGGAGAAAGAAGTTCCCTTTGAATTACCAAACTGCTGGTGCACTTACTAAATGACAGAACATGGTTCCCAAAATGTAATATTTCACAGGTAATATTGTCCTTCTACTAGTTCAGAGTGTTCTCAACTGCTTTGCAATGAAAAAAAAAAGATCATCTCCATAAAACACATTCTTCTAGTAGGAAACTTCTCCCCTCTCGACCCACACCTGGGAGATGGGCTGTCTCACGCCCTTGCTGGCTGGTGCATTTGCTCCTAAGCTTCTGCCATATGATCAAGTGAGGGCTATGCCTCTTCTTCCAAGCTTCCTGATGCTCTTCACACCCCATATCTCCACTTCATTCTTAGCTACTTCCAGAAACCTCAAGAGCTTGGGCACACCAGCAAGCTCCTCTGAGCGAGGAGGGCTCTTCCTTACTGCTGCTCCCATGGCCCAGCAGCTGCAAAGCAGCTCAACCCAGGTACTTCTTCTACCCGTTCCTTCATCTTTCCCACTTTCAAGCATCTAGGGGGAGGGGAAAAATACAAAGGAATAAAACCAGAGGGTGAATTGGTGTGAAAACCAAGCAGACAGTACAACTGCTGCTGCTGTCAGCAGGATCTCACTCCACAGGTATGCAGTGGATGTTTTCACAGCCCACCCTTGATGGTTTCTTCTCTTTTTCCTTTTTTTTAACCTTTTTCTCAATTCCAGGAGCTGATTATGCTGCATTTTATTTGCATAAGCACAATTACCTGTGTTTACTGACACACACTGAGTGTTCAGTGTCCGGGGGCATCACTTCAGTGCTGCTGGATCCCTCTGACTTGGCATCATAATTAGGCTTTAATGGATTCTGGTGGAAGCCAAATGCTTTTGTTCCAGGATTGTTTTCCCCTATTAGGCAGCTCCCTAACCAAATGGGACTGTGTTTCAGCTACTAATGAAAACATCACATTCAAGCCAGGCAGTGATCAGTCTGGGAAGCAGGAATGGGCTCTTTATTCTGCCACTCAACTTGCCTTCAGGTACCACCCCACTGGAGCACTAAGGAAACTGGAAAAGAGCTCCCCTGTAGTCTGAAAAGAGCCTCCAAAGGTCAAAAAACACTTGAAACCTTTGCTTCTGTGGCCCAGTTGTTACATAGAGTGGGGTTTGGGCGTGCATGAGACACGTTTTTCCAATTGCAATTCATTCTCTTGTTTCTCTCTTCCATTAGAGGGTTTTCTATCCAAGCAGGAGGGCAACACATCCTCTTTTCTCAAGCACCAGCTGCAAGAATCTGCAGGAAACCAGACAATGCTCTCTGGCTTTTGCAGGCAGCCAGGCCAGGTGGCCCCATCCTTCCCCAAAAATGCTGAGCTGCCTGCTGCTCTCAAGCCAAAAGAGAGCACAGGGTCTACAGGCATCACAAAGAAGCTTTATTTTATGAACATATGTTTACAGCAGGATGATTTGGGAACCTGAATACACCTGCTCTCTGAGACAGAGTGCTGACATTCCAAACAGCAAACTAAAACCAGAAAAAGCTCACAAAACACTTCATCAGCTCAACTTGACCTGTCAAGTGTCATTTAAGAGGAGACAACTCTGCTTTAGAAGCATCTCCAGCAGTCAGATTTTTAACTGCATGATATAACAACAGGAGACAGCATGGGGTACATCAACAGACAAAACAGGAACAGAGGGATGAAGACCCTCTGACACAACACATGGCTATGGAGCTTGTTCTCTAGAATTCAACACAGCCCCTGGGGCTATCTCTGCCTTATTACCCTGCCCCTAATACCTCACCTTCCCTTTAGCCTCTCTTGTGCTTTGTTTTGTGGTAAAAAAAAAGCTATAGCACAACAGATTGAGTTTGTTATTTACCCCTTGCAACAGGTTAAAGTGTGCATTGGGGTGTGCACTGGGATATTCTTCTTCAAGGACCAAGGAAACCAACTCTCTTGTTGGAACTGTCAGAAAACCCCCTTGTCTGAAACCCAGATTGGCAGAACTTGGCTTTACTTACTGAAATGAAGTAACAGAACAGAAAAAAACCTTTGTCCATATTGAACAAGGGCTAAACCCAGGGAAATCAAACATCACCAGGTAATGCTGCTCTGAAGAGAGCCACTGTGAAGAGGGTGTGACATCTCCACCTCAAGAGCTGTGCTTGAAAGCTGATGGAACTGCAGAAGAAACAGTGAATCTCTACCCAAAGATTCTATTTTTCTCCATTTTTAATTTCACTTAAGTACAGTTCAGCAGTGTATGAGGTTCAACATCCACTGTCCTTCAAGAGCTACAGTCTGGTTCTCTCTCTGCTTCACGGAACACTGGACACAAATGAGCCACTATTTTTTCTTGACATTAACAATAACCCAAGGGATCACTTGGGACACTCTTTCCTTCATGCACCATCAGCTCTGTAAGTGCATTCAGACCATGCTCTGTGACTTCTACCTGCTCCATCTCACAAAATCCAACTAAACTGGGCATAAAGACATGAAAAATCTTCTGGCATATCTACAGCTGAGACTTTCCTCACGACAAGTAATTCTGGATGCCCAAATGTATCCACTTTGGAGGAGCCCTGTTTGTAGGAACTTGTGCTCTCCAACGTGTGGGCTCCTCTCTATGGGAGCATCCAAGATCTGAGACTCTTTTAAAAAATCCCTAGGATTTTTTCAATAATCTGCCCATGAAAACAAAGAATCTCCCCCTTCCCTGACTCTTTACCTAGAGCATGGAGGAGATGTTAGCACTTGTCAGGCTGCTCAGAAATGGTAAATACACAGCAATAAAAACACAAGAACCTTTTCAGAATCAGGTGATAACTGAGAACTGACGACCAAATCTGAAGCATCTGCAACCTGAGCTTCCCATGGCTCAACTACAAATCCCCACTGGCACCTTTCAGTGCCTCTGAGCCTTATCAGGTGGTTCTCGCTGCCAGGGGAAAATTCACTGAAATTCACAGACCAATTCCATCAGCTTTCAGGGACAGCTCCAGGGCCCAGCAGAAATGGCACAGATTGATTTTAAAAGACCACAGGAGTGATGTCTGGATGCTACAGCCTTCCCCAGGCAGCCCTCCCTCTCCAAATATCCCAGGCACACCCTCTGCTGTAGCAAGAAGAGGCCCAGCAAAGCCTCTCCACACACAGAAGTGAAGAGAGCGAGCACCAGGGCCAGCACACACACACATAGACACACATTACCTGGGATGAGGACTGCATTCACATCAGGATTATAAAAATAAACACAACACAATTAAAATGGGTATTTCTTCTTCCTCCCTTTCCCCATCCCATCCATTCCCAGTCCCTACCCACATTTCTTACTATTTTCCTGAACCCATTAAGAGTATTTGGACAACACAGGACAAAATACGGGAATATTGGCCAGGTAAACCCACAAAAATAAGAACTTTTCTGATGTGATCACTGTTACAGAGGAGACAACAGGGTGCTGGGACACAGGAACAACATCCCCGTGCTGGCTTTTGCTGTCCCTCCTGGCTGTGCTCCCACTAGATGGCACATTCCAGAGACAGGAACTCTGAATAGCCCTACACTCCCCAACTCCAGAGTGACCAGCCTCACCAGCAGCACCAAATGCAGCAAAACTGCATTGTGAGGAGAGGAGGAATAACCCACCAGCCACATTCATAGCTCTTCCAGAGACAGGCTGAGGCAAGAGCTTTAAGAGCCTTTCTAAAATTCAGACAATGTTGTATCTCATTTTTATAGGCATTTGCCTAATCCCCATCTCAATTCCTGGTGACTTCTTGCTTTCTAGCACAATAATAATTTATTCATAGCTCATGACTGAAGTGATGTTTTTATCAGATGTGAGCTTTCTATTTGCTATGGCACAGACTATATGCCATATGCCAAGGCTGAGGACAGGTGTTCTCAGATCAAATCCTTTTACAGCCCCCTCAGGGCTCTTTTTACTCATCCTTTCCTCTCCCTTTACGCAGGGCCTCTCTGCTCTTTTTACAGCACCCAGAGAACAGACCTGATCTCTTGACAGACAGACAGAGTGTCTGTAATCCCAGTGCTGAATCCAGAGCAGAGAAGTGCTTACCTCCAAAATCTCACCTAAATGTCCTAAAAGCACATTTTAGACACAGAGATACCTCAGCAGTGAGAGAGGGCCTGAAGATTTGTTCAATACCCAGTGCAGTGATCCCTCCTCAGGGACTCACCTGGTCTCTTGATTGGCTTTTTGGTGGGGGTGTCCTTCCTTTTGTTCTGAATGGCAGGGGAATATGGCACCCCAGAGGAAGAGCTGTTCTTACGGAAATGGTCCTTCAGCCCCTTGATGGAGCGGTCGAGCTGCACAGAGCGGATTTGGAAGTAAACTGTCATGAAATCTAAGGAGACAAGGTAAAAATAACATTATAAGCAAACAGGGAACACTATATGGTCAAGCAAACACTATGTGGCCCTACAGGGATCTGAAAGCATTGGTGTGGGACCAAAGTCAGCATCCTTCCCTCCCAGAGTCTCTCCTATTTTCTTCCAAAACTTCCTCTCCCTTCCCCTGCAATCTTCATTCCAGCCCTCCCACCACACACAACATGAATTCCACCACTATCAAGTGGTGGAACTGATGGGAGATATTTGTGCAAGCAATTGTCAATCCAAGTGCTCAGTTTCCAGCATGAGAGACTTTACACACTTTTCAGGATTCAGGGCACTTGGGAATTTATTGAGGTGCTCATCCTTTGAAAGCAGAATACAAACTGACTAATAAAATATGCTCTATATGCATGAGCTGCCTTTGATCATGGAAAAATTCTTAAGAAGATTTTAAGGACGTTCTTCATACTTGGTAAGCACAGTAATCCCCCCCCTCAGGAGTAAATGCGGGGGGGGGGGGGGGGGGGTGATTCTTGGAGCTGCATGAATGTGAAAGTTCACATTTCCTGTACAAGTCTACAAAGTCATTCAATCCCAAAGGAAAAGTTAATAAAGGACTACAAAGCTCTAGGCAGTTCTTGATGCTGCAGAACAGGAGAGACGTACAGCGTGAAGAAAGTCTGTGCTGCTTTCCCCCTGCCCTTGGTCACATTTCATACAAAGAGTTCTGGTCATAAATATTTCCCAAATGGGAATAAGTCTTGCACATTTAGAAAACCTGAGCACTGGATGGCTGCAGCTTCATCTGAAGGCATTACAGGTGCAAGTGCAGTGGATTTTTGCTACAGGACAGACTTTGCATTAACATAACTTGTGCTTTATTTACACAGCTCATTCTGTTCAACTGACAAACCTCAGTCTCACTACAAAAAAAGCAGGATCTTCAGGTGTTGGAAAGACTAAACTGTTCACCTGAAAGGTGCCACTAAGACATCACTCCTCCTGCCAGTGCTGCCAGATGCCCACAAGGGAACAACAGGCAGCACCACCCACCTTGATTCCTGCCGTTCTCCACCAGCCAGCCCGAAATGCGGATGATGTCGTGCAGGACGCTCTCTGGGAGGTGCTCCAGGGGCATCTCCTCCTGCGTGTCCATCTCCTCATCCCCGCTGATCAGGTCCAGGATGAGGATGGGCGGCACTGGCTTGGTGTGCCGCGTCATCAAGCTGCGGAACTCCGATTCCAGGGATTCCTTGCCCCGCTCAAAGAGGGATTTCTGGCACAAAACAGCAGGATAGAAGCAGAACAGGACTTCTGTAATCAGTCACTTGTGAGGATTTTTGCATAAGAACATCCTTCCTAACCACTGTCAAGTACTGCAGGCTTCAAACTCCAACCACGCATGTATCTGAGAGACTTTTAAAAGTGAATTAAGTTTAAAAATTGCTTGGGAGTTGTTCAGTCTTCAAGTGGGATTTAAACAGATCACCCATTCTGCTCAAGCAGCTGAAGGACTGACAAGAGCTGCTCAGGAGGAGGTTCAATCAACTCCTCCACAGGTGCAAGAGCTGCTTTCAGAATCCTCCTGGCACACCACAGAGAGAGCAAAATGCCAGGAGCAGAAATGCTGCCCAGTACAGGCTTTAACAGAAGCCAAAGCAATCATTCCTTCAGCTGTGCCCAAACACCACCTTCCCCAGGCAGCAAACCCACAGCCTCTCCCAGCAGAGGACAAGCAGCAGGGCTGTGTCTGTCCCTCTCTCATCCACGCCAGGTTCCAGGTCCATGACCTACCACACGGTTCAGCTCTGGGCTGTCCGGGTTGTTGTCCTGGAAGTATTCCACTGCCTTCTGGATTTTGTCCATGCAATTCAAGTATTCCTCCAACCTCCCCGTGGGGCTAAAAATAAAGCCAGAAATAAAAAGTAGTGCCCCAAGAAGCAAACAAAGAAAATACCATGAAAGCACCAGACCTGACTCGGGATAAAAACAACAAGGAAAATTTCAATCCCCCTTCCTTCAGCTAGGAGGGGATCATGGAATTCCCTTCTGCCTGCACTCAGTGCCACAAAAGAATACCCAATCCACACAGCAAGTGCAGAAGTACTGGTGATGGAGCAGCACACAACTCTCAGTCTTGCTTTCCTCTCCCAGACAGGCCCTGATGGGAAGGCAGAGGGAACTGCATTCCACCCCAGAGAAGAGCCATCCAACACCCTCCCAGAGAAGGAGGCTCCAGACCAACTCTGGTTCATCCTGGATGCAGTGACAATCTCAGTGGGCAGGGAGAACCTTTGGGAAAAGGGCAGAGGAAAACAGGGAAGCCACCAGTGCTCATGTAGATTGCTATGGGAGCACCTCTGCAAGATCTGGAAGAGATCCCAACGCAGAGTCTGAGCTGTCTTTGCCCTCTGGAAATGGCTGAAGGTCAAGTCAGCGTGGACTGGGGGTGAGGAAAGAGTGTGGGAAGGGTACCAAGCACACCACGGGTGTGTGGAGTCAGCTCCCCTACCTCTATCTCCAAAATCAGATAGGACGAAGCTGGCAAGATCTGTCTGCTCAACTCACCCTTCCTTGATGATCTTCTCTGTGTCTTTGGCCACATGGTAGTAACTGATGACGTGATCCAAGCAGGACAGGGTCTTCTCCACGTTCTCCTGCAGGCGCTGCAGGTTCTCTGTCTGTTTGTGGACAGGAATGATGGAGTTCTCCAGCTTCATCAGACGGCTCTCAAAGGAGGAGAGGATTGAAACCTGCACACCAAGAGAGAAACCAACAGCTGAGGGCTTCTTTCCCATGGATCCATGCAGTGGGGTAGGAGTTAGAGCAGGGAAGTCTGGGATCTTCAGGGCCCAACTTTTATTTTTGGGCTCTGCTACTAACTTGCCATGGGTCCTCAGCAGCTGTTTCCATCCCTCTATGTCCTGATTTTTATTAACAATCACAAAACAGATCTCCTGCTATATAGGTATGGGCCAATCCCAAATTAAATGCTTGTAAAGAGTGAAGATAATGTTCCAAGACAGTATAAAGGACAAGCAAAATTTTATTTGCCAGCAGAAAATAAACCCACAGGAACTGCCTGGAGGTGCCCCATGTAAAAAGAGCAACAAAAGCACAAATCAGCAGCCCCTTTGCTCCACACCACTGAGACCCAAACAGGAGCTGCACAAGGACCTGTCTAGTGAAAAGCTTTTCCACCGCAGACATTTGGTTTCAAAGAGGACTGTGATATTGCTTCTGACAGGTGGAAAACCATAGCAAGCTCATAAAAGGGTGCCTCAGTGTCATCTTTTCTAGGCCAAAAGGTAATTCCTACGAGATTCACTCTGTCTCATGTCTTCCACACTTCTCTGGTGGTGCCTCTATGACTTTTTTAAAGCACTGAGCCCAAAACTGGACACAGTACATAAACTGAGAGCTTATGAGCAATTACAGCACAAAAATTACTTTTTACCTTTACACAGAACACTCACAAAATAAAACTCCAAACATACCTGAATTTATGAAGCAACAACACAATGCTGTTGCACAAACTAATCTGAGGTCTATTAATACCTTTTCCCCAAGAGAGAGGACTGACTGTAGCAGAGATGAGGCCAACAGCTCATCAGAGCAAGAGAGAAGCTCAGGATTGAAGCATTTCTCAGGTTTCCCCTTTGCCCAGTCACTGAAGCCCCCAGTGGTTCATTGCTCCACACACCTTAGATGGGCACAACAACAGCCTTGAAAACTAATAAACCTAAAAACCTAAGAAAAAGTAAAGCCAGGCCCAACATTAGGACCTCCCTACCATGTTCTTGGTGAGCTGGTCACTCTTCTCAAGGCTCTCTTTGATAAAGGACAGAGTTTCTTCTTCCTGTCAGTAAGATGAAAAAATACTCTTAAATTCTGAACACTAAGATTTAAGTCACTAAACATTAAACATAGGTTTTTACCAATCTTGTAAACACTGCTGCAAGCCATGTTTACAAGATTGGTAAAGCCAAATGATGCTGCGGCCACATTTTAACATTACCACCTCTTAACAGAAATCAGAACAAGTAGCTCAAGGTGGGGACACACCACGTAATGAGTGTGGAATTTATGGATTGCTCGCTTCTCTTCAATGCCACGGGCCTCAGCACAATATAAAATTAACATCTTTCCCACTGGGGCACAACGACTCAGAACACACATTTCCCTGCCACAGCACAACACTTCCAAATCCCCCGGGAACTCAAGTGGCCAACGCAAAGCAGCCACCAAGGCCCGGTTTTGAGTCCCCAAAGCCCACAGGCAGAGGGGGAATGGCAGCCTGTCAGGGCTGGTCTCACAGGCTGCACCCGAGAACCTGACGGGAGAGCCCACTGACGCTCCCAAGAACGAAGAAGGGAACCCCAGGCCCAAAGTGGGGAGCAGAAATGCCCCGACCCTGCAAACCAGGCCTTGAAGGGGACCTGGGGGTGCTCCCAAGCCAGGAGGGAGGTGACGAGGCCCTTGAGGGATCCCGGGACGCCCCCAGGCCCGGTGGGGACCTCCAGACCCAGCCTCATCTCCCCGGCAACGCCAGGGGGCTGCGGGCCGAGGCCTAGCCCCCGGCCCCGGCAGCGCCCGCAGCGAGTCCCAAGCCCAGTCCCACCTGCTTGAGCTTGTCCTCGATCTCCCTCCTGCGGGCCGACACCTCCTCGCTCGGGATCATCGCGCCGGAGCTGCTCCACCGCTCGCTCCCACCGCGCCCGGCCCGTCACTGCCGCGCCGCCATGATGGGCGCGGCGGGCCGCAGCGGGCATGCGCAGAGAGCGCCGCCGCCATCTTGAGAGTGGCGCCGTTCAAGAAAGGCCCGCGGGCTGGCAGGAACGGCCGCGCGTGCGCACTGCCCTGTGAGCGGCCATGTTGGGAGTGGCGGGTGGGCTGCGCCGCCATCTTGGGAGTGGCGTGATAGGTCACAGAACCACAGGATGAATTATTTTGGAGTCTGAGATCACCGAGTCCAACCTGTGCCCCAAACCACCTTGTCAAGCAGACCGTGGCACCGAGTGCCACGTCCAGTCTTAAACAGCTCCAGGGATGGTGACTCCACCACATCCCTGGGCAGCCCATCCCACTGTCTAATCACACTTTTTGTGAAGAAATTCCTCTTCATCTCCGACCTAAACCTCCGCTAGCACAGCTTGAAACTATGTCCTCTTGTCCTGAGCGTGGCACTGTTGCGTAAAATTTTCTTAAGAAAGGATGTTCTTTGATGTTTGATCTTTCTGTACTCTCAAGCCTAATCAACAATAAAGGAGATTTAATCCGTGAAAGGGGTAACAGCCAACAAGTTCTAAGTGAAGTCCAGGTGTTAGAAAAACCAATTGCTTGTTGGTAGAATTGCTTTGTTGAGGTTTAGTGTTTGGCATTTTTCAATTATCTCAGACTTAGGGGTAGGTTAACAAAGCTTGGGAAGAAGGATGTACGACTGATAATGAGCAGAAAGAATGCAAAATTTACGGGCCACGAGGACATTTGGCAGAACACCCTTGATAAGGAAGAAACTATAAAGCCAACTCAGCAATTGGGCTGAATCAGCTCTGACTGGGTAAAAGGTAATTCCAGCAGGGGCAGATCCAAGAAACCCACCCAAAAGAACAGAAAGACTGAGCACGTGGACTAATTAGCATGGCAAGCGAGAGAATAATTCCCCAATAGAAGATAGAATAATAATTAATAAGAGAACTAATTAACTCATAGCCAATTAACACAAATTCCTTTGTTTGCTAAAATGTATAAATAGTAAAAGGTTTTGATAGTTGTCATGGCTTGATTTGTGGAATCCCAGCGAGTACCCAGGCTTGTGCAACTCTGAAATAAATAATCAATGTCTCTCTCGAGTGTGTCATAATTGGCTTATTGCACTGGAGGTAACAAATCCAATTTTTGTGCACAGCAGCTGTGGAGGGAGAGTCCAGGCCTTTGGGCCCAGGCAAGTGAAATTATAGAAATTTGAGTGTGAATTATGTCAACCCACCCCTGTCCTGCATCCACTTTCTGGGGAGAAAACTTATCCCACGGAGGGAAAGGTTATCCTACAGGGGAGCTGCCCCTGCTCCCTCCTACAGCACAGGTGGGGATGGCCGGGAATATCACACACTGGGGGCTCTGCATCCCCCTAAACCCCAGCAAGCCCAGAGCAGGGAGCTGCTTCTCCAGCACCTGCAGGTTCTCCACCAGCTCCCGCTGTCCTGTTCCGCTCCAAGGGTCCTGCCACGCGCAGGGACCGGTGTGTGCCCATCTGTCTTCCCCTTGTCAAACCACTCCAAGCTCCAGAGAGAAGCTCTTTTTTTTATTCAACAACGGATTTCACAACCCTCCCTGACCTGCTGCTCACGGATGTGCCCAAGCTCTGGCTCTGCTTTCCCTGTGTGGCCACCACTGCCTGCCTGTGTTTGGTGGGGACATCTGATAAAGGGGATCTTGAGGGTATAAAAGAGAAGATCCCTTCTCTCAGAGCCCAGCACCTTTTGTGCTTCCCCACACCGGGCTGGTGTGATCAGGAAAGATTTTTCTCCCTAAAGAGCAGATCCATCTCTTCCTTTACAGTGCTCCATGCTCTTTCTGCCAGCGCTCACACCCTCATTCAAAGGGCAGCCAGAGCCGAAAGGAGCCTCCCTTGGGGACCAGTTGCGTGTGTTCCCCCACAATAATGCCGTTTATTTCTTGAAAACCCACCAAAAAGGTCCCCTCACCCTTTATGGAGCGACAGTCCCTTGGAGCAAAGTGGGACAGATACACCCACCCCACATGCCAGCTGTGTGGGGTGATAAGGAGTGAATAAATGTACAGAAATAAATGTACATTTAAATAAATGTACAATAAATGTAAAGCATTGTGTAAAAACTGCTGGGCCCCGTGCAAACGTGAGGCGCGGCACCACACCCAAGAGGAAGCAACAGGAAAAAAAAAAAAAAAAAAAAAAAAGAAGAACGCTGGTCGAACATAAAGAGTCCAAGGGGTTATTTTGGGTAAAACGAAAAAAGAAAGGGCAGAAATGCTGCAGTTTGAGCGTGCGTTAAAACAAGGCAAAGTACACCCGGGCTGCCAATCCCGCCAGGTCAGGGCTGGCTGTTTCCCCAGCAGCGGGAAAAAAAAAAGCTCCGGGACAATCCCGGTCCCTTCCCGCCGCTGTTCCCGCCGGGGCCGCGCTCCCCGCGCCGCCGGGGCCGCGGTGCAGCGGAGCTGCCGCGCTGCCACAGCAGCGGGAACGCGGGGATGCCGAGTCACCCGCTGCTTCCCCCTCCCTGAGGCACGACAGGGAGGAAAAGCCTCTCTTTCCCCCGCCGGAGAAGCGGTTTTTCACTGTCAGCACGGGCGCAGAAGGTGGAAAATTCAGCCTGTTATATATATGTGTTTTAATTCGTGCTTATAAGGTTTATATCTGTCTAATATTAAACGTCTGTATGGGATATGAATGCTTAAAAATCCAAAACTGCAGGGAGACTGCATTTCACTGAGAAACAGTTCCAGGAAGGGTAAGGAATGTACCCTCAGCTAAAGATTTCCGAGAAACCCATTATCATATCTGCAGAACCAGCTTAGCAGAAGATGGGCCATCATGAGGAAATCATCCGGCCATTCACACTACGATAAGATATCGGCGACATATCAGGACCATCAATCTGTTCCTGGGAGGATACGTGATCTCATCTAAACTCCATCTCCTCATCGGAAGGACATTGTTCCTCGCTGGAATAACTAAGAGAACCAAATTGAATATCTTTGGACCTTGGACTCTGAATACAGAGTTGCCTCCAGCAAAATAAACTGTATAAAAACTCACCGCTCCGAGACCTCGGGGTGAACAGAGCTTCACCGACACCCTGTCAGGTTGCCTGTCACCCAGCTCCGACCCCGGGCTCGGAGCTGTTACCCTGCACTGTGGCTTTTTATCCTTAATCTCTGCCAAATTTTCTATCAATAAATTTGTTCTAATTTTTATTATAGGAATTGGCTCGTTTCATTTATAACAAGCTGATGCGCCTAACTAAGGGCTGCACCCTCAGCGCAGGGCTCGGTTGGGGGGGTGGTGTGGTAATAAGAGGGTTGATGAGTCCCTTTTTAGTGTATTTGCTGGACAAAACTGGTTCCAGCACTCGGAACCCCAAGACAGCGACTGGGATTGGAGCCCAGCACCTTCGGGGTGTGGAGGCTGCGGGGTTCGAACAACGGCATCGCTCTGTTGTTGGGCAACGGGAGCTTGCACCACCACAGGCATGAGGAAGTGGCACCTGCTGGCGGGGACGTGACAGTCACTCCTCTCCGAGGACAAGGTGTTCAGGGCGTTGGCCACCCCAAAATGCCGCAGGAAAGAGAACTGAGCCTGATTAGCACGGGGGAAACTGAGGCAAAGAGGGGTTTTGCTTTTCCTGCTCAGGGCTTGGCAGTGAATTGCTCGATAGACTCAGATATCCCCCCAAATTCCTGTTTCTACTGATCGCCTCTATGGTGGCAAAGGTCATTGCACAAAAGTGTAATCTTGACAAGATTTGGATAAATTCAATTAATTGTAGCTCTTAAAGCAGGGACTTTCTGTCCCCTGCATTGTGGCTCAATGCTGCTCACCCCAGGAACAGTTCCTGCATTAAAATATAGTCATTTTATTGCAAAAAAATGAATTATGCCTGCTCTTGCCTCCCACTGGCAAGGTTAATCCGGCTCCTGCAAGAGAGTGAGGACAGTGAGGAGGGGACAGCGGGGATGCCACAGGGCAGCAGCATTCCCGAGACACAGGAGCTGCCCGAGGATACAGTGAGGGCAAAACAAGATTAGTGCAGCCAGGAGCCTCCAGAAGGGCTTTGCATTTGATGTGGGAGAGGAGAGAGATCAGAGTATGGAGGAGTCAGGATTAACATAAATTTACAAACCTTCCATTCTGGGCTGCAGGACTGTCCTGGACTGTGTTCCCCCATGGTGTGACCCACCAATGCCCCAGGCTGCAGGAACACTTGGGAACCCTGTCACTGGTGTTCCCTCCTCCCCGGACACAGCCTGTTCTGTCTCCCCTCAGGTCAGCTGGACAGAAAAAGTGATCAATCTTCAGCCAAATTAATCTTCAGCCAGAAAACCAATAGCTCTGAGCTGCCTGACAAGCCCCCAGTTTTCCCTTCCAGGTGGGGTTATAAGCAGGGAGCCCCTGAAGAGGGAGTGAGTGTGCACAGACAGCGCATGGGATGCACCCAGGCACGTGCCCTTGGCTGTTACGTGTCCATGAACTTGAAGAGATGAGACAGGAACCAAATCCACCACAGGACTTTGCCTCCCTGGTAACGCTCCAAGCCCCTCTGAGTTTGCTTTGATCCTGACCTGGGGTCCAGAGCACTGCAACGTGCCACAGGGATGTGCACTGCTCCCGGAAAACCAGCTCCGTGTGGGACAAGGGCTGGCACCTGGGTTTCAGCAGCTTCCCAGCCATTTATTTCTGTGTGGCCCTGAGAAGGGCCATGCCAGCATTGCTGCTCCAGGGAAGGATGTGGCACGGCAGGAATTGCCCTGAAACGGTGCCTGGCAGGGAAATCCCTCAAGGGCCCTCCCTGCTCCTTGCAGGAAGGAGCTCATGGCAATCAGCCCCTTCAAGGCTGGCCCCAGAAGCGCCCCCCAAGCCTTCAACTGTCACAGACACAAGCTGTGCTCTCCCTCCCTCTGGCTTTATTTACGGAGGGAATTAAGGTCCTGCTGGGAAAACCTCCCCTGTGCTCTGATAACTGCCTGCAGAGCCAGCTCTAAATGGCCTTTTGTAAATGAAAGCCCAGGATTAACGAGGTTCCCCTCGTCACTGTTTACTTAGTGCTCTGCCAGAGTGAGGGGAGCAGGGTAGACACCCCCTGCTCTGGGCAAGCCCCTTGGGCCACCAAGGAGCTGGCACATATTGGGGGACCAGCGAGGTGCCACCCAGCACGCGGCAGAGCCTGCCTGGAGCAGGAGGTTCCCAGGTGGGCTTGGGATGGGTGGGATGCGTGTGCACGTAGCAGGAGCCTTGGTGCAAGGGACAGGGCAAGTCCAGGGCACAGTGTTTTGTGAGCTGGGGGCCAGGCTGGGGGATGATGCTCATTTTCTTCCTAGGCCACGTTGCTGGGGAAGGAAGGGGGGTGTTTGCCATGCGGGTTGGTGCTGGGCACACATCCCCCACGTGACAGGAACAGGGAGGCCACGCAGGGCTGCAGCTGGCCTCATCCCCTCAGCAGGAATTCACTCAGGGATGGCAAGGAGCTGCCCAGAGAGGCCATGGGGTCTGCTGAGGGGTGCAGGTCCAATGAGCCCCGTGCAGAGGGGACTCGCCTTGGCCATCCCTGTCTGCTGCAGCAGGACAAGGGGGTCCTGCCTCTATCTGCTGCACTCCCAGGGACTGGAGCCACCACAGCCGCCTTGCACAGCTCCGACCTTTGGATGTTTGCACATTCCTGCCTGTTAATGTGTCTCGTAACCAAAAGCTGCCAGGATAGAGCATTACTCCCCCCAGCACTTGCCAGGCTGCTCCCTCCCGTTCCCCAGCTGAGAATTGGCACCCACCCCGTACTGGGTGGGAGCACGGGCTCCCCAAAGGAGCAAAACCTGATGCCTCTGGTAGGAGCGATGAGCATCTCACCCCTTGACACCAGCGAGCCCCAAATGCTCCCAGAGCTCTTGGGGCAGGCAGCAGTCACCTCTCCCAGCCAGGCATGGGGAAAAGGAGCTCCATTTCGGAGCAGAGCCGTGCTTCCCTTGGCTGCCAGGCTGGCATGTTGCCCGCCAGCACGGTGCCAGGCCAAATTCTTTGCGATTTCTAGGTCAACACCCGCCTCTCGTAATGCCCTGAGCCCTCCTGCTGCCTGTGCCAGCCTTCAGCCCAGTGGTCCCTGTGCACAGGACAGGAGCATCCCAAAGGATCCACACCTGATGCTGCTCATCCTGGCCGGCCCGTCCCAAATATTTGACCCCCACTGCTCCAAATTGGGCAATTCCCCAAATGCCTGGCTCTGCCCACAGCAGCACCCATAGGAGAGCTGTGTCCAGGGAGCGCACAGCCTGCACCCTGCCCCAGCTTCCTCCTACATTGAGGGGTTTAAGACCCATCCCAAGGAGTCAGACACCAAAGACGTGTGTTTGCTTTGGATTTCTAAGGCCATTTTCTCGCTGTCATGATGGCAGTGAAAAAAACCCCACAATCTCAAGACATGGGATGGTCCTAATGCTCCAAACCTGGAAATAAATCACCTGGAAAAACACCCTTTGTAAAGAAATCCCCGTGGCCCCGGTGCTTGTTTGCAAACGGGCCAAGTTTCGACCTTGGAGTGACGTGGTTTCCCAAAGAAGGAGGCAATGCTGGCACAGCTCCGGCAGCTCAGCCCCTCCACTGTGGGGTTGGATGTGTCCCCCCCCATGCCCACAGGGACCCCTTTCCACAACACGGGCCGGGCTGGAGGAGCAGGAGCTCTGTGGGGCTGCAGCCCCCCTACCCAGGCATGCATCGAGGGGATGGTGGGGCTGAGGATGAGGAGGAGGAGGAAGGGGCAGCCGAGCGTGTCCGTGTGACGGCTCTTACGCAGGGGCTGTTGCATTGTGGCCACCGGCACTCCCCCTCTCCCCGCCACAGGGCAAGCCCCGGCCTGCCGGGACATTGTGCCAGCTGGGAACAGCGACTGGCAACGGCCACTGACCCGTCCCGGGGCTCCCTGGGGCGCAGAGGGACGTGGGCACCCGAGGGCACTTTAGCTG
This sequence comes from Dicrurus megarhynchus, assembly GCA_013399195.1. Taxonomy (NCBI): domain Eukaryota; kingdom Metazoa; phylum Chordata; class Aves; order Passeriformes; family Dicruridae; genus Dicrurus; species Dicrurus megarhynchus. Next base: position 187,109 of record VXAD01012891.1, on the reverse strand, counting down.
GATGTGCTCCCCCATGCCAGAGGGTGCAGCGCTCCACACACCGCACAAGAACAGGACTGAAATAGGTGCAGACGCGCTCTGAAAGTTCTGCTGAGATAATCTGACCCACATCAGCCTTGCCTCAGTTTCCCCATCAGGGTGCTGAGAGCCATCCGGGCTGTGTGAGTGCCACAGGTCCTGCTGGGCCCTGCTGGCAGTGCAAGGTCACTGCTGGGAAAGCAGGACAGGGGCTTTGCCCCGCTCCCTGTTCTCAAAGCCACCTCCCCCAGCGCCCCTGCGGCCCCGCAGAGAGGTGTTTGCATCCAGCCTGATCCCTCCAGGCCAAGCCATCAGAGTCCAGCCGTGGGGCTCAGCACAGCCTATCTGGAGTTTGCTACGGCACCTCCAGCCCATCAGGTATGAAACACTAAAAAATCAGCATCACAGGGATGGGGAGTCCCTGAGCTGTCCCCAAGCCCTACCCTGTGGGAGTGCCAGGCTGCCCCGATGCCATCCCCATTCCATCCCATCCCCACCAGGGACCTGCTGTACCAAGTAGATCTCCCTGTCCGAGTGTGGTTCCCAAGAGATTTCACATCCATGTGAACTCCTGGATGCACGTTTGGGATCCTGGTTTTTCCCAAACTTTGGAGGTAAGTTCATTGCTATGCAAGGCGAGTCCGTTCCCTACCCTCCTCCATCCTGTTTCCCCCTTCTCCCCCCTCACCACTCCAACCATTCCAGCGTAGGATGTTAAAATGGGCTGGATTTTTTACGATGAGAGGGGAAAAATTTTTTAGAAATCTGGGGATGAAGAGAGAACCCATGAGCTGTGACCTCCTCCAAATTCAAGGCACCAAATCCACACAAGGAAAACAAAAGGCAGCGAGATTAGCATTTCCAAACAGAGCAGAGATGGCCCCAATCTTTGAGCTGTTTATTCTAGGGTTGATTTTCAATATTTAGGATGATTAGCAAGTGAAAGCCGGCTGTTGCCAGAATGGCTCCATGCCAGCCCCACACTCAATGGAGGGAAAAGAAAGACACGGCAAGAAAAGGAGAGAAAAGAAGGGCTTATGTGTATATTTTTTTCTCCCTCTGTGAGCGGGAGATTGGTTTGAGGTGTCAATGTTTGCCCATCAGGGAGGGATGATGGATGAGGGGACTGCTGGGGAAATAGCAGAAATAAATAATAAAGGAATAATTGCCATGTTCTTAATAACCAGCCGGGGAAGGACCTCACTAAGGCAGCGAGCTGAGCTTGCAGAGAGTTTTTTGGAGCTGGGTTCTTCCCAGACCCTCTTCGGTGGGTGCTGGTGGATGCCCCAAAACGCAGCCAGCTCTGGGCTGGAGTGCTCTGGGTTGTAGCAGGGGGGGACACCGCCAGCGCGGGGTCCCCATCCCGTCACCGCCCCTGTGCCGGGCGAGCCGGGGCAGCCCGCGGGGCTGGACCAGCCCCAGCCCCGGCTGCAACCCCGCTGCCACCGGCAAGCCCGGGCAGGTCCGCGGCTGCCGGGTCCTGACCTCGCTGCTGGCACCGAGCTTCGCCCCGAGCACAGCCGCGCTTTGTGTCCCGCGTCCCGTGTCCCGCCCGCCCCCGGGAAGCGATGCCACCACCCAGAGCACCCCCAGCTCCTGCACCTCCTGGCTGCCGCTTGAAAAAAACACCACCCCCTCCTAAAACCATCTCACTGAAAGAAAGGAAAATTCACGTCCGAGTCGGTTTGGTTGCTTTCAGCTGCTGAACAAAACGGGGTTGTTTCAGGCCTCGCCTGGTGCCTCCTTTATATTCACCCTTTCTCACTTTAAACCCCTCGACTGGCTCCGGCAGGCTGGAATATTTTTTCCTGGCAAGGTTGTTTTTTTCAGTCCCCTGGCAGGGTGGGGATGCTGGAGGCTTCTCTTTTCCAGGGGGTTTGAAAACAGTACTACACGTTTGTGCCTGGCAAAACAAGTTAAAGAAGTGGACTGAGGGGCAGGGGAAGTGCCAGCTTTTTGCAGCCCTGAAATGCCACCAGTACTGGGGGGAAGAAGGGAGCTGAGAGGAGGAGAAGCCAGGACAAGGAATTCTTTAATGCCTTCTGGTATTCATGGCCCCCAATATCCCAAAGATGAAAGGAAAGCCCTGATCTACCTCCAAATTCCCCCCCAGACACATCAAAGCTGTCCCCCCAGGGATAACCCTACCTTTTCTCGAGGGCAGCATCCTGCCTTCCCAGCACAAAGCACACACAGACCAAGGCAAGTGTCTGTCCTCAGCCCAGGCCTTATTTTGGGTTGAGATTGGCTGCATTGGGAGCAGCTGTGGCAGCTCTGGCACTGGCTGCTGGAGTGCCTGGTGCTGAGGGGATCCAGGAATCAACTGGGAGAAGGCTAGGGCTGTGTCCTCGGGGCAAGAGGGATGGGATAGGCAGGAGTGGGAGCACCCAAAGCACCAAGCTGGAGGAGCCCCAGGCAGGGTCTGGAGGGGGATCTCTGTGCAGCTCCTCTCCCCAGCCTGTACCCAAAAGGGCTCTGAAGCCACTTGGGCATCTTGGAGCATCTACAGGGCCAGGTGGAGACATGGCACAAGCAGAGGGGTACTCCCTGTCAACCTCAGGAGCTCTCTGCAGGGCCAGGGAAGGCTTTTCCCAGGGCTGGGAGCAGCTCCCAGGGCTCAGGACACAAGGCATGGCCATCCTTGTGTCACATAGGTGGTGTGTAACCATTGTCTCACTGAGGGTGGTTTGTGCCTCAGTTTCCCCACAGAGAATTGCTGCACAGCTGTGGAAGTGGGTGAGAGCTCCTGTGTCCTGGGACTGGGTGTGCAAGCAGGGCTGGGCTGGGGAAAGGAAACAAGGAGGCAAAAGGGCTTTTTTCTTCTCCATTTTTTTTTCTTTATTATTATTTTTTTTAAATTTGTAAATAACTTTGCATGAAAAAAAGTTAAATTGCACAAGTATCTCTGTAGTTCTCCAACATAATCCCCAAAGCAGGAAAACAGAAGAAAAACAGCGAGTAAAAAGAAACATTGTCAACACAAACAACTACACTGACCCCAAAGCCCCTCCTAAGTGCTTTTGTAACCAAAACAGAATCTATTTACAATCTTCCATTTCTTTTGCCAAATCTAAGACACACCACTAAAATTCCAGCTTCTACTTGCTCCTACCTAATGGCTGCTCTACCTCTCACAGCCTACAGCAAAGGAGAGGCAAAGAATCCGGTTCTTGAGAGCTTCAAGTCAAGTTTCAGCAGAGTTTGGCCCTGCTCCCAAAATATTTCCAGGCTGCCTTGCACTGACCCTGCCACGCTCTCACTGCACACCGAGCCACAGGGCCAAAGCTTCTCTTTGCGTCAATCCCGACATCTCTCCCGGCTGGATGGGACTTCATTTCCACTGCTGTCCCCAGAGCCTGTTGCACGCACAGTCTTTGGCCTGAGCTCCTGGATGGAGCCTGAACGAGGATTTCTTTCCTCCTCAGTCCCACCTGGGAGTGTTGGGTGTGGAGTGGCTCCATCGCCACCAGCTGAGGGCCGTGGGGTTTTCCTTACGCTCGGAACCTGATGGAAGAGCTGGAGAAGTGAAGAGCAACAGTCTCAGACCAAAAAAGCGGAGAGGGGCGATGTCAGTGGGTGAAAGAGAGGGTTCATGGTGCTCCAGACCCTTTGGCAACTGCAGCAAGGATTTTGGGTAGAAAAAATACAAAAGCCAGTTTTGGGAGCACCCCGATCCCTGCTGCTCCTTTCCTGCCAGGGCCAGTTCCTGGATTCTTCACAAAACCTGTTGGTGCAGGAGTCCTCCCTTGTGTGGTCTTGTTTTACAGAACAGTGAACACAAAACCTTTAAACAGTGAAAATATAAAACAACTCTCAAACTGCATTTCCAGTCTTCCCCTCCCCCCTTTAAGAAATTCTAGTGCTAAAAAATATAGATTTCTTTGAATATATAATATATAATAGATTATATAAAAACATCTAAAGAGGCACACTTGCTGAATTTATAAACCTTTTCTTCTTCCCTAGGCACAAGTCAGCTGGGATGTTGAACTTGGAGAATCCAGAAGGGACCTGTATTTTCTTACCAGCTAATTATCACACTGTACCTACCAACTGCACTGAGACAGAAAAAGGAAAGACAGAGAGAAACAGAGAGACAAAGAGGTGTGGAAATTGCACTTAAGTCTATCAAGTCCTAAGCCACCAGGAATCTCATGTCTTAGATGGGATTTTGCAGGTAATTTTAGCCCTGATGGAAAAGAACCCATCGTAATTCACATTTCTTTTTTTTTAAGTAAAACGTAAAAAAATAAGTAGTGTTAACTTTCTTCTCTTGAGAAAACTAGAGACTTCTGAGGTGTCCTTTAGAGACACAGCAGGCAGTTCCTGGGGTGGTGGGTTTTCTCCCTGGTGTTTCTGGGAATAACCTTCCAATGAAGCTGGTAAAAGTCACCATGGGCATCTCTAGGAAATCTTGTCCCTCGTAAATCCCGGCTTGGAGAGAGCATCCTACAAAAGTCTTACAAGAGGCGTGCCAGACTGCTCAGGTTGATGACATCTGCCAGCAAAGAGGCATCGATGTCTTCAAACACCTGGTCAATGTTGACACAGTTGGAGAGGTAATCGCTTGTCCCTTCATCCCAAGGATGCTCCAAGAAAGTCGTGGCCATGAGGGTTTCGTTAAAGTCCAGGCTGTACTGGTTGGATTCGGTGACAACTTGTTCCTGCCCCTGGGGACACTCCACGTGTTGCCCTTGTCCTGTCCAGTCCGGGTCGCACGTGACAGGGTTGATGGAAGGTGGGAGCTCCATATCCACCAGAGTGGAGAAGTCTCCGTTGAGGTTGGTGTTAAAGACAGTTTCCCAATCAAAGACCCCTTTCAGCGATCCCAGCTCAGTCTGCTCCTCCTGGGTCATCAGGGCCGAGCTGGGAAGCCGGGACGCCTTGGCCGTGGGCAGGGGTGAGGGCTGCTTGCGCTTCTGCCCCGCTTTGGTACCCGCCGGGTTCCAGCTCTGGCTGCTGGTGGTTTCCTCAAACTCCTTGAGCAGCTGCTGCGATGCCACGTTGGCCTCGAGGACGTTGTTGGAGCTGCAGGAAGAAGCGGCCGGGCTGACAACGTGCCGTGCTTCTTTCTGGACTCTTCCGGAGAAGGCCGGGTGGATCTGCACCGGAGACATCCTCCGCTTTTTGTAAGTCCCGTACTTGAGCCGGTTGGCATAGTAGGGGTCCAGCTTCCAAAACCCACCTTTCCCTGGCTCGTCTTTCTCCCGAGGCACCTTGATGAAGGACTTGTTCAAGGACAGGTTGTGCCGGATAGAGTTCTGGAGCCAAAAGAGAAAGAAACCAAGGCTGAATGCTCGTCTGCTGCTGCGGGACCTACCTGCGTGGGGAGGCTGCTGGAGGTTCTCAGCAAGGACCTTGAAACAAAGCAGAACTGGCAACATCCACACATCCAAGGCTACATGCCCAGCAGGAAGTCCCTCAAACCCCTGAGTTTTCCCCCCTGAGTCTCCAGCAGAGTTTTCCTGCCTCCTGTCTCATCCAGCCAAAGGTAGCAGGAGCCAAGGGGTTCAAGCTAGGACTTGCCACCCAATGGGAAGATTTTGGGCAACTCTCCTTGGCTGGAAATTTGGGCCATGGGGCCTTGGATCATGCAGAGCACTGGGTGAAACTGGCTTGAGTTGTTCTAGGCATGGAGCTAGGCTGGAGGAGGTTGGATCCTCCTTCATTCCAAGGAGGAAGAGGTGGGTGTCTACACCCATGTTCCAAGGGGCAACACATGGCAGCACTGTGGGGTGGTGGCAACATCAGGGCCCTGCTGGCATCCCCCAGTTCATCTGTGCCTATTGTTAGTGTTGAGAGGAAAATATTTGGCCAAAACATAGGCACCGTGCCTTCCCCCAGCCAGGCTGGCACAAATCAGATGGGAGAACCCGGAGAGACACGTGGGCTGTTCCACCCTGCGTGTCCCCAGAGGTGCCTCCTGGCCCAGGGGAGCTCGGTGTGAAATCACTGCATCTTCATCAGCCACTGCTCAAATAAGCGGAGGGGGAAAAAAAAAAAAAGGGAGGGGGGAAAAAAAGAAAAGGAGGAGTTTCTGCTCCCGTCGAGCTGTTCTGAAACCCTGAATGTGCCCGGAGTGATGTGAATAATCAGAAAGGAAACTCAGTTATTGGGTAAATAACCCAGCGTTGGACTCCACAAAGCCAGGACTGTACTAAGAGATTGGATATGGTAGAGGTGGTGGGTTTTTTTTAATGTTGCCTGGATATCTTTATGCTTATTCATCCATAATCCGTAGTGCCGAATAGGAAAAACAAGGCTCAATTGCTTAGAGCTGTTGAAAAACATGCGCACACACACACACACACACACAACAAAACCCTCCTCTGGGCTGAAGCTCCTTGGGTTTGTTGGCTCCTCTCCAAAGCACTCAGCTCCCACAGGAATATATCCATCTCCCCCCCCAGACTATGGGTGGCATGACCTTTCCAGGCTGTCTTCACGTACGGGAATTGGGATAGGGGATGAGAACACAGCCTCGAAAAGAAAGAAAAGGGAAGGAAAAAAAAAAAAAAGAAAGGAAGGAAAAAAAAAAGTGAAAAGAAACAAAGGATTTTTAAAAAGGAAGGAAAAAAAAGAGAAGAAAGAAGAAGGAGGAACACAGATATTCCCCCACACAATCCAGGCTGTGGTAACTCCAATTTTACTGTGTAATGAAATTTTACAAGGATCGGAGACTTGAAAGCTGAATTCTCTGCTCCCCATCCCAAACTTTGCTCAGCCCAGGCTGAATTATTACTCAGCCAGTCAACATATTTATCATTCCTGCCTGCAACGGTCCAGGGTACCCCCTGCATCTCTGCAGAGAGGGATTGAAAACCTTCTTTCTTTTTTTAATGAACACATTTAATTAAAAATGTTGTGAATGCCCAGCCATGAAGCGTGCAGGAGAAAGTCAACCCGCTGGCACCCAGCTCCTGCTTCCAAATCGCTTTCATACGTCCCCTGAGTGTAAGAGGGGGACCAAGATGGCCTTGGAGGGGGATCAGGAAAGGTTGCCTACCCCATGATGGGCTTCAAGAGCCACTGGAGACCCACTTGCCTGGGGAGAAGGTGGGCAGTGCCTGGGCTTTGCAGTGGGGCTCTCCAGCCCTGCTTGGATGGGCACTGCCATCAGGCTTAGTGACGCACTGCGGATTTGGGATGGGAATGACCCCAGTGGAGGGTTGAACCCCCCAGGGCTCTCTAGCCCTCCCACATCCTAGAAAACCTCACGTGCCAGAGGTCCCCTCGTGTGATGGAGGAGGGTGGCGAGCCAAGGTGGCTGGGAAAAGCCCCTGGGCTTCAGGCTGCTCCCAAGCTGGTGAGCCTGGGGGCTGTCCCCTCCCCCCTGGGGACGTGCTCCTGCTAGCTGGGGACAGCAGCCCGACTTAACCACTCCTGGGCTTCCCTCTGCAGGTCTCACCAGCTCATCCCAGTGATGGCGCCTCCTTGGCCTGTCCCCGGGGCCAGGAGCCCAGTGCTCTGCCCTGCTTGGAAAGCAGCAGCATTTCTGCTCAGAACCTCCCCAGTGAGAGATCTGTCCAACAAGTGGCATCTCCATCCCTCTCCTGTTCCTCGTCCTCAGCACCCAGGGACACTTGACCTGGCAACTTCTCCATGTGTGCTCAACCCCGAGGGACTCAGGACCCCACGAGACCTCCAGGAATGTAGGGACCGAGAGGCCTTTGGTCTGAAGCCAAGAGGAGTCTCAGGTGCCAGGAGCCCAATCAGTACCACCCTGCTCCCAAAATGGTCCTGGGCTCTCCCTCAGAATGGCTCCTTCCCTCTGCCACCCCTGTGGCCATGGCATTTGTGCCCAGCCAAGTTCTTCCCCATTCCAGCCCTTCCCCACTGGCAGCCAGTGTCACTCTTTTCCTGGTGGGATCCAGCATCCCTGCGGGATCTTGTCTCGCAGGGTGGAGGCTATGGAAAGCCCTGGTCAGCCCTGCAGGGAGAGTGGCCAAGGCTCCACATCTCCTACCTGCCAGGTGGGATCGGCATGTCGGAAGTAGCAGAAGTTGTCAGTAATCCACTTGTAGATGGCAGAGAGGGTGATTTTGGGTTTATTGCTGGCTTCCATGGCCATGCAGATGAGGGTGGCGTAGGAGTAGGGTGGCTTGACGTGGGGGTTGGTCTTGTAGTCGATGTCCCCTGCGAGATGAGGGGGCACAGCCACGTCGTGGTGCATGGTGGAGGAGGAGACGGGCGTGCAGGGAGTGTGGCGTGTGCCCTTGCAGGCCGGGTCAGCAGCCAGGGGCGAGCACGGGGACTCAAAATCAACCAGGCTGAACAGACTCTCACTCATGGTGTAGCAGTCCTGGGGGTCCGAGCCAGAGTATAACTGGGGGAGGCCAGTCTGGGCCACTGTGAAGTCCCTCAGCCACATGAGGTCCGGCAGGCTGTCATCCACGTCTTCCTCCACACACTTCAATTTGCCCTTGGCTTTCAGCGCTCGGCTCGGCCACGCCATGCCTCCCTCAGTGCTCCCCGGGCTGCACGTGAAGGGGAGGGGAGGGATGGGGCAGATCCTGCAATAACAACAGGGACAGGGGTGAGGTTCCCCAAGGTGCAGTCTCTCTCTGACAGCCCCGGGTGCTCCTGGAGCTGCTGGGTGAGACCCATCCCTGGCCTGCTGTGCAAGGGACCTGCAACGCCTGCCCCGAGGGGCTTTAGCACCCCTGAACCTCGGGGAAATTCCTTCAAACTCCTACACCTCAGAGTCACCCACTGACCTGCTGCCCAGCAAGCTGTTGGCTGAACAAAGAATAAAAAAAAATAACAAAAACCCCCTCAAACAACCAAAATCCAGCCCTGCCATCCCACAAAGCGAGGTTGGTTCTTGGGGATGCACATCTCCGGATACCTGGCACTCGCAGGACTAACGCTCAGCATTCAACACCAGGACAAAATACGTTAAAGTTTCCCCCCCCCCGCAGCCAGCTTCTCTCAGTTTGATGCTATTTCTGCTTTTACCTTCCCCTGGTGCCCAGAAACAA
>VXAD01012891.1:148316-177662 GCA_013399195.1 Dicrurus megarhynchus | reverse complement strand
AAAAAAAAAAGAAAAAAGAGAAGGGGAAAGAGAAGCCCCGTGGGTGTCCGGGTACCCCGTGCCGGCCGCCTGCGGTGTGCCCGGGCCGGGCCGTGCCCGCCGAGCCGCCGTGAGCCGCGGCCGCCCCGGCGCGGGGTTAAGTAGCGGCTCCGAGAGGCTTCGCGCGTTGCCGCGGCGACGCCACGCCCCGTAAACATCCTTCGGCCACGCCATTGGCCCGCGCGTTGCCATGGGGACGGGGGGGTGGTACCCAGGGATGCTGCGGGACCCCGCGGCCGGGGCCCAAGCCAGCCCCGGAGAGGTGAGGAGGCTCCGGGGTGAGCTTATCGCGGCTGTTCAGTGCCAGAAGGGAGCTCCAAGAAAGCTGGAGGGGGACTTTGGACACGGGGGTGTGGTGACAGCACAAAGGGGAACGGCTTTGGACTGAAAGAGGGTGGGTTTAGATTGGATTTTAGGAAGAAATTATTGTGAGGGTGGTGGAACAGGTTGCCCAGAGAAGCTGTGGATGCCCCATCCCTGGAATAGTTCAAGGCCAGGTTGGATGGGGCTTGGAGCAACTTGGAATAGTGGAAGGTGTCCCTGCCTGTGGTGTGAGGGGGTTGGAACTGGATGATCGTCAATGTTCCTTCCAACCCAAACCGTTCTGTGATTCTATGAAAACCTGAGTCCTGCCCCTCCAGGGGCAATCCCAGCCTTTTTCCTCCTACCTGTGCCCCCATCCCGTTTCTTGCTCCTGAGGCACCCACAGCAATGAGGGCAAAGCTGAAGCGGGGCTGGGAGACTCCAAAAATAAAGGATGGAGTCTGCCTTTATTTAGTTCAAAAATTACACAGGCTTCTCTAAGAAATCCCTGCCCCCATCACTGCCATGCCGAGGCCTTTAACAGAGGCCAGGGAGGGATCCCTTTGAAGGGTCTGACCATGTGCAAGCCATTCCCCCCACCTTGTTCGGTCGGTCGTGGGTTGGACTCAATGATCTCAGCGGTCTTTTTGAATCTGATTGATTCTGATTTTGACTCAGCTGCAAGTTCCTTCCCCCCGCCATCATCAGCCCTTTCAACTAAACCCAAATTATAACCCCCCTGCCCTTACAGCCCTCCTCACCTTCAAGACTTCAGCTCCCAACACACATTTTCTTCCCCACCACTGGAGGGATTTCTCTTGCATGAGATCCCGGCTCTTTGTTGCTCTTCTTCTGCCCCAGGAAAAGTGTGTCAGTGGAATCCATTTAGGAATTGCATTTTCTAGGTGTCCTCATCCATCCCAGCAGTGACAGAGGCCACCCACACCACACACCAGGAAGATGCCTCTACCCCAGGCCAGACTTCCTGCAGAGGTTTAGTTTGCATTTGCCCTTTCTCCATCCTGACAGGATTTAGGATGGTTGGGAATGCAGGTTGGAAGGGACCTTGGGAAGTGTTTTTAGGACATTTGAAGCAGCTGGGCTGGCTTGGAGAAAGTACCTGGGTGACAGGTGAGTGGGTGCTCCCAGCCAAAAAGGGTCTTTACACACCAAGTCCCCCAAACCCCAACTGCCCTCACCCTGCAACCACAAAATGACTCTGGACACTTTGTCGACATAAGATACCCTTTATTAAACATACTCTTAAAATCCAAAACATGCTCAAAGCAAAATCATAAGCAGCAATCTGGTTTCCTTCCTTAAATCCCTGACACATGGGTCACTGGAACAAGGGGCTGCCCGGTGAGACAAGGGGCTGTCACCTTTCACCCCACGCTCCTGCCTGCCCCTTATCCCTTCTGGGTGGCCGAGGACGGCACTGGTGTCACCCATGCCCAAATCCCGTCTCTCCTGTGCCACCCAGAGGACGGATTCTTTGCTCACAGCCAGGCAGCAGCACTGCTCGGCCACAGCATCCTCCCGGCTCTTCTCCTTTGTAGCCGCGGGCGCTCTGAGCGAGGGGCAGCGCCCACCCGCAGCCACCCCGGGTCTGCTTGTGGCTGCCCCGTGAGCTTGTCTGGCTGCTCCTGCAGCCTGGGGACACAGCTCAGAGAAGCCAGAAAACCTTCACGGTCACTCCTAGGACCTCCTCGTTCTGCTGGCAGCCACAAGCACTGCTGCACCCTGTGCCAGGGTGCCAGGCCAGCTGTTCTTGTCCCCTTTGAAACCATGAGGAAGATGAGGTGCCCCTGGAGCATCAGCCCGATTTTCTCTCCCCTGCCCATGCTGGAGACTTAGGGAAGAGATGGCTGCCGTGGTTTTCTCAGCTCAGCATGATGGTGAGCCTCCAAAGCTCTCCCTGTGCGGTGCTGGTGGCTCCTTGGGGCTGGGACACCCAGCACGTCCCCAGAAGGGGCACAAGGCTTGTCCCCGCCACTTCAGCCCTCCCTGCTGCCTGCAGCTCCCACCTCCCGTGCCACGGGATGGCGTTTTGGAGCTGTCACCCCCCTCACATCAAGCACCCAGCCCTGGGTTCCCAGGGAGGGATTTGGGAGCTGCTGAGCTTACAGGAGGCATGGCCAGCCCAGAAGAGAGAGCAGAGGGATGGCCGGCTCCGAACCCACCTCTGGCAGGACCCACACTGGGGCCACAGAGCAAGCAGCCACCATGGCCCTGGCTGTAAGCCAGGCAGAGAAAACACCCCCCAGCCCCCTAAAGGGCTTCATCCCTCTTTAGGAGCCACAGCCATCATCAGCATAGCCCGTGCTCTGCCGTGGGGATGGCCCTGGGAACCTGCTTCCCACACACGCCCCTCCAGGGACGCTGCCTTCAGTGCGTGAACATCTCTGTGCTAAGGTGGCTCTGAAACGCAGCTACCTCCTGCAAAGAGGAGGTGGCCTTTGCTACCACAGCCATGTGACAAAACCAGGTGGGGAAAAGGGAGGCTCAGTTTCCCACCCTGGGCTGCCCCAAACAGCTCCAGAGCCCAGTAGATTGGGATGCAGGGTCTGATGCTCCTCAAAGTGGTTTCTGACTGTCCCTGATGCTCTCTGGAGTGGAGTCTGGCCTCTGCCAGTGGCCCCCAAGGTCTGTGGCTTTATCCCTACTCCTTTACTATCCCTGTTTTTCTGCCTCTGGAACAAAACCCACTTATGCTCTCAGCCCAATGCTGGCCAGAGGGATGGGGATGGAGATGGGGAGCAGCTCCCACACCCCCATCCACCCCTCGCTACAAAGTGTTATGGGGAGGGCAGGACGGGTGGGATGGGGGTGACACTTTTGGCACTTGTTCCAGAGAGAGGGCGCAGCCCAGAGCCCTGAGCTCACAGCAGGGCGGAAGACAGAGAGGATAAATTATCAATGCCCCAGGGGCTGGTGACCGGGCTGGGGGCGGTACCAGATCTCCTGCCCACCCCTGCCACCCTGCTCCATGCCCTGGGGAAAAACAACCTCGGGGCCAAGGCCAGGAGCCCAGGTGCTGCTCAGGAGGAGAGCAGAGGGAGGGGAGCTGTGAGGGCACCATCGCTGCCAGTGCATTAATGGGGACATCCCACGGCAGGGCAGGGGCATGGGCCGGCCCCCCATGAAAGTCACCAGCTCATGCACCGAGGATGCCAATCCCAACACTCATCCTTTAACCCACACCCCTGAACACCATCCTCCCGCTGTCCCCACCCACCCACATCCCACAACCCCCGTAGTGAGGTGACCCTGTCCCGTCTGCTCCACACATTGGAGGAGAGGAGCCTGGGGGGTGTACGATGACCGGGGGGGCAGGAGAGGACCCCAGCCCGTCCCCGTTAGGGCTGGAGAATGGGAAGGTGCTAATGGGGGGGGGCTCCAAAGTGACACGGCTTTCAGCCCCCAAGGAAAAGTCGAGGTTACCGTCTTTTCTTTTAAAAATCAGTCCCGGTAGAGCCGAGGGGTGGCGGTGGCGATGCCCACGGTGGCCGGACAGCAGGGTCCCTCAGGGTGGGCAGGGGCTCTGTGCCCCCGCCGAGGCCGAGCCCTCACACGGGCAGGGCGGCCACTGCCTGCTCCGGGTCCCGGGGGGGCGGCGGGGCCAGGTCTGCTGCAGCCCCACGTTGTTGTTGGCTGCCTCTGGGCCTGGGCGGAGAAAACGGGGGTTAGAGGCTCCCAAAGCGCACTGGTGCACTCGGCTCACTTTTCCATGGGGGACGCGATTTATTGTCCCAAAGTAACGCCCACCTCCCCAGCCCTTTTTCCCCCCGGTTGGGTTTTGGCTGCAGCGAGGGCCGGGGGGTGCCTGCACTTACCTCTCCGGGCTGGGGGAGCCCCTTAAACCCCCGATTTCTCAGGAACGCTGAGGGCCGAACGCTGAGGGAAGCACAGCGCGACCATCGCTGGGTTTAGATAACCCAGATGAAGGGGGCTGCCTGTGCCCCCTCTGCCCGGCACAAGGCCACGGGCAGGTGCCCTGTGGGGCTGCAGGGCAGGCACAAAGTGATGCCCCCCTGGCCTGGGCAGCAAGGCCGGAGCAAGGGGTGACAACCCAGCGCCAAACCCCCCCGGGGGACGGGCACGAGGTGGGCGCAGCTCCGGGGGTCTCATGGTCTCACCTATTCCTCAATGTTAATGGGGCAGGAGTCCGGCACGGCGGCTGCGTGGCAGGAGAGACCAGAAGGCACATGGTGAAGGCGGGAGCGGAGGCGGCAGGGGACACGGGGACATGCACACGAGCGAGCACACGGGGTGGCCGGGGGGCCTGGGGGTCTCACCGCCTGCGAACGGGTCCGGGAGGGGGCCAGGGAGCTGCTGCCGGGCACGGGGTGAAGGGGTCCCCATGCGTGGAGCCTCCCGGGGTCTCGTGCCAAGGGGAACCGAGGGGTGGACATGCTGGGGCAGCTGGGTCCCCCATGCCTCCTCTCCGGCTGCAGGCTCTCAGTTCAGGCAGCACCCTCCAGCTGGGGCAGGGTGATGGCAGAGCTCGGCCCGTGGCTTGTGTCCCACCACCAAACCCATCAGAGGCTGCGTGGTGCCCTTAGGAAGGGGGTGCAGCCCTAAGGCAGCTTGCCTGCACCCTCCAGCGAGGTTAAGCCCTGTGCCCGGAGCCAGAGGGACTGTGTGAGGGCATGCCGAGGCCAAGGACTGAGGCTTTCTCAGAGGGGGAGCAACAAAATCCTGCTGCCTGCTGATTTATGGGAGGTGACAGCTGCCATTTCGACTGGCTTTTCATGGCGAGCTCAGGCTGGAGAGCGAGGCATGTTAAGTCTGCAGATCCCGGAGGGGATGGATAATTAAACAGGACCGCATGTACATGCACACGGAAATCCCATTAAGAGCTTGATATTGCCTAAGTCACTGCAGTGCCCCAGTGCACAGACCCAGCTCTGCTCAGTGCACCCTTGCGAGGCTGCCGAGGAGCAGGGCTGGGGCAGCAGGACACGGTCTGGCCCTGGAGCAGGGTACCAGCCCTGTACCCACCCACCTCCCATCCCCCTGTGCTGCTGGAGGGGTCTCCCCTGCTGTCAGCAGCTGGCAGACCTGCCTTGGGCAGACCAGCTCCCAAATCCCATCCTGGTGAAACCCAACCGGCTCGCCCGGCCCGCTGCTCACAGCTCGGAGCATCTGTGGCTTTAAACCAGCAAGAACCCTGGTTTCATGTTTTCTACAGCAGCTGCCCAGCCCTCCCCCCTTGGTGCCAGCCTTTCTGGCAGGTGCCTTTCCCCAGTTTCTCTTTCCAAAGCTGTTTTTGCCACCCTGCCCTAGCAGAGGCTGTGGCCGTGGCTAGAGGATGCTCTGAGCCCTAGGGACAGCCCCTGCAACCCGCGCTCTGCAGGATCCACACAGGGACACGGATCTATAGGTTTTAGCTAAACCTCATGTCCTAAAATCCCTGGGATGTGGCCTTTCACCTCCTCCCAAAGCTCTTTCCCACCACATTGAAACCTGCAGAGATTTCAAAAGAAGCTTTGAGGAACCACATCCCGTGCCTTCGTCCATTACAGAGAGGACAAAAACATCATTATCAAATGTCACCAGCTTGGAGACTGTCCTAGATGTGGACTCTTGAACACCACAGATCTCAAGGGCCAGCATGCAACTGCCTTCCCTGCCATGAGTGAACGGGGCTGTCACATACTGGGTACAGGCCCTTAGAAATTTTATGAACGATACAGCCAAAACAAACCCACGAAATATGGAACACCCCCAGTCTGTCTCACCGTGAGCCTAAAGGACTGTAAATTTAAAGACACAAAACTGATCTTAACTCCTTATGATTTGGAAGCTGACTGTACCCTAGAGGGTTTAAGGGTGCTCAGCATACCCCCCCCACAACTGCTCCAAAAACTTCTCCAAAACCTATAAAATCGACTCTGAACATTTCAAGGTCAAATTGGTTGAACAACAACAAATATTGTTTAATCCTAGTCCTTAAAGAGATGCAGACCAATGTTTCTGCTATCAGACCAAAACATTCACACTCACAGTACCTCCTCCACTGGGTGGTTTTCCTGGCTAAACCAGAGGCTGTTACCTTGCACATCTAACTGATATACTGGGAACTGGAATAGGGGTATTGAACAATATCTGACTGATCAATTGGGTGCAACCATTAATAATTTGAGCACTACAGATCAACCCTTAAAGCCTTCCTCATCCGCTCCTGGAAACACACAGTGGTCAGCTTCAAATATCAAAATTATCCAAATGCTAATGACCAACTGGCTGATGCTCTGGGAATTGCTCAAAGCAAAGTGTCTTCATCACTCAGCTGTATTCCAGCTCAGTTGTGGCTACACTTTACCAGTGCTGGGATAATCATAGAATGGGAAAAGGGACTTTTATCCATTGAAATTTGAAAGGGCATTTCAATCCTGGGGGTCTTTAATCAAATTTTCTTATGTCCCCATCACTAGTAAGGCCACAGCTTTTGTCTTAGCAACACAGAGTGCTTCTGTATATACCAAGCACCAAATCCTTGTGGCAGGAATGGGATTAGATCCATTGGAGCACTGAGCATGGGCTCAGAACAATCCTAAACATGCATGGCAAACCCCTGCTGTAGATGGTCGTGTGGCGAGAGAATGACAGGGGTTTGTTTACACGTGAAAGTAATAGTTTGCCAGCCCAAGCTGTGTGTTTGGACACAGAACTGTGTCTATCGTTCGAAAGGTCTCCTGATAATGCCCCCGAATCCATCCCAGTATCCGTAGGACAAGGGTGTGTATGTTTAAGAGCCCCTTGTGACAACTTAACAGTGGATGACGCCAAGATGCAGCTGTGTCACCGCTTGAATCTGTATTTGTAACTTCACCTGTAGAGCAGGGTGTGACTTCAGCTACTCCCTACCAAAAACTGTGCACCAGAACGGATGTCAGATGTGTTATATGACACTTTGTCTCCAACCCTACTGGAATGGACATTACCCTGGTTAAAAACTGCTGGAGCATCCTGATCTACACAAACTGGTACAACAACTCAAAAAGGAAAGTCAGAAAACAGCGATCACTGTCTGTTATCATATGGAAAAAATGCCTTGTGTCCTACAGAGAGTGAGAAGGGATGGAGAACATCATGTCTGCCATTCCCAGGGGACCATGGACAGCCCCAAAGCCCCCACTCTGCACCTCCTCTGCCCCCCGTCCCAGCACGAGGGGCAGCCCTCTGCTCTTCCGCACAAACGCCGAGGCTGGATCACCCCGCTCGTGCAGCACAGCTCATGCCGAGGGCTGCAGCTGCCGGACACATGGACAGGCGTGGTGGCCAAAGGATGGAGAGGGCATCCTCGGCTGGGCTCAGCCCAGGGGCCAGATCCTGCACCCCAGCCCAGCCAGGGGACAAGGCCAGTGCACTCCTCACAGCAGAGCAAGAAATTGACCCTGTGCCAGAGCCATTTGGACTGCAAAGCTCCCCCTTCCTCATCCTCCCCCCGGCACAACCAAGAGGGATGCAGTCAAGGATGGCTTTGGCTGGTGCCACAGACAAGGGATGCTTTGCCAGGCCCTCCAGCAAAGCAGAGGTGCTGCTGGGACACCCCCAGCTCCCTCCCCAGCCCCCCAGGCCGGCAGGGCTCAGCCAGCTGCTGACAGAGGGTGATGGAGGGGACACAGGGCTTTTGTGGCAGGCGCCTGTTCCTCTCCAAGAGCCTCAGCCGTGTTTCTCCAGCACAGAAACCACCAGGAACAGGCGAGGCAGCAGGAGAGGAGGCTTTCCCAAAGGAAACAGGGGGAAAGAAAGGATTTCCCCTCCCTCCAGTGGGTTTCACCCACCCTCTCGGCTCTCCAGCACCTGCTGCAGGTCTGGGATCTGCCACAAAGTCAGCTGAAGGGGCAAGGCAGGGACAGAGTTGCTTTCGGCTTGCCCACAAATGTATTGATGGAGACCCCACGGAGGGCATGGTCTTGGCTTTTTGGCTCGTTTCCCCATGCACAGGCTGAGGAAGCAGAGCCTGCAGGGCTGGGCAGGGTCCCCAGCCCACTGCCCCCTTCCACACAGGGGCCAGGGGTCTTCAATACATTTGTCACCTTTGGGCAACTCTGGGCAGGGAAGGGGCACAAGCGTGGGTGGAGAAAACCGTGTTGGCACAGAGCGAACATGAACTTTCACGCAGACGGAGGAGCCTGGGGGGAAGGAAGAAAAAAAAGGGGATGGAGAGAGGCTGGGAGGAAACAAAAGTGGGGAGAGGGTGGGGGAGAAAGCATGAAGAAATGGGAAAGACGGATGAATGGTGGGGCTCTGTAGAAAGATGACCTGAGCTGACACACCCCATCTCCCTGGCCTTGGAGGAAGAGGAGGACGAGGCAGGCAGCTCCTGCTGTACAGCTGGACTGCCTGTGGATCACATCCCGACACAAAATATTGCTGTGCCCACCACAAGCCTGGAGCAGGCTACAGCTGTGCCACACAACCACCTTCCTAAGGAGGACTGGTGCCTCCTGGGGTGCCAGCAGCCCCCTGGCAAAGGGACAGAGAACCCCAGCAAAACAAGTCTGCAGCCCCCTGGGGACATCCCAGTCTGGACAGGCCACCCTGACCTATGGGTGGTGACATGTCTGGTGCTCAGCCCCACGGAGGGACGGGTGCAGGGGTGCAGTGAGGACAACCTGGCGGGGATGGCAGTGGCCAGGATGGTGGGAACGATGGTGATGGGAGAGGAGGGATGGATGCGAAGGGCAGGGGGGATGCAGGGAAGAGTGGAACTGTCCCCCCCACCCCAAGTTCATGTTCAGCAGACGGCCACTCACCAGGTAAGCAGGCCTCAGAGCACAGTTTATTGTCCAGCGCTCTCACGTGTGCGATGCCCATGTCATTGTTATTGTCACACCTCAGACCGAGGAAAGCGCCTGTCCTCGGGCCTGGAAGGGAGTTAAGGCAGTTAACGCCGCGGCCGGGCTGGGGCTCGACGTCGCCTTTTTAGCGCTGGGGGGTGGGATTTCTGGGGCTTTTCCTCTCCCCTCCCCAGCCTCTTTCAAAAAAAAAAATAAATGAGATAAAAATGATGCATCTGTGTGGGACTGGGTGAAGAGTGGACAATAACGCCTGGGCACGGCCCGAGCTGCTCCTTTCCTCGCACCGGCCGCATCGGAGGGCAGCGGAACAGCGACGATGCGGCCATGGGCACACGCATGAACCTGCCCGGGGTTCAGCCAAACCTTCCCTCTGGCACAGCCAGGCCTTGGTGGCACCCATCACCTCCTGCAGGAGCCTCTCCGGCACCAGCGGTGCAGTGAGAGCTGCGTGGATGCCAGGAGGAGGCAGCAGCTGGATGCGTGGGGCAAAAGAAGCCGTAGCCAAGCTTTTGCAGGGGGGGATGGAGGCTTTTGGGGATGAGGGAGGTAACTCTGCTTCTTAGCATCACTTCTACAAGAGATCAGCCCCCAGGTTCTTACCTGCATCCATCAGATGCAGGTGACTGAACCTCAGGAGGGATGTGTCCCAAAATATGCCAGTAGCCCTGCTGAGAACAGGCGCAGGACTGTGTCCTAAGGAGAAAGGCCATCCTGCTCCCAGAGTTGTTGGGATGCCCATGGATGCCCCACCACAGCCCTTGGTTGTTCCTATTTGTTGTACTTGAGTCTCCCCATCAGCATGAGCCTCTCTGCAGGTCAGAGGCCACGATTTGGGGATGGGTGTTCCATGGGTGTTCCTGCTTTCCAGCTTGGCTGAGAGTCCGGGTTGGATGGGGATATAGTTTTGGCGTATTTTTGCTAAAAAGAGACTTGGAAATGTGGGAGGGGGCACACTGTGGGCCTCCCTATTGCCCAAAAGCAATCCAGGGCAGTTGGTGGCCGATGGCATGGAGGTGACCACCTCCTTCCTTGGCTATCTGAGCTCAAGGGAGGAGGCGAGAGGAGCCCTCGATGTGCGTGTGTTGACTTAACACATTGAGCACCAGGCCAAAGAAAGTGAGGAAAGCATCCCAGAGGGAACAGCTTTGCAGCCCCTTCCTATGGGAATCAGCCCAGACACTGATTTCTACAGGGCAGAGTTTCAGAGATTTGAGAGTACACCTTGGCGAGGGAAAAAACACAGAGAGAGAGAAGCCTCTTTCCCACTTGGCTCGTTGGAAAAACCATTGGATCCTGCACACCAACTGCTCCACATCCCACACTGAGCTCCCTGGGTCCCCGTGCCTGGCTGGCTCCCCCCGCCCACTGGTGCTCAGCCCACCCGTGGGTGCCCCTGCTGTGACAGAGGTTTCCCTGTCTCCAGTGCCCACAGAGTCCCCCAGGGCTCTCCCTGATGGCAGCGGGGGAGCCGGGGACAGCACAGCACCCCCCGCTCGCGGTGACAGCGAGCTGAAAGCGAGGGGACAACGACGACCCAGGGCCTTTTACCGTCTTCCTGTGTGGGAGAGGCGTCCTCGTCCTCCAGCACATCGTTGCCCTGTGGCACAGGCGAGAGGCAGCGAGTGTTAGCCCGGGGCTGTGCCAGGGGCTGTTCCCAGGTCCCTCTGGGGGAACATCCCTGGCCCTGGGGATTCCATGGATCAGGACTGTGGGTAGGGCACAGCCCCACTGCCCCATCCATCCCCAGGGCGGTGTGCAGGGACATGGATGCGTGGGCAGCCCCTTCCCCAGCTCAGCCCTGGGGGAATGTGGTGCCAGCTGCCCAGCTTCCCTCTCCATGGGCACAGCTGGGATCCCCCCACGGTGCTGGGTGACACCACAGTTTCCAGCTATGGGCACAGCTGGGATCCCCCCGTGGTGCTGGGTGACACCACAGCTCCCAGTTCCTCGTGGGATGGTTGTGGTTACCTCGGCATCGCGCTCCTCGGCAGAGATGCTGACAAAGTTGAGATCCGGGGACTCCACAGGTGTTGACTGTAGGAGGAAGGTGGGAAAGATGGAAGGAAAACAAAAAAATAAAGTCCGGTGCCAGTGGTTTTGGAGGAGGAGTTACATCCCATGGGGAAGCTCTCCAAGCTGGGCACCACCACCAACCCCCAGTCCCTACCTCTCCATCAGAGCCCGTGGCACTGGCGGCCGCGGGCGAGGGGAGCATGTCCCCCTCCTCCTCCTCCTCTTCCTCCTCCGTGCCAGGGGCGATGTAGGAGCCAGACATGGAGGACACGGTGTCGGTGCTGAGCTGGGAGTGCTGGCTCTGGGAGGAGGCCATGGACATGACGGACTGAGCCAGGCTGCTGCTCACGGGCTCTGGGGGAGAGCAGGGGCTGAGGGGGCCGCTGGACCCCCCACCCACTGGTGGGAGTCACGGCACAGCACCCGCTAATGGCAGAGGGGCTAATGAGGAGGAGTGGGGTGCAGAGCAAGGGCTGGCTGCGTGCCATGGAGATGTGATGGGTGCAAAGCTGCCAGCAGCAGGTCCCCAGGGCTCACAGCCCCCCCGTTTCTGGGTCTAGAGGGTGACAAAGCAGGCACGGTTGGTGGCCTTGTGATCCCTATCTCCAGGTCTACGGGAGACAAAGCAGAGGTGACACCCTGGGGCTCCATCCAATGTCCATGGCAGGGTAAGCAGGGGCCATGCCACCCCTCTTTGCATCCCCCCACAGTGTGTGACAGTCCTGAGATGATGATGCCACTCTCCTGCCTTGCCAGCGCCTTTGAGCCCCACCATGCTGTACCTTCTGGGGATGAGATGGTGGAGGAGAGGGGTGTCCCAGTGCACGAGGACTGATCGATGGCTCCTGATGATGACAGGGTGAGGTTTTCACTCTCCGGCGTCGCACCACATTCCTAGAAGAGGAGCCCATAGGGAGGATGGGATGGGGGATATTCAGCATGGATGGCCCATCTCCTCCAGGCATCCTTATGGATGGAGGAAGAGCCAGGAGGGGCAACCTCAGCCAGTCTCTGGTCCCAAGCCTCCCCAGACCTGCTTCCCCCTCCAAGTGCCTTAACTCCTCACCAGCACATTTTGGACAGTGCTCACCTCCTCACACCGGGCTGGGGATCTCCTCCTGGCGACCCTCAGCTCTGACTCAGTACACGACTTCTCATCCTCCTCTTCAGGCAGGATAGAGGAATTCTGTGAGATGGACCTGGCCAAAGGGGCAAAGCAGAAGGTTTCACCCCTGCCCACAGCCCCCAGACCCGCCCCCCAGACTCCCATACCCACCCCAGTACTCACTTGGAGATGCTCTTCTTCAGCTTGAGCCCTGGGGGGCCGCAGTCGGGCAGGCGCTCGAGGGGTGACAGGGCCCTCAGGGGGGGCAGGGGGCCGTCGCTGCCGTAGGAGGGCAGGGTCCCCACGCCCGGGGGGTCCCCCAGTGCTCGCAGGGGCAGCGTGGCCGGCGACGGCGTCAGCGGCCCATTGAGGGCCTCCAGCAGTGACACCACCTCGTAACCCGGGGGGATGTTCTCCGAGGACTGGGGAGAGGGGGAGATGGGGTGAGGATCCTCCCTGGGCCAATTTGCTGATCCCCTCACTCCCAGTGGGATCAAGATGCCCCAGGGAGAAGCTCAAACCTAGAGAATGGACACCCTGCCAAATACCTTTTTTCTTTTTTTTTCTTTTTTTTTTGTCATATCAACCCTGCGTTTTTTGCAAGATGAATTTGCATCAAATAAATAAACCCTGTTCCTCGGAAACACATGGATCCCCAAACTTCCCCATCCTGGTGGAAGAGGCCACGTTCCCACCTGCAGCCAGGCACTGACCGAGTGCTCCTCGGAGTCAGAGGTCTGCGAGGCGATGATGGGGTTGAAGCTGGTGGGCGAGAGGGGGCCCAGCTTTTTCCTCATGGCCCGGATTTGAAGCAAGGCTCGGAAAGCTGCGGCAGCAGGGAACAAAGGGAGGGCTGAAAACCAGGCTTTGAAGGGAGACCTGGCAAAAAATGACACCACATTTCCCAAGAGGGGCATCCCCAGTGGGGCTAGCGGGACTGAGGAACTGCAGGGTGGGAGATGCCAGCCCATTCCCAGAGGTGCCAGCCCATTCCTAGAGATGCCAGCCCATTCCCAGAGGTGCCAGCCCATTCCTAGAGATATCAGCCCATTCCCAGAGGTGCCAGCCCATTCCCAGAGGTGCCAGCCCATTCCTAGAGATGTCAGCCCATTCCCAGAGGTGCCAGCCCATTCCCAGAGATGCCAGCCCATTCCCAGAGGTGCCAGCGCATTCCCAGAGATGCCAGCCCACTCCCAGAGATGCCAGCCCGTTCCCAGAGGTGCCAGCCCGTTCCTAGAGATGTCAGCCCATTCCCAGAGATGCCAGCCCGTTCCTAGAGATGCCAGCCCGTTCCCAGAGATGCCAACGAAGCTCTCCCCAGCCCTTACGCAGCCTGCAGATGGGGCAGTTGTTGGCCTGGTAGCGCAGGGTGTCGGCACAGGAGTTGCAGAGGCAGAGGTGGCGGCAGGGCAGGATCAGGGTGTCCCGGACGTCCGACAGGCAAACCACGCACTCGGCGCTGTTATCGCTCACCTCGTCCTCGGCCACCTGCCCCAGGGACAGGAGGGAACTGCTCAGCCTCAAGGGTCCCCAGCCCATGTGGCACCAGGGTGGGTGCTCTGAAATACTGGCTGGGTGCTCTGAGAGGGTTCTGCCTGTGTCTGTGGGCTGCTTGCTCTTGAAATGTCCCCCTGGGACCTCATTGCTCCCTGCCAGGGGATGAGGCCAGAGGAAACAAACCCCCAACTTTCACCCCAGTTTTTACATGTTAGAGCAGAGCATAAAGCACATCCCATGCCTTGAGCCCCACGCTCCCCATCTAAGCCATCACCCTTCCCCCAAGGGACCACAAAGGGTGGGGGGAAAAGCTCAATCCTTCAGCTTTCTGCCTCCAGCAGCTTCAATGCAGACACAAAGTGTCCCCAGGCATCACCAGCTCCGTGCTGTGCTGCAACCTCTTGCCCTGAGCACATTTCAGTGACCAGACCTGTGCTAGGGGAAGGGAAGAAGGGATGAGGGAAGACCCCTGGGATGCAGGCAGGGGGATGCAGGCACAGACCTTGGAGTCCTGCGTGTTGTACTTGTTCTCGATGCCGTAGATCTCCTGCAGGAGGTAGCTCACTCCATCCACCTGCAATCCCATGGGGAAGGGGTGAGGAGCAGAGCCACTGCAGCTCCCAGCCCCCTCCTTGGGCCAGCCCTCCTCCCCCCACCATCCAATGGTTCTCTTGGCATTGATAACCTCGAAATTGCACTCCCTGGGAGGCAGGGGCAAGGCTGGGACAGGCTTGGAGCTTTTGGGTCTCCCCAAAGCCCCTCAGTGCCTCCCCTGCAGGGTGTGCAGGGTGGCTGCCACCACCTTGGGGACACCCCAACACTCACCACTTGCTTCTGCTTGAGGGGCTTCACGCAGAAGGTGCCGTCGCTGTGCTGGAGGGGGGAAAGAGCACATTTGTGGGCACCCCTGGGCTGCTGTGCCAGAGCACCCACCCACCCTGTGGCTGTCACTGCTCCCTTCTCGCTCCCAACAAGCCCATTTTGCAGGAATTCTGGCTTTTCCCGACAGCCCAGCACCAGGTAGCTGTGGGACACATTGCAAAGCCGGAGACTTCTTGAAGGAAAGGAAGATGGAGTTGAGCCCAAATGCCTCAAAAGGGGGTGCTTAAAATGAGGGAATAATCCCAGAATTTGAGGAGCAGCCCAAAATATCCCCAGCCCAGCGGCACCATCCCGATTCCCAGGGATTCCCCAGGTTCTTGTACCTGGTGGGTGCTGGAGGTAGGAGGGGAAGGATGGCCCCAAGCTTGGCACTTACCTTCTCAAAGGTGGCCAGCAGCACGTGGCAGTGCCCACTGTGCTCTGCAAGACACAAAGGGACACGCAGGGCTCAGGGGCCATGCAGGGGGACGGGCAGAGCCACGGTGGCCGTGAGGAAAAGCAGGAGGCTCTGCCCAGCTGGCATCACAATGCCAGCAAACCGGGAAAGCCCATCCCAGCAAGGAACGCCCTCCTCACCCTCTCCTTCATCCACCACCGCCTGCACCACCATGGGATAAACCTCGCGGTCCAGGTCGAAGCCCAGCTGGAGAGAGACGGGGGAGGCTCGGTGAGATGGAGCAGCACTGAGGCTTCACCCCACCTCCATCTCCATGGGGTGATGTTGTCGGGGGCGGGGGGCACCCACCTCCTCCTCGCTCCACTCGGAGGGGTCGATGGTGTGGGAGGGCACACAGAACTGCTGGCACACCCCCCGCTTGTAGTGCACCGTCTCCGACTGCAGGCTGTTGTCCCTGGGGGTGTAGCTGTCCCGTGGAGAGAGGACAGAGTCAGGGCACCACGGGTGTCCCTGCACTCCTCNTGCCAGGAAAATGGGAGGGGGGGGTGTGTGTGTGTGTCACTCCTCCCCTCCCAGATGCCTCTTGGGGCTGAGGTAAGAAGTTGTAAAAAGGGTTAAAATAATCCACAGGGTGGAACAAACACAGGGCGGCCAACACAGCACAGGAGGGGACAGGGACAACTCCACAGCCAACCTGGAGGGGTTTGGGGTGGGGGGGGACAGTGATTTCCCCTGGTCTCCATTCTGACCTGAAGGTAAAAAGAGGGAGCAGGATGGGACAGGGAAGGAGGTGGCAGGGGCCAGCAAGGACCTGGTGGTAGCACCTGGGGGAAACAAGGAGACCCCCTCCAATCTCAGCACCACCCTCAGCTGTTTCCTGTCCAGAAGAGCAAAGATGCCCCAGGGGGGAGGCTCCATGTCCATCAGCCAGGGACACACGCCAAGCTTGGGTGGACACAGGCCAGGCTGAGGGGTGACGCAGGCCTGGCTGGGGCCCCTCACCTCGCCACCCCGTTGTGGAACTCCTCAGTTGCCTGGTAGTAGATGGTTATGGCCACGCGGGCGTCCGTGTCGAAGGTGAACTCCACGTTGTAGTGCACCTTGGCCTTGCTCACTTCTTCCCCCGGGGTCTTCACCTCCTCCGAGCACCTGGGGAGCACAGAGGGTCCAGGAGAAGGGCCTTGGGGTGCTCCAGGACCGACCCCTTCGGCACCAAAAGGGGCTGCTGCCCTCCATCAGGGGACGCTGGGGCACAGCAGGAGTGCCCGGCATGCCCAAGGTCACGCCTGCAGGCTGGGAAGCGCCGCAGACAGATTTCAGCCGTAATCCCGAATCTCACGGCCCTGCTGCAATCCCCAGCCTCCCTCCAGCAAAGCCTTCGGAAGGTGGGGGAGGAAGAAGCAGCAAAGCACTTCAAAGGCAGCGCTAAGCTCCTTTAATCCTGCGGCACTGCCTGTGCTGGCACGCGGGAGCCGGGAGGGGAAGGGCACGTTTGGAGAGCAGCGGCTCATCCCCTCCCTCCCTCCATCCATCCATCCATCCATCCATCCATCCATCCGCCGTGCTGGAACGAGAGCAGCCCCGTGCCCACCATCCACCCCCCGGCAGCACCCAGCAGGACCCTCCCTCCCCGTGGCTCAGGGCTGCGGGTGCCCTGACTCACTTGACGAGGCGCAGGGTGTCCTTGCGGATATTGATTAAGCTCCTGAGGGTCTTCACGGGTTCCTGAGGAGGTGGAGCAGCGTAAGGGAACTAGGATGAGAGAGACACCGGTGAAGGCAGACGCACGTGGGGGGCTACGCTGGCTGTGGACCCCCCGGTGACCCAGACCCAACACCCTACAGAGGGAATTGGGGTGGCCTGGGCATCCTGATGGGTGCTGAGCATTTGGGTACCGGGCAGCACGGTGACAGGGACATCCCCCCACAAACAGCAAGCCCAGAAGAGCAGGGGCAGTTTCACTGGGGAGAGGGCACACAGAGAAGGGCTGTTCTTTGTTCCTTTGGCCAGAGGGCGAGGGGGATGTGGGGCACAGGGCAGGCAGCTGCTGATGGATTTTTAGGCTGCTGGATGAGGCTGGACAAAGAGAGGCTGCAGCTCCCTCCCTGCCTATAAGCCAAGAAAAAACAGGCACAAGTGTCCCTGTTTCCTTGCTGTGGTGAATGGGATTTGGGTGGTGGGATCCCTGCCAGCCCTGTGCCCAGAGCAGAGAGCCAGCAAGGCATCTGGGCAGGAGCAGGCAGGCAGCAGCATCCCTCCTCCAAGGTGACATTGTCCTTCCCAGTCCTTCCTGTCTGCTTGACAAGGGGCTACAGGGCTTGCTGGGGAGTGGGGACACAGTGGCACCCAGGGGACACCCTCTCCTTGGCACTGCAGTCACCCAAAGGAAACTGAGGGCAGTGGGGAAGGGATGCAGGACCCACCTCCCCCCTCTCCATATCCCAGGTGGGTTGAGCTCCAGGAGGGATCGGCCCTGCTTAAGGCCCAGCTCGTTGGCAAGCTGCCACCATGTGCCAGGGGACAGCCAGAGCCAGGAGGGTGTCAGGTGCCATCAGGGATGGCAGATGGTCAAAGAGCCTCAGCTGCTGCCTCTGGAGAGGGAATAGTGTCCCACTGTCCCTCACCGAGGCACCCACTGCACCCCAATACCAAGGGGACAAGCCCAAATTGCAGGTGGCACTCAGGGATGCCCTGCAGGGAGCCAGATGCCCCTTTGCCATGTCCCTGGTGCTCTCACGTGGGACAGCCATCATCACCTAACCTGTCCTCAAAGCCACCATCACCTTCCCTGTCCCCAAAGTCCTGCAGAGCAGGATGGGTGGGACTGGGGGACCCGTGCCAGGCTCAGAGGGACAGGATGGGACAGGCAGCTGGCAGGACCCCGCAGCACAGGCACAGCTCTACCCCATCCCTGCTCCACCATCCCCACGTCCAACCACCCCACGGCTCCGACCCCACTGCTGCCACGAAAGGCAGATTAAAGCCTAGGCTGGACACAGCATGGCTGATGGCACCAGAGGCTCTGGAGATAAATTCCCAGCACTGTGGAACTGCGTCCCACTGCTCTCATTCTCTCCAGGAGGGGAAAAGGGCAGCAGAGTCATTAAACTGCTGTTAACGAACTTTTTTAATGAGTCACTAAACGTGCACCTGCAGGATCGAGCACCTGCAGAGTCACCCATTGCAGCTGGAAGGGAGAGAGTGAGAACAGGCTCCAGGCTGGAGCTGAGCCGTGTCATGGCACGTTGTGCCATGTCGTGATACATCCCCTGCTACTCCAACTAATGCAGTCATCCAAAATTGCCTCTTTGCACCTCACCCAGCCAAACCATCCTTGGCAGGCAGAGCACCCATGGGTGCACCCCTCACTCCTGCTGCAGCAGCCAGGGGTGGGCGACAGAGGAGGGAAGGGGCAGCCAGGTCCCCTGGGTGCCACCCACAGGGGCCGTTGGGCTGGGCAGGATGGGGAAGTGCCGCAGGCAAATTTTGTGCTGCAGAAACCACTTTGGGCTCTTTCACACCCACGTGTGAAGAGCATTTTTTGGGGGTGGTTGGATTTTTTTTTTTTTTAAATTAAATTTTACAAGCCAGATTTTGCACATCAGAAAGGGGCCATTCAGAGGATGTTTTGCATCTCCTCACTTTAAATCAAGCTGAAACACAACAGAAAAAAAATGTGTAACGGTTGCGGCGAAGTTAAGAATGTCATTCCATGTGCCTATAGCAACATTTGGTGCGGGTCAGCTTCTGTTAAAGTGAAATAAAAACCACCCTCAAAAGTCTGTCTTGGGGTTTTTCTACAAGCAGACCCCAGCAGGTTTGCGTGGGCAGGGAAACCCAGTGGCACATTTCAACAGTTCCCGGCTTCCCCTGTGCTCTCTGCATGCCTCCAGCGGCTTCTCTGCTCCTCAGCCCCTGCATGGTGGCAGCTACTTAAACCTGCAACGCCCTTCCCAGCCCCTTGGGAACCTGTTCCCAGCTGGAAAATCCAGATTATCATGTATCCATGGAGGGGAGAAGCTGCACAGCCTCCGGCTGCCCTGCACATCCCCATGGCAGCAGCGCTGTTCATAGCTCAGACAAAGTGCTCCGCTCACAGAGCACCTGGGACACAGTTTTTCCAAGATCTCCTGATCTTTGATCCCCAAGGAACTCAAAATAAATACCCCACCAAAAAGCAGTGGCCATCTTTAATGCTTCCAGCCCAACCAGGGCTCTCACAGAAGGCCAGAAAGAAAAAGTATTGCAGCCAAGAAACACCAGGACGGGACTTGGAGGCAGCATCAGAGAGGCCCAAGTGTTGCCTGGACACAGGCTTGGACCAGAACCAACACAGATCCATCCCAACTCCTCCCTGAGCCCCCAAAACTGGCCTGACCCAAAAGTCCAGCCCCAAAACTCCCCCCTGCTCCCCTGGGAGACGGGATCTTGGTCACAGCTCCGCAGCCCAGAGCCATTGGTAATTAAACCGGAGCAGGACAATTTAGCTTGTGATGCTGTATTAATTCTCTCTGCTGTTTCCAAGCTGTTCCTTTGCCTTCCCTGCTGCTCTGCTGTCAGGGCTGCTGACATGGGAACTGCTCACTGGGCAGTTTAGAGGCTTTTACTGTAATCAAGAGGATTTCTCAACACTCGCTGCTGGAAGAGACCCTGAATGCTGACTTCTCATTTTCCGGGGAAGCGCAGAGGATGGAGAGAAAGGCTCTGCCTTTGCCCACCCAGTGTTCTTGGGGTTTCCGGGTGCTCCTGACCTTGGCTCTGCTGGGATCCCTGCTCTGGCACAGCCCAGGGCCGGACACTTCCCTGCTGAAGGAGTGCACAATGCTGCCAAAACACTACTAAAGCCAATTCCAAGGAGGAAAAAGGAACCTTGCTGGCAGCAGGCAATGCTCAAGAGCTGGGCCAAAGCACCAGGCAAGTTTATCTCGACTTAACAGAAAAGCTTTGGTGCCTTTTAAGTCCTCACCCTGAATCTTTTTAATACTTGACCCCCCAAACTCCTCCAGCCAGGAGGAGTCCTACTGCTCCAGCCCCACTGCTGAGAGGCACCCCAACGAGAGGGGGACATCACTGCCATGGCTGAATCCCTGCTCTCATTTCCTCCCTTTCCAAAGGCAGCAAGCACAAAAACCATCTCCAGGAGCCTGGGGTGTAAGGACCCCTCCCCAGGCGGGTTCCCTCGTGCCCTGAGACCAGCTGGAGCTGGCAGCACCCAGCACTGCAAAACCCACCCGTGCTGCCCCCAGCCCCAACCTACCCCCGCCTTTTTATTTTTATTTCTTCCCCTTTCTTGCTAGAGCTTGGGGAGTAATTTAATCTGTTCCTGTCCAAGCTACTCTACTCTACTCTACTCTACTCTACTCTACTCTACTCTACACCACACCAGCACCTCTGTGTCACGTCCCCCACCATGTGCCCTCCTGTCTGGGATACAGCTCCTGGATGAGATGGGGAATGCAAGAGAAAAAGCAGCCCTTGCAGAGGGAATGAGAAAGAAGTCGGATTAAATCAACCCAATTCCCTTTCGCCATTAGTCCCCGAGGGAGGACAGGCTGCAGCAGGAACCCAGCCCTTATATCAGCCATCAGAGAATCCACTCGGCCCGCTCCAGGCGGGCTTGGCAGGCTCTGCCCGTGGAGGGGGACAGCCAGCAGCCGTGCACCGCACACTCCGTGGCACCCAGCCGCTACCGGCTCGGGAAGGGGCGCACCTGTGCTCCGGAGCCCCCCCAGTCCCCGCCGGTACCCACCACCACGGGCCGGTTCCCCAAGAAGTTGAGGTCGCTGTTCTCGCCGAAGAGGTACCCCTCGGGGTGCGTGGAGTCGAACTTCTCCCCGCCCATGATGAAGTGGTTGGCAAAGTAACTCCCTGGAATGAAAACACAGCGAGCGCCTGAGCGGAGCGTGAGGAGGGGGCTCCAGCCGGGCGATGGAGCGGCACGAAGCCACCGGATCGATGGCTCGGAGGTGACTTTGTCCCCAGGGTCACCTTGCTGGGAGTCTTTCTGGTTGAGCTCACACGCTGAGAGCCCCCAGGCAGGCAGAGGCTGCCCAGAAAACACACTCCCTGCCTGCCCTCCCCTCTCCCTGCCTGCAACCCACCCGCTTCAGCACCACGCTCCAAGCCTGGGCACAGAGCCGGGGTGGGGAGAGGCTGGGGCAGGGTTCCAGCCCCATGGCAGCGCTGGCCCTGGGGGCTGCTCCATCCGTGGGATTTAACAGTGCCTGCTCCCCTTTCCCTGTCTGGGAAATCCCTGTGAGCCCCAGTACGGCCGGAGCCACCCAAGGTCACCCCGACCTTCAGCCAGCCCCGCACTGGTTTTGGGGGCCTGTAGACCCTCCAGGAGGTCAGCACCTCCCCTGCAGTGCTCCACATTGGCCTGATGAACGCTGGGCAATGACCAGGGTCCCTTCTTCCCTCACAGAGCCAAAACACCGGCCCCAAGCTGGGAGCAGCCCCCAGGTCAGGCACTTCTCCACTAGAGAAGAATTTCCTCCCAGCCCGGCCAGGAGCCAACTGGTGCCTGCTCCTCATCCGTGAGATCTGGGCCGTGTGGGAAAAGCACATTGTGGCACAGGAACTGCCCAGGCAGGAGGGCTGGGACTTGAGGTGGGAAAAAAGGGAAAGGTGGACAGGGATGGGCCAGCAGCAAGGGGTGAGCAGAAGCACCAGGAGTCAGTCAGACATGGACACGGTGCCCTGCATCCTGACAGCCACAGGGACAGGGTCTGGCTTATAAAAACCCCAAACCCACCAGCACAGATCCATCTGCACCCCCGCGGGGGACACCCCAAACCCAAACATTTGGGAACCACAGAAAAAGGAGCTCAAGCTTGGGCTGAAGCTCTGCTTGTAGGGACTGAGGTCAGAGCTTGCAATCAGCTTCCAGCAGAGGCACGGACTGTCCAGGGCTGGATCAGGCTTTAATACTGCACTTAAAACCCAAAACTGAGCTCAAAGCCCAGGGGGAGGAGTAGGGGGGGATTTAACTCCGGGGCAGGGGGGATGAGTGGGGTCACACAGCTCTGCCCCAAGGCCCCGTGGTGCAGGGATGCCCGGATGCAGCGAGCCCGTTAGCGAACGTCGACCATCAATTATTGATGTCTCCTGCTTTCAGGTCCCATTTTCCATGTACATAATTTATAGGCAGCTCGCCTGGAAGGACTCAGCCACTTGGAAAAAAAAAAAAGCCCCAAGAGCAAAGTGCCTTCAGAGCTGCCTGCAACAGCACAGCCAGGGGAGAATGGGGCCATCCAGAGCTTTTCCTGACACCGACTTGGAGCAAGAGCAGGAGATGGCAAAAAAATTACATTTAAACACAGGGAAAAGCCACCCTGGCACTGGGAGAAAGCTGGAAAATGGAGCACAGGCTCTCTGTGATTGGCCCAGCCACAGTTTAGTGGGTGCTGGGGGCTCCTGTAGGATGGGCAGAGCAGGTGAGGACCACGCTGCCATCACCCAGTCTCCCTGCAGGGGCTGGGAGCATCCCTGGGTGCTGCAGGCTCCCAGCACATCCCCCAGAGGCTTCAACTCCTTCTCGACAGCAACAGAACCAGCTCTGTGCTCCCTCCCAGCAAAGGTCCTCCTTGCTGTTAAACAAGAGGATTGAGCCGTGCCAGGCTTTTCCAGGGAAGCAGCAGCACAGCAAAGCCCAGAGCATCGGCAGGAGCGTGTCGGTGACTCCCTGGACACGGCTGGCTGGCAGAGGAGGGAAGCACCTTCCCAGCCACCTTATTATGGGCTGGCTGTAAATCCAACGCCTGCTCCCGGGGAAGGAGAGCCTCTCAAGGACAGGCACACCTCGGGAAGGGCTGCGCAGAGCGGCTGCTGGAAAGGAGGAATAAACCCAAATTGCCTGAGGTTCTTGGCATAAAGAAGTCTTTGTGTCCTGCACATCTGCTGGCACCAGCACATGGGACACATCTGGCACCAGCTGCCAGCTCCTTTTCCCTGTGAGTGCCAGCGATGCCACCTTGTGCAGGTGAAGGAGAAGGGCGAGGATCCCCGTGTGACCCTGTGGCTCTAGCATGCAGTGACACGTCCTGCACTGTCCCCCAAGCCATCGCTGCCCTGCTGGGCTCTGGTACTGCAGCCTCTGGCTCTCCAGCATTACAGCCTCCCTCTCCAAAGCTGCTAAAACAGAAAAGCTCGTTCCCAGCTCGTCCCCACGCTCCCAGTGAGGGAAGCACCGGGTTTGCACAGCCTGCGGTCAGCCCAGACGGGTGGCCATGGCACAGCGCTGGCACAGGGACACCCTGAGGCCACGGGTGCCAGCACAGGGTGCTGTGATGGGCTGGTTAAAGGCTCTGGGTGCCCCTGGGCAGCCCATTATTTAATTCCGTGCACTAAAGCAGGCAGCCGGAGCCAGCGGCAGCCGGAGCTGACGCCAAACCCTGTCCACAGCACTGCTGCGTCAGCCCTCGCCCGCCGTGGCTGTGCCACCACCTGGCCTTGTGCCCCCAGGACTGGGGGTGTCCCTGCTGGATTAATCCCTGTGCTCCTGCCCCCAGCCAGGGCCCTGCTCATAGTCCCGTGTGCCCCAGGGGAGCTTGGTGCCAACCTCATCTGGGGACAGGGGCTGAAAGCTGGAGACTTGCCCCAAAAGCCATCCCAGTAGCCAGGCAGTGGGCTCCATCTACAGCCCCCGCTGGCTCTCGCTCCCAGTGGCAGCCACTGAAGTAAATCTCAGCCTTTGTTTCAAAAATTGTGGCTCAACTAATCCCATTGACACCCTGTCTGGAGGGGATGGGACCCCCAGGATGGGGAGATGCTTAACTGGGACAAGACACAGCTGCCCTGTTCCCACGGGCTGCACTGGCCATCCCGAGCGAGCCCACAGCCCAACAGCCAGAGCCACATCCACAGAGAGAGGGAAATGCCCAAAGGTCCCATGAGATTCCCCTCCAGGACCACATTTCCAAAGCCAGTGGCTGTTTCCAGGTGGCTTTCGAGGTGAGGGAAGCGCTGCTGCCACAGAGGAATCGGCTCCGCTGCCCGGCACGTCCTCCCTCGGCTGCCAGCAGCGCTGAAGGCAAATCCCGCTCGGATTAAAGGCAAACCAGCCATAATCTCCAGGGCCACCAGCCTGCCCTTGTCCCAGTGCAGATGGCTGTGCCACCTGGGCACCTCCTGCCCCTCTCCCCGAGCACCCTGGGCAGCACCAGGACCATCCCCTCCCAGCTCTGCTCAGACCCCAGTGGTGGGAGCAGCCCTCCCCGGGCTCTCCCTAAAAGCTGGAGTTAAGCATCAGCCTGGTGACCTCTGCCAGCTGAGATGAGTTTGGAAGTGCTCAGCTGGGTGCACTTGCACCCTTCACCTCTTCATACCCAGGTATTTCAAGAGCCCATAAAAAAGACAGAGTCCCAAGGGAAAAACTTGTAATGCATGGAAGTACCGGCCCTACAAAGAGCAATCCCATGGATGGGGTGGTCCAGCCTCACCTGGCATCAGAGCAACAGAGGCCTTGAAACCACGTAAAAAGGGGAGCTGGGGGAGCCCTGCGGGAAGCCAGGCTGTCAAGGATCAGCCATCTCCAGCCAGCTGTGCAACCTATTTTAGATCAAAATTAAAAAAAAAAAGGCAAGCACAGCTTTTAAGGACAGGCACAGGGTTTGTGTTGCCTGTAATTCTTCCTAAAGGAGGTCTTTAGTTGTAATTAGCGAGTAATTTGTCACAGCGCTAACGATCCGAGTGTTTTCCTTATCCTATTAACTACCAAAATAGTTCCCTATTAATAATATTTAGTGCTGCAAGGATCCTGTGCAATCTCCTCACATGCACGCACGGTGCTCTGGGGCATCACCCACCGGTGCCGGGATTTTTGCGGCCCCAAAGTGCTGCCCACCCAAGGGCTGGACCCCATCACCCCTCCTTCCCCCGCGTGCCCCCATCGGACCCCCGCTCAGCCCAGCCCTTGCAGGGAAAAGTGAGGCACAGAGGGGAGGGACGGATTTTCCAAGGTCACGCACAAGGTTTGAGACAGGGCCGGACTGGGGAGCGGGAGATGCATCACCAGCAAGCCTCGAGGCAGGGGCAGGAGCCGGGAAGGCGAAGGCTCCCCACGGGCAGCAGCTGGGGTGCTACGATGGGGCAGAGCCCTGGGAAGGAGGGATCCCCTCCAATCCCTCCCACCCCAGCCTCCCTCATCCTCCCGGGAATTTAAACCCAGGATTTTCCCCAGCAGCCAGCACCGGAGTAACCGGCTATAAAAAGCGCCTCCGGAGTCCGGTGCCGCAGACCGCGGCTACAGAAATAATTATAACAATAATGGCATTAAAGTCGCGTCAACTCAGCCAAGTTTGGGAACAGGGGTGTGCTGGCAAAGGGGAGCCCGGAGAGGGGTGACCCCCATCCCTCCCGCGCCGCACTCACGCAGGGTGCCCCGCACCAGACCCAGATTTTTAGGGTGCCCCCCCTGTGCGTCACCGTTTGCTTTGGGGTGCGCAGGGTCACCCCCGCCCGGAGCAAGGTCGTGCCCGGTGCCCGCCCGGCTCGCTCCCCTCTTTCCCTCCCCATCGGCGGCACCGGGACGCGATACCCCCCGGGGGCTCACCGGATTTCGGGGGGTATCTGTAGACGGAATTAGCGGGGATATCCACTTCCTCCACCCCTGCGTTCTGCCGGCTGGTCAGAGCCCCCATGGCCGGGCCGGGGCTCAGCGGGCGGGGGTCGGCGGGGAGTCCTCCCGCCCGGGACCGGNGCTGCGACACTCGGGGCGGGGCCCGCATCGGCCGGCACGCCCCGACCCGCCCCGGCTCGGTCCGGCTCGGCGGTGGGGTGAGGGGAAGAGATGCTGCCACTGCCTCCCCGGATCCTGCCCCGGTGTCCTCCACCCACCCAGCGGGGTCCCCCCTCAGGTGCCACTCACCTGTCCCCCCACGGTGGCACACGCGTGCCCACAGTGCTACCCACCTGCCGTCCCCTGTGTCACCCAGTTGCCTCCAGTAGCGCTCGGTGGCCCTCCTCGCCATCATCTGCCACCCTCAGTCACCCCTCAATGACCTCTGTCCACCACGGCCCACCCTCCTCCCGTCCTTGCTCCCAACCCCACCAGCTGGGGGACCCCGAGCAGCGATGCCAGCGCAGGGACCCCCAGGGACAGACTGGGCATGGTCCCTCTGTCCCTGTACCCCCTGCCGCTGGCGTGTCCCCTGGGAGAAGGACAAGCCCCCCACTTTTCCCGACAGGTCACAGGGGGAAGGAGTTGGTGCAGCTGTTGGCACAGGGACTGACCCCCTCCAGCAGCACTTCAGGGGTGCACAGCACTGGAGATGGGGCGGGTTAAAGCCCCGCTCCATCTTCCCCATCCTTCCTTCCCAGCTCCGCTCCACACCAGGAGCGACTGCATCCGCCGGGCGCAGCCGCTGGAGGCAGGGAGCTGCCTGTCCGCTCCAGTGCACCCCAACAGATCCCCCCAGTTCCCCCAGCGTTAAATTATTGGGAAGCACTGGTCACCTACTCATTTTCCACTTGGAGCTGAAGAGGAAGGATGGACCCCTTGATCGCTCGCTTAAACCCGCCGCTGATTAATTAGTCCGGCAGCGCCAGTTAGTGGAGCATCACATGATTTTGATTTGAGTTGATAACACGAGTGCTATAAATATCAAACGGGAGATGTGCAGGGAGGCGGATCGGCTGCCCTGATGTCCTCAGCTACTCGGTGGTGACGAGCAAAGGCCGTCCCCGGGACTCCCCCCTTTATTCCCTCCCTGCAGAGGGACACACGGATCCCCCTCCCCAGCTGCTTCCTACCCACACAGCCCCAAAGGCAGCTGAGAAAAGCCAAACCAAAGAGCAGCGCGGGGTGGCTTTGTGCCCTGTTTGTCAGCCTGTCACTGTCACACCGGGACCCACATTCCCAGCAGTGACACCATGTCCGTGCTGCTGGATGTCACACCTGGGCCGGGTGCCAGCGGCAGCACCGGCTGAACAGGAGGATTTCGACTCCATGATCTTAAAGGTCTCTTCCAACCTAAACGGTTCTAGGAGGAGCCGAGGGCAACATCCACACCGGGAGCCTGCTCCAGCTCTCAGTGCTGGCGCTCAGCTGGGAGCCCCGAGATCCCAGGGACTGATCCCTGCTCACCCCAACACACATTTTTGGGGATCCTGTTCTGCACATGGATCATTTAAAAATCTAGCACAGCCCAGCATTGCTGAGCTGCCAGCCCCACTCCCCTGCCTCGCTCCAGCCAGCACCGACAGCGGGAAACTGGGAGAGGGAGCCAGCACATTTCATTACCGGCACACAGCAGACTGCAGGGTTTTAGTGCAGATAATAATTCAAAGTTATCCCTGTGCCGATCCATAACCCGGCAGTCATTACACGCAGAGCTGCTGCCTGCATGCACGGCTCGTGGTTTTTTTTCCCAGCGATTACTGCAGCAGAGGATTTTGTAGGACAGTGCCGCAGTGGAGCGCGGGAGCGCTGGCAGGAGCTGGGTGACGATACGGCTTCGAGGGCAGGGTCTCTCCCAGTTCTGCCCGGCCGCAGATTCCAGCGCACATAAAGCCAGGAGAAACCCCAGCAGGGCTGACCCGGAGAGAGAACCCAGAGAAAATGAGAAGTTTAACCCCAAAATGCGCGTGCTGCTGGGCAAGACGCAAGTCTGAAGCTCGTGCTGCCCGGCTGTGGGATTTGGGATGTGTGCTTGACACGGAGAGAGGATCCTGCTCCTGCCTCCTTGTGCTGACAGGGAAACCGAGTCACGGTAGAGCGCAGCAGTTAAGGAGGGTGAGCAGCTCACCCACAGCAGATGATGTTTGTCTGTGCACCCAATCCTTTCCCAGTCCACTCCCAGTTCCCCCAGCAGTCACCGGCACAGACTGTGGAGCCACCAGACCCCCGGGGTCCCAGCGGGGTGGCAGGGCAGCACATCTGGAAGAGCATCTCAGCACGGAGAGGTGACAGCGAATCCTGCCCCCGCTGCAAACCCTGCCCCAGAAAGGGGGTTCATTTTGAAGAACTCACAGTCCTGCTGACTTTTCCAAATGTCACCAACACTACTTTGTCACAGCTTTGGGTGCCAAGGGCCCATGAGCAGCATTCCCATGGGTTTCCCAGGCAGGCACTACCCGAGGCTGGCTGCTCCCAGCTCGAAGCCGCGCTGTGCACACGAGGGGGTGGCTCTGGCAAGCGGGAGGTTCTGAGAGCTCCCCAAGGCTGCGTGCAGGAGGCAGCTGGGTCTGGGATGCCTGCTGTAATTGCTCCTCTCACACCTCCACCTACCTCAAGGCTGGTTTTGCACCAAGAAGACAAAGTTACCAAAATCTCACTGGGCAAGCAGGACCCTCCATACCCAGTGCTGTATCCCAGTGATGGGATCCCCCTGAATATCCCGGGAGGATTTCCAGCCTGGGGAACCACACACTGGCATTGCTTCTCCATTGCACCCCTGTCTGCTGGACCTCACCTCCACGGGACCACCAAGACTTTGCAGAAGCCCCACACAGGCCCTCACTGCTGGGGGCAACCAACTGCAGATGCAGCTTCAAGTTTCCATGCCTCTGCCTCCTCATTCCCTCTCCCCTGGCCAGCTGGTCACCACTGCCACATCCAAACCTCCAGTGGCTCTTCCCAGATGAACCCATATTCACACCATGCGTTTGCAAAGTCCCTTGTTTATTCATTTGGGGTTTAAACGCCAATTTTCCCTTTTTAAGCAAAACATTTCCAGGCACAAATCACAGAAGTCCCACTTGGGTCCCCAGACGCAGTGCGGGGGAAGCACACCAGGGGGGAGTTCATCCTTGCAGGCTGAGACTGGAACTCAGAGTCATTAGGATTTTAACCATTAACAAAAAATCCCACCCCCAAACTGGGAGCTGCCCTGAACCCTGCAGCCTTTACATGGGGATGAAGAGGATGGGTCCCTGCTCCTGCCCCTGGCATCTGGCTAGGGTCCCATCCCCGGGGCAAACGGTTCCCAGACAGGAGGGCGGCGCTGGGAGAGCCTCGATGGGGGAATGGGGGAGCCTTGCTAGAGGACTCAAGATAGGGGGTTAAGGGGGAACCCCCGGAGGGGGCAACAGGGTTCCCAGGAAGGAGGAGACGGGGTGCTGGGAGAGCTTTGCTGAGGGAAGAGAGGAGCCTTGCTAAGGAAACGAGGGAGCCTTGCTGGCGGAGCCAAGGCAGGGGGTTAAGGTGCAGCCCCCGCGGGAGTGACCCCCCAACAGGGGTACCTAGAGACGGGCGGAGCCCGCTGTCTCTATGATCCCCCCCAACACTGAACCACCCCACGGACCCCCCTCTCCACGGGCCCCTCTCAATGAACCTCCTTAGCTGAACCCCCTTTCAA
>VXAD01012891.1:98448-143724 GCA_013399195.1 Dicrurus megarhynchus | reverse complement strand
GCTCGCCAAGAAACGCACTGGAATAATTTTCTAGGTTTTATTATTATTTTTAGGTGGGGGGGGAGCACGTGCTGCCAGAGAGGGCACTGACCCGTGAGAGCCTCTGGCTGCTCTCTACTCCCCTCCCCTTTTTTTTTTAAATATATAACTATAATATATAAATATATCTAATGTATATAAATCCAGAGAGAAGGAGCAGCAGCAGCAGCGTGGAGGCAGCTGCTGGGTGTCTGGGGGGTTTTCCCTGTGGCTCTACCCCCACCCAGCACCTCTACATCAGGGCAGGAGTGGGAAGGGGAGGACAGGGATAACAGAAATAAATGGATGGAGGTGGCTCTTGGCACCCCAAATCATGGCCACATGGACATGGAGCCATGGACACCCTCCCCAGCTCTGGCTTCCTTGGGCACTTGTTGCAGTGCCCAGAGCAAATGCAGCTCTCTGGCTCCCGAAATTCAGCCCGGCTTCTTGCACAGACCCCCCCTGGTCTTGCCCCCAACCCCGTCCTCCCTCCCTCAGCACCCCCAGGGCCTGGGGGTTTATCAAGGTGATGTCCCCCTGTCCCTGTGGCCGCCCTCTGTGGTGCTTCCCCAGGCAGGGGGCAGCTGGGGGTTTTTTAGTTTTCAAATCAATGTTGCTTAAAAAAAACAAAGAGAAAAACAAACAAAAAAAACCAAAAAAAAAAAAAAAGAAAAAAAGACCCAGCAAAAAAACAGGTTGAAGGTTTTTTATTAATTTAAAAATAATAAAAATTTTAAAAAAAATCACTTTTTTAACAGCAGCTGTCCCTGCCTTTTCTCTCTGTGGGGAGGATGTCCCTGTCAGGGCACTGAGAATGGGGATGACCCCCCAGGAGCTGCCCTGAATCCGTGCTCTGCCTCCACAAGGCACCACTGCTGCCCCCAAAGAGGGGGGATCAGAGGGAAGGGGAGACCCAGGGCCATGGGGGTGCTGTGCCAGCACAGCGAGGAGCTCCCGTGTGCCAGGGGGTGCAGCCACCACCCCTTTCTGTCCCCTCACAAAATCCCACAGCTTGCAGAAGCTCCCCAGCAACCTGGGCCCCCCAGCTCCATCACCCACCCAGTGACGAGGACACTTGGGGAGGGGATGATGCCCTCTGAGTGTCCCCCTCTGCAGAAGGGTCACCAGCCAGCCAGGCCCATGGCCACGGTGGTCACACAACAAACAGCTGGGGTAAAACCCCAAAAATGAGAACACAGCAGCTCTGCAAATGCCAGGAAAGATGGGGAGGCTCAAGGCATGGCCCAAAGCTTCCTGCAGGGATGGGGAGGTCCCCAGGACGGAACAAACTCCAAGGAGAAAAGGCAAAAAAAAATCCCCCATCTGGGGTTACTTACCTCTCCAAAGATCACCCAAGGAGGGATGTGGGGCTGGGGATGTGCTCAGGGGGGTGGGGGTGTTTATAGGGTGCTGTTCTGGGGGCAGCAAATGGGGCAGGGGGATGGTCACCAAAGAGGTCACCCCAGCTGGGCCATATCCTGCAAATGTAATTGGTCCCAAATTGTTTTTAAGCCCCTCAACCCCAGGCAGGAGTGCAGGATGGTCCTTGATTGGCTCTGCTCTGGTGCCCTGTGGTTTGTTCAGTGTGTTCCCAATTATCCTACAGGAGGTGGCACTGGGAGGACCCCAGATCCTGCCGTCCCCAAAGCAGGTTTTGAGCACTTGGTTTTTCCCCTGAAAAACCCAACCCACCAGGGAGAACATTCCAGGGAGAACTCCCTAGGAAATAAGGTGCCTGTGGAGTACAGTGGGGCAGACAGGGGTGGAGTCTGTCCCTGTGGGGGAGGGAAGGTTTGGGGACATCCACCAGGAGGGCAGGGTTTCCACGGGGCAGCCCCCAGGGGATGTCCCCAATAAACTCTGGGTCTCCTCCAGGTGCCTCTGGGGTTCCCCTCAGGGTTTCTCAGCCTCCCACACGCCCGAGAGGTGACACCGGCTCTGTGTCCCCCCTTCCCCGGTATGTGTCACTGCCTGTGCGTAGCGGGGACATCCCCAGCCCCGCTGTGCACACAGCCACGTGTCCCCAGCTGGGACACCCCTCAGTCCCCCCGTGCTGCTCCAGGGATCGGGGTTTCCTTGCCCGGTACCCCCCCCACACCACTCGTGACACGATTTGCGTTCGGTCTCAACACACACTGGGGCTTCCTCCCGGCCACGGTGAGTGGTGGGTGGCACGGGGAGGCTGGGGAAAAGCAGCCCCAAGGGAAAGGAGGGGACGTGTCCCTGTCGTGGGGTTGTGGTGTGTTGGCTGGTGGGAAGCAGAGGGGTTTGTGCCTGCCTCGTTCAGTCAGTGGCAGCGCTGCGGGAGGGACAAGGGGGTGGCAGAGGGGGTTTCTTCACCTGGAGATGAGGAAGGCAGCTCAGGGATGCTCATCCCGTGGGTATTGGGGTGGGGTTTGCTTTTGGCATCAAGCTGTGTTCTGCTGCTGCCCTTCTAAGGTCCCCATTTCCCCCTTGTCCAGCAGTAAATGAGCTCCTCCTCATCCTCCTGCTGTCCCAGCCCCGCTTTGGGGCCACAGGCTCCCCTGGCAGGGCACAAGCGGGGCTCATGAGGGCCAGGG
The DNA here is from genome assembly GCA_013399195.1 of Dicrurus megarhynchus. Lineage (NCBI taxonomy): Eukaryota > Metazoa > Chordata > Aves > Passeriformes > Dicruridae > Dicrurus > Dicrurus megarhynchus. The sequence continues at coordinate 141,142 of VXAD01012891.1, read as the reverse complement.
GGTGCAGGACTCCAGGGGGCTGACACAGAGCCTGGGAGGGGTTCGACAGGGGCTGTTTTCAGGACGAGGGATGCTGCCGGCCCCTCCTTGTGCGCGAGGGAAGATCCTGCTCCAGAGCCACCCCACTCAGGACACACAGGCTGCTCGTCACCCTTTATTTCTGCAGGCTGGAGTCGCTTGCTCAGTCCATCCCCACGGGAGTCCGGCCCCGGTACACGAGTCCGTCCTTGCCCACCAGGTCGAACGCGCCGGGCTGGGAAGGAGGGGGTGGGCTGGCTGCCACACCGGGCTGCATTCAGCATCCCCAAGCCAGCCTCCCCACCCAGCTCCTCCTGGGGAAACTGAGGCACAGGTCCCCCACCTCAGATGCTCAGCATCTCCCTCCCAGCCTCGGTGTCCGCTGCCTGTATCCCCACCTTCCCCATCCCTACCTTGTTGGGGTCTGGGAGGAGGGGCTCCATGGGCTGCACCGGGCAGGTGCTGGTGTGTTGGCCCCCGCAGTACCTCGGGGATCTGCGGGAATACCTCTCGGCTGCCTGCTCCCTGTGGGACAGGGCACAGCGATGCTCAGTGCACCCTGTGCTTCACCCTGCTATGCCACGGAGGGGTTCAGGGGGTGCTCCCCCTCCTCCAGCTGCTGCAGGAGACCCCTGCCCACTCACCCCTGCAGGATCTGCCCTTTCCCACAGCCCCAAGAGCTGCCCGTGGCTGTGACAGGTCCTGGTGCCCTTTGCAGGGGACGCCAGGAGGCAGGAGCAGGGCTGTCCCAGCTCCGGGCCTGATTTTGGGAGCTCCTTTCACAGGAGGCACCAAGTCTCCACCAAGCCTGAGCTCAGGCTGACACCAGACACAACTCATCACATGTGGCTTCAGCACCATTGAGGCAGAGACCTGGGCTAGTGAGGGCAGCACGGGGGCTGCAAAACCCCTCTGACCTGGGGCAGGCCCAGCTGACCCTCTGCAGCTCCTCTCTGCCCAGGCACCTCCAGCCCCCTCCACCCCCACCCAGGGAAGAGCTCTCCTGGCTGGGACAGGGCTCCCCTACACCCCAGGGGCCAGGGATGGGTCCCCATGTCCCTACCTGTCCTCCTGTACGTGGACGTGCTTGAGACCATGGGGCAGGCGCCCAGAGAGCCCAGGGGACACCGGTGGTGTGGATGGGACAATCTCAGAGTATCTGGAGAGGGTGACAGGGGCCGCGGGTGGGTGACAGGGGCCAGACGAACCACCCCTGACACTGCAGGGCACTGCCAGCACCCATCTGCCCCTGTCCCACCCCCGATGCACCGGTGCTGGTGCCACTCACCGGCCAGACATTTGCACAGCCGAGTCACAAGGTGAGTACTCAGAAGAGGGCACCTTTAGGAGCCTCCTAAAACAGGGAGAAAAGGGCTGGGCAAGCTCCTGCGGGACGCAGCCCTGCCTGTGCAGGCAGAGCCAAGTGCTGGGCACGGCACTGCAGGGAGTTCCAGCATTTGCAGGGGAATCCCTGTGGGATGCTGAGCCTGGATTCTCCACCACCACCACAGCACAGTCCAACTGTGCTGGCCACAACAAAATGTGGTGGCCAGGACATGCAGGGATGGGGAGGGCACAGGCTCCCACACTGTGTGTCCTCGCTTGGTCAGCACCCAGGACCCCCCCCAGGACCAGGGCAGGTCAGGACCCAGCTCTGGCACTGCATGTCCCAGCCCTGCCAGGGGACAAGCCACTGTCCCCTACACTTGTCACGAAAGCCTTTGCACCTACAGTCCAGCTTCAGCTGGGAGTGGCTCCATCCTGGAGCTGCCTCTTCCTCGTGCCTCCTTGGGTGTCGGGAGCCTACTGCCACTGGGAGGAAATCATCATCAGCATCCCCATGGTTCCATCACTGGATACATGGATCCAATGCCAGGGCACCACACGGGCCCAGCCAGAGGGAACGGGGCCAGTGGGGTCCCCAAAGCCATTGCTGTCCCTATGGCACTCACCTGCTAGTCCCAGCCAAGCTCTCGGATGGGACCCAGAGGGTCTGGGATCCTGGGTGGCCTCGTACTGACTGCACCCGCTGGACTGGGAGGTGGATGCCAGGGGCTGCTGGATGCATTCCCGAGGTGGTGAAACTGCCATCCACACTCTTTTTGTGAACGTGGGGAGGAGCCTGAGCAAGCAGAGCAGTGTTTCAGTGCCAGCTCTTGCCCCGCAAACTCCATCCCTTTCCCTCAGGGAAGCCCCCCGTGCCGCTGTGAGCTTGGGCTTAAACCAGACCTTGGTCTAAGGGCAGCAAAGATGGAGGTGCAGACCCCAAAGGAGGGGATGCCTCGGGGGCAGCACCCAGGAAGAGCCTCTACCTTGGAGATGCTTATTGTGATGTCTTCATCCTTGATCTCTCCATCCTTGGTCTCTCCCACATCGGTCATCTCAGGGGGAACATCCAGGGGGCTGGGAAGAGCCTCTACCTCAGAGATGCTTATTGTGATGTCTTCATCCTTGATCTCTCCATCCTTGGTCTCTCCCACATCGGTCATCTCAGGGGGAACATCCAGGTGGCTGGAAAGAGCCTCTGCCTTGGGGATGCTTGTCTTGCTCTCTTTGTCCTTGGTCTGTCCCATGTCATCCTGTCCCACGTCATCCTGTCCCACGTCATTCCGTCCTCTGTCTCTCCATCGCACATTCTGTCTCATGTCCTTCCGTCCCATGTTCCATCCCATGCCTTTCTGTCCTGTGTCACTCCGTCCCATGTTCCATCCCATGCCTTTCTGTCCCGTGTCACTCCGTCCCAGGTTCCATCCCATGCCCTTCCGTCCCACGTTCTGTCCCGTGTCATTTGCCCCAACGGAGACCGAGTGGCTGCTCGCATTCGCCTCCTGCAAATCCTTCCCTTTGTCCTGTGCCTTGGCCTTGTGGGGCAGAGGGCTGATGGGCCGGCTGCCCCCATGCCTCGGTGTGGGTGTCCTGGGCCTTTCCAGGAGGGTAACTGGAAAAAGAGACCAGAGCGAGCTCCCCAGGGGTCAGGGGAACATGGCTGGGGGAAAACCCAGCAGCCTGCAGGCCCCCTGCCCGGCCCGCTGTGCCCTCACACCCTGCGGGTCCCTCCCCAGCTGTGCCCAGAGGTACTTTCGTTGCCGATGACAATCAGCCCTTGGTCATCCCACGGGCGTGTGCGTACGAGGCTGCTATCCTTCTGCCCCTCCGGGGAGCCTTGTCCGCCCTCGCCTGTCACGGCAGACTGGGAAGGAAAAGATGGGCTGGCTGCCACACCGGGCTGCATTCAGCATCCCCAAGCCAGCCTCCCGACCGAGCTCTTCCTGGGGAAACTGAGGCACAGATCCCCCCAAGGATGCTCAGCATCGCCCTCCCAGCCTTGGTTCTCTCTCAGCGTCTCCTCTTGAGGCTGAACAGCCCCAGCTCCCTCAGCCTTTCTCCAGGACAGAGATGCTCCAGTCCCCAAATCATCTTTGTGGCCTCCATGGGAGCCTCTCCAAGAGCTCCGTGTCTCTCTCATCCCGAGGAGCCCAGAACTGGACACTGCCCCAGGGGAGGCCTCGCCAGGGCTGAGCAGAGGGGCAGCATCACTCCCTGACCTGCTGGAAATGCTCTTCCTAACACACCCCGGGACACCAGTGCCCGTCTCGTCCCCTCGGGCACAGTGCTGGTCATGGACAGCTCGTTGGCCACCAGGACCCCCAGCTCCTTCCCCACAGAGCTGTTTTTCCAGCCGGTCAGTCCCGCCCTGTGCTAGTGCCTGGGGTTGCTCTGCCCCAGGAGAAGGACCCTGCACTTGCCTTTGCTGAATTTCAAAATGTTCCTCCCCAGCCCATTTAGCCCTTTTAACCTCCGTGCCTGTGGTTTTAGCAGCCAGCCCAGGGGATCAGCAAACACCTGAGTGATGCCATTAAATACAACAGCGAGGCATTCTTCCCTCCAGCAACGGGATTCAGTATTCCAGACCTGCCCCATAACATCCCTCTGCTCTCCCCCAATCCCAGCCACTTCTCCAGAGAGACCTGGAGGGCAGGGAGCCATGGTCCTGCCTGATGCTGAGCAAGGAGGGGCTGTGGTGGGATGTCAATGCAGCCTGGCCCGAGGGAGGTACCAGCTCCTGCTTTTTCTCCCACCACCCTGAACAGGGCCCTTTTCTGAGCAGAAAACATGCTGGGAGCACGTGTTAGGCCAGCTGAGGAGCTGTCCTGGCTCAGCCTATGCCAGGTCCTGCTCCCGGTGGGATGCACAGGGAAGAGAATTCCTGAGCAGCCCTGGCAGAGGCGCCGAGGCGCGCAGTGGCTGGAGGCGCGGGGGGCTGCGATCCCGCTCCACTGGCAGACCTCAGCTTCCTCTTCCTCCTCCTCCTTCTTCTCCTGCTTTCTTGCCCACCAGGAAGTCCTCAAGCACGTCCCAGCACACCATGTTTCTCACCTCCTCTGAGGCTGGGGAGAGCATCAGCTTCTTTTCCAGCCTTTTTTTTTAGGGAAGGAAGGCATCAGAGCCATCCGTGTAACTGGGGGCAGGATGGGATCCAGAGGAGCGTTGACCCCCCCCCAGCATTTCTGGGGACCATGCCCTTATGTGGGGGGACCCTGCCCTGGAGCAGGCCCTGGGTGTGCTCAAGGACGTACCGTGACACTCTCCAACACCTGGTCACGGAGCTCATCCAGCATATTCTGGAAGTTTTCCTGGAGTGGGGGAAGGATAGGGACAGGAGTCAGAACACAGGAGCAGGATTTAAAAGGAACATCTGCAAATTAACTTGGCCACAAGACAGAGGGATGCTGGACAGGGCTATGCCAAGTGGCTGTGGCTGTATTGCACAGGTGGACCTTTGTCTCCCCACCTTCCCAGGACTTAGGTTACTTTTGTGATGGCTGTTTAGTTCACAAATGCCTCAGCAGCCCTGTCTGAGGGAGGCAGTGACCTCTACCACCGGCCTGACCTGCAGACAGTGGTGCCCTTCTGCCCTCCCCAGGGCAGCACTGGCAGAAGGAAAGTGGGGGGCTGCAGGTGGGTTGGGTTCCGCTCTTGGGACATCCTTCCCACTCTTCCCTCCTCGTGCCCTTCACACTGGGAGCCTCCAAGGGCTGCAGGGCAGGGGCAGCAGGGCAGCAGTGAGGGGCAGCTCCTGGGGGCACTGGTGGCAGCTCACCGGGTCAAAAATCTCCTGCATCCTCTGCATGTCTTCTGCCATGAGGGACTGCTCCATCTTCATCTCATCGACCTCCTCATGGAGCTCCTGGCACAGAGTCCTCATCTAGGAGAGGGCGATGGCGGGGTGAGCCCCAGGGCAGGGTCCCTGGGGACCAGGTGCTTTGCACCCACCATGGTCTGCATGCCCCCAGAGGTGGGGGCAGTGCAGGGCCTGGCCTGGGCAGTGCTTGGCCTTCAGCACATCCTCAGCAGCAGCTCCCCAGCAGCATGAGGGGGTGCAGACCCCACAGGAGGGAACAGCTTGGGAGAAGCACCCGGGGCTGGGAAGCGCCTCTACCTCGGCAATTTCTTTTTCACTGGCTTCCACTTTCCGCATTAACTCCTCAAGGAAAGAGGCAGAGAAAGGGCTTCTCTCGGCCCCTTCCAGTGGCTCCCCAGTCTCCTGGACAGCCAGATCCCGCAGGCCCAGGTGCAAAAGCATTCCATTCAGGAGGTTGCGCAGTTGCTCAAAGTCGATGGATTCTGTCTTTGGTGCCCCGAGGGCGGCATCCAGCATCTGGCCCAGGGTGAGCGTTGCCATAGCTGCTGACCTGTCCAAAACCACAGAACTGCCATTAACAGGAGGCTCTCATGCTATTGCTCTGGAGAGGAGCAGGTAGGATGGGAGGTGGTAGGACGTGGCAGGAGGTGGTAGAAGGAGGTAGAGGAAGAGGGGCACAGCCAGCAGGCTCCTTTCTTTTCAGTGTCGTCCTTGTTCCAGAGCCCGTGCCACTTGTGTCCCTCTTTACAGTGTCCCCCTGCCCTGGCAAAGAGTGCCCATTGTTACACAGCAGTGGCCCAACCCCATGTGGAATGTCCCCATTGTCCCCTGCTGCTGGCAGTGTCCTGGTTCCAGCAACCGACAGGACCTGCAGGGACCATGTGCCACAACACCTCCAGCCTTTACTGCTTTCAGCCCCAAAATAACTCCAAGGACGGCTCACATTGGGCAGGTGGTGCCCCAGGAGCCGCTCGCAGGGTGAGTTGAGCCTGCCCAGGAGGGCTGTGCCCTGTGGAGAGGTGATCCATGTTCTCACACAGCCTGGAGCATTCTAGAACAGCCCAGGAGGAGACCAGCCCCACAGAGGAAGCACCTCCAGTCATTCATTTTTGAGGTCTCAAAAGCATGACAGTTTCCCTTCTCCCTTAGATGTGGGGATGGCGGAAGGCTGCTGCTGACTCCATCGATACACAGCTTTTCAGCACCTCGCTCCAAAGCAGAGCCATACAAGCAGGGAAAACAGATGAACACAAGCCTCCAGACAAGCCTAGGAAGTAAAGGACTCAAACACTGGGAAAAGTCTTTGAACCAGAGTGATCCATCAGATAAATCCTCACAAAAATCAACTAGCAATTCCCTTTTAAACCTGCAGGTCTGACCACCAGGCAGTGGGATCACTGACATCTCCCTGCTCTGGGAAGGCTCAGGAGCTTTGAGCACAGGAGGGCTGGGTGAGCTCCTGGGGGGATCCTGGCTCCTGGGCTGGGCACGGCACTGCAGGGAGTTCCAGCATTTGCAGGGGAATCATGGGATGCTGAGCCTGGATTCTCTACCACCACCACAGCACAGTCCAACCCACTGGCTGGCTACAAAATAAAGTGGTGCCATGGGGGAAATGGGCTATTTGTGGGGTCCCACCTGGGAAAAAGCTCCAGCTCATACCAGACAATGGTGAATCCGAAGAAGGAAGCTCCCAAACCCACTGATGTGGGAATTTCTCCCGGGGCAGCCCAGGCCCATGGGAACTGGGGCTGGTGGCAAAGCCAGAATGGGGCTGGGTACTGTGGCTGTGGGAACTGGGGGTTCTCCATGGGCTGAGCAGCTTTTGCCTTTGGGTTCCCAGGGGGTACATGGCTCCATGAACCAGGGGCTTGAAGACAGGGGCTGGGGACAGGCTGAGGGGCCCTGGGTCTGCCCTTGCTGCTGCACTTCTGCCCATCAACCTGTTCCCCTTTGCCTCCTCTTCCCAGGAGAGCAGCTGCAGGCTGTTGAAATAAACTTAATCTGTGGGCTGTTCCTTGGGGAAGTTTAATCCACAGGTTGTCCAGGGAAATTTAATCTGCAGGCTGTTCAGAAATGTTTAAATCGTTGCCGCCACAGTCCGTGCAACCTATCACAGGGTTTAAATCCTTGCTGCCAAAAATCTTCAACTTTCTAATTGATTGTTTGGTGCTGTTTCACCTTAATACAGCCCCAGGGTATCCCGAAGGTCCAGGACCACCCTCTCAGGACAGCCACATGCTCTGCAGAGCCAGGTCATGACCTGACCTCCCAGCACAGATCAGAGGGGTCCAGAGTGCTGACCAAGCAAGGACACAGGTGTGAGGGCTGGTTGGGATGGCAGGTGTGGGAGCCTGTGCCCTCCACCTCCCATCCCTGTGTGTCCCGGGCAGCCACGAGCAGCTCCTGTGTTTTAGAGGGGCTCTAAACCTGCTTTGGTGATGTCTCTTTCACTGGCTTCCACTTTCTTCCTTATTTTCTCCATGTCTGATGGGGTGGGAACCACAGGGGCCTCTCACGATTCCCTGCAGTGGTTCCCTGCTCCCCTGGGCAGGCAGATCCCACAGGCCCGGGTGTCCAAGCACTGCACCTGGGAGGTGGTGGCAGGAGATAGAGCAAGATGGGCACAGCCAGGAGACTCCTTCCTCTTTGCTCTCCTCCTCACTCCGGAGCCTGCATGTCTCCCTGTTTGCAGCTGCATCCAAGCTCAGGGCTGGAGACAATTTACTGCAGCAGCTACTGTAAGGGAAAGCTGTGGAGGTACCTTGACCACTGAAATTTAAAAGGTAATCAGGGATAACGCAAACAAATTTTAATGAGAATTTCAACCTTGGTGGCATATAGTTAACTTTGCTTCTGACCCTACCAACAGGAAAGCCACAGCTTTTGCTTTAACAATACACAGTGCTTTGGTAAACCCCATCTACCCAACCATTGCACTGGGGTTAAATCATCATGGAATTCAATCCAACACAACACAGAGTAAGGGCCCAACAAAATGGGAACAAATGGCAAGCTGTCAGTGTTGATGTGTGTGTTGTACAGGAACAACAGGGATTTATTTGTGAAAGTAACACCACTAATGCCCAAGACACTTGTTTTGGCCCTGAACAAAATGTTTGTCACTTTGAAATACGTCCTGCTGAAATCCTTGAAGCTGTGCTTATATACATTGGGAAGAGCTGAGAACTATTTGTGATTCCATACAGACCACACCACTACAGAAATAAGCCATCACTCAAACATTTGCGTTTGTAGTTTTTTCCAAAAGTAGGGGATGCGACTTCAACTATTCAGTTCTGTCACAACCCATGAGTTGCTACACTCTACCTACACATCCCAGCAAAATTTCCTGCTCCCCCCGCTGGAATGAACCTTGCACTGGTGGAAAAATTACTGCAGCACGATGAGCTGTGTCGACTGCTGGAAGGTGTGTGAAGCAATGGACACAGAGCTCCAACCACTGTTCATCGCAATGTGGAAGAGATACACCACGTCTTGGCACGAGTGATGAGAAATGGATAACATCACTGGTGGGATTGTGTTTGGGTGGTCACCCACTGCAACAGGAATTCCAGAGTTCTGTCATTTTATGCTTAATGTACTGTAATGTTCTATATGCTGGAGTGTTTATATTAGCCAGACAGGTAGCACTGTCCCACAGATGGCCTTGCATACATAATATTGTTCCATCGCATTCAACAGCCTTAAAAATCAGTATTTAGCTTACCTGCTCAAAAATTTATCTCAATTTATAATTTGAACATAATAAATCCCTGTTTATAGGCACAGAGGCAAGAGGTGATCACATGGCCACTCTGTGGAGCAAGAGAAGTTGTCTTTAGTCACGGGGTGGATTCTGGAGGTGCCTCCCCCTCGCTCTGGAGCCGCACTATGATCTGAGAAATGCTTGTTAGGCCTTGGCCTTGAGAACAGCACCTGGGCTAAGCAACTCTCAATCTTATCAGAAACACTGTCTGCTCCCAGGAACTTGTGCTGTCTAACAAGCTCCTGTTTTTTAACAAACAGCCTTGGAAAATAATTTTTCTTGCCTGAATAACAACCCAAGCAGAGTAACATTTTTGTTATCAAACTTTCAGAGAAAGCTGCTGACCTGAATTGTGGCCAGGACGAAAAGGAATTACGACTATTCCTTGAGGCTCAACCTTTGCCCATTGAGAAGACAAAAGACATCCAATGTGAGTATTTCCAGGAGCTCAATGGGAATTTTTCAGAGGTACCTTGTACAGGCTCCCTCAGGTCTGTGTGCGAGTGGGAATGCACTACAGCAAATACACTACAGACGTTGCTCTCCTAGATTCTGAAGTACTTTCGATTTTTAAGTAAACTCTGTATGAAATTGTTAAATTGTTTAACTTCAGCATAATCAATAGTTTAACAGCTTCTGCTGTTAAGGGCTGTTAAACCTTTGGGCCTAAACTGTTGGTCAAGTCTGGGGCTTAGTTTTGCAAGGGAGTCCACTCTGAACCTCGTGACTCATCTTGTGATTCCTTTTTATCCTTGCCCTTTCCTACCCTTACCCTTCCCCCCTCCCCAGCCTCAGTGTAGATAATTTTTGGATTTATGTTGGGTTTAGATTGATTGATTTTAGATTTTAGTTTGCTTTTACCACCTAGTAAGTAGTAGAATGAACATTGCCAACAACTTGGTGGAACTTTCACTTCTATACTAAACCTGCTTTTGCCAATACCTTTGCTGGTGATTCTTTAAGCAACCATAAAACATTCGCTCAGGACAATGGCCCAGGGCACACAGGCACAACCCTCTGCTCAGTGGTGCTGTGACTCCATGGTTTCCATCCAAATACAGCCCAGGAAAAGCAAGCTTGAATGGGCAACAACCCTCAGTGAGCCCCAACCTTGCTCCTGGCAGGTCTGACAAGCGCTTTGAAGGGGAGAGAACAGCAATACTGCTCACACTTTTAACACTGGCTTCCAGGATGAAGAACATGTCCAGCACAGGCTCAGAATAAAGGGGGCACAGACATCTGCAAGGACTCCACGGCTCCAGTTGATCCATTCAATACTTGCAGTACAGCATCATGTTACCCCTCCAGGCCAAGGAGCCAGGCTGTGGTCACAGAGTACAGCCGAGATTTGTTTGTGGTACTTTGAAAATGCAAGAAAACCCATCGACATCTTTGAGACCTCATTCAGTCCTGCACATCCCTCATGGAATTTGGCTTGAAAGTTTAATCCATGCTGGATACTGAAGGTGGTCCAAGCACTCTGTGTCGAGGTCCGTTTGTTTGCCTGGTGTTCAAGGCTTGTCCTGCTCAGTCACTGCTGGCCCCTTGGCACATTTTAGATGTTGGAATGGAAGATGACGATGTAGAATAAGGATAAGCAAAACTAAACAACTGAACAATTCCTGTGCTGTTGAAGCAAGTGCTTCCAGCAGTTTGTATTTGTTCCTCTCATCAGCAGACTACAGAGTGGGGTAGGTTTTACTGGAGTGTGTTTGTCTCATCAAGGGGAAAGATCACAGTTTGGGAGTTTATCCTTATACCATCCTGGAGGCAAAGCCCTCCATATGCATCTTGTGCTGCTTCCTCAAGTGTCCCCTCCACCCAAAAATCAGTATCACTCAAGAAAGGAGAGATCAGCCAATCCTACTTCCCTGTGGAAGAAGGCTGAAAGCTGCCAAGTGAGCCTTGTTACAGCAACAGCCCCACTGAATAGACACAGCAGCTCTTCAGAGGGCACAGGATTCACAGGAAGCACCAAAGCTGAAAAATCTTACACTTTTTATTGCAGGTTCAGTGTTAGTGTTTTGGAGAGCACAGCTGCATTAGAAGCAGATATTGTTCCAACTTCCCTTCCCCACGAGACTGCCACAAATTCATCAGCCCCAGGCAACTCCAAAAATCATGCCTGGTTTTGCAGTGCAGACAAGTGTTCCAGTGAGGACCAAGACCCTCACATGACTCGTCACTGAAGAGCAATAATGATCCAAAGCTCGCAAAACGAAAAGGCCAACACATTAACTAGCATTCCCTGCTCTGCTGGGACACACACGTGAGCCTGTTCCCAGCTCCCTGACCCAGGGATGGGAGCAGCCCTGCCAATGGGTTGCCCTAAGCTGTCCTTTCGGGATGTTCCGCTAACTCAGTTTTGATGAAAGTCCCAGCTCTGCTGTGCAGGAGAGGAGAGGCCACTGAGCTGGCACGGAGCTGCTGTTGGCTCAGCTCTGCCAGCAGCACAGCCTGAACGTTCCCTTCCATGCTCTGGGGTGAGACACAGGCAGAAACAACCCCAAAGGCTGCTCTCGCTGCCCACACAGCAATGAGCAGTCTCTGTTCCCTTCTCACAATCTGACAGCTACTTCTGTTTAGCTTTTCTTTCCGCCCCTACAGGGCAAGAGATACACTAAAAAAACCAAAAAATCATTAAAGGAACTTAAAAATTCAACACCACCTCATTTCTCCATCTCTCTTAATTAAGATGTAATCCTCCCCATTGCCAGTGGCCCCTTCTATTCACTTGTAAAGTGCTGGTCAGGTTGATTTTTTTTCTATTAGATCTCATGGCTCAAGACCATGAGACTGAAAACCTCAACTCTCCTACAAAAATAAACAGTTGTGTTATGCCTATGTTTTATGGTATTGCCTTTCCATGCAGATTTCCTTCTCTTGTGGAATCCAGGACGGGGGCAGGCTCGGGTCTAGTCATCGACAGTGATGTTGCGGAAGAGATAGGCCATGGACTCTCCGTTGTGGATTCGCCGGATGGCTTCCGAGAGGATCAAACTGATATCCACAGTCTTTATCTTGGGGCACTGCAGCTTCTGCACCTCGTGAGGAACAGTGTTGGTCACTACCACCTGTGGAGGGCCAGAAAGTAAAGGAAACATTCGTGTGCTGCTGAAACATTCGGCCTCCCTGAGCAGCCACCCTGGACTGCTCCAGGAGAGGTGTGTACTGCTGTTTCACAGTTCAGGGGGAGAAGTCCTTGCATATTAGGAAAAAAAGATTAAAATTATTGGTCTCCCCTCTGTGACAGTCTGTTATGGGGACCAGCATAACCAGCACTCTCCAACAGGCTGATGGGTCCATTCAGATCACAGGATCTGTTACTAAGGTTTGAAATCCTGTCCTCTTCATGTACCAGCAGCCCCCTGAGCAGCTGGGACAGAGGGGCTGCACAGTGAGATTGCAGCCACACACCCCCAGCTGCAGCAAGGGAAGTGTCCAGGCAGGGATGACTAATATTTGCATTAGGGAGAAAACACACTCAGGGAAGCAGATCTGATCTGAGCAAGTATTAATCACACACACTTTTTTTTTTTTTGTTCCAGTGAAGAACCAGCTAACTGAAAGCACCTGATTAAATGAGTAATTCCAGACGTGAGCTATGTGTGGTGGCAAAGACATCAATTTGTGAGTTTTGGTGCCAGCCCTTCCTCTGCAGTCCAGAGAGCAGACTCACCTCATCAATGGAGGATTCCTCTATGAGACGGGGGGCATCTGCTGACAGGAGCCCATGAGTAGCCATCACAAAAATCTTGTAGGCTCCACGCTCTTTCAGGATCTCTGCGGCAGCTACAAAGCTTTCCACGTCATCGATGATGTCATCCTGAGGAGAAACAGAAATAACATCAAAACCAGAAGTTTGCAGAGCCTGCAGGGCAGGAGTGGATGTGCACGGTACTGCAGCTTTGGCCATGCACACAGATGAAAAATAGAATCCTTGTCTGCTTCAGCTGCTGATGAGGACAGCCACGCGCATGACTAAACTGTGAATGCTATTTCCCTGGTTTAATGACCCTTTTGCTAGTGTGGAGAACAAATGCTGTTTCTTGGAAACAGATTAGTCCCTGCACATGCACTCACAGTTTATCATCAGCAAGGTGTACTTTTTCATGGGGTAGGAGCTGCATGTTGATTACTTACACTGCAGCATGGCATAGCAAGTAAGAGAAGCTCAGCAAGTTTTTCGTTTATTTGGGGTTTTTTAACACTTCAGGAGTCTTCTCTGTATGCCCTGGATTTATTCATCGCTTGCAGACATATGACACTTAGATAGAATCAAGGGAGCAAGGAGATTTTAGGGCTTAAAGAGCTGAAGTGTAAAGGGTTTTCAACAGAAATCTGAAATAACCAAAGCCACCAACACTACTGGAGGAAAGAGTGTCTAACAAACACGTTTCCACCCCTGTATCAGCCATCCCTCTGACCCTCAGGGATAGAGCAGCTGAAGCAAAGATGCTGTGAGGAAACCATCCCCCACCTGCTCCCCTCACACTCGTACCACAATGATGGCAATTCTTCCTCCAACGTCTCCAACCACAGTTATTGGCGGCTTCTCCTTGGCCATCATCACTAAAGAAGAAGGAAAAAAAAAAGAGTCCAGGTGAGGCAGGCTTGAGTCAAACCCCAACAGTTCCACCACACAAGAGGCTGAACCATTAAACATCTTGCACTGATGCAGACAGAGGTGCTTTACACAATCCTGACACCCACCTAAGTGAGAAACCCTCACTTAACCATCATTCTCCTCCTCAAATGAACAGCACTGCTGCATAAAGAGGAAATTCTCTGTTTCTCTGGGGATTTTGTACTGACCTCAGAAAGAGAAAGCAATTCCAACTCTCTAACAGACCCCTGTGCAAGGAGAGCTACAAAGCAGCATCCAGTTTATGAGCAGTATCAGTGACCTTCTTTGTGCTCCAGCACAGGACTTGAAAAAGGGTCCATTCCATGAGTGGGAACAACAAATGGGCTTTTCCAAGCAACACCTCTCAAAGGGCAGGTGCTCTACAAGGTGCAACTTTTCACCTCTTGGACTCAGTACATCATCTGCAGGATAAGAGACTTGCACTGCAGCTCAGTTGCTTTCTCACATCACCAAACACAGAAGGGTCTTTGAGAGGGTATAAGAACCTTAATACCACCTGCTCAGGCAAAGAAAGCTTAAGGAAGTTTGCAGAAGCAAATGGGCTGATTATTTTTTAAGTGGATTAATGGAAAGAGCAGGACAAAACCCAGTTGAAACTCAGTTCAACAAGCTCAGTGCAACCAGCAATTGGATCAGAGGATACACTGACAAGCTGTGCTACCTGTCACACAGTGAAGAGATGTGCTGGGAAATAAGGTTCCATTCCCTCCTGACACTACTTTCACACTGACAGGTTTCATGCAAGACCACAACCTGCCAAAATTCCAGCAGCATCATAAAAATACCAGAGCTCTGAACTAGGATGCCCTGAGAGTATCCAGATGTAACACAGCCTTCAGACTTACACCAAACAGCAACCAGCCTCCAGTACAGGCCAGGGACTTGCTGTCCATCTGCCAAACTTCTCATTTGCCATGGGGTGCTGGTACAAGAACTTCCAGCAGGGAAAGGACACTGTGGTGGGCACACACATGTCAACAGGTGACAATCTGGGCTGATCTAACCCCTGAAGCCAAGAGGCACATCCAGCATTTTCTAACACTTACCTGGCCCACCTCCACACCCCATACCCCTATTTTATGCTCTCCACAGTGAGTGCAAAGCATCCTACCAAGGCACTTGGTGCCCCTCCTCTTGTAAGCTCAGGTCTTGCCAGGATTCTGGCCACAGAGGCTTCTCAAGTGCCTCAAGGAGTTCAGACACAGCAAGATTTTTCTCCTTTACGATAATCCACTTCAATGTAACACCTGAGCAGCAGAAGAACACAAGCCATTGCTCACCAAAAGCCTGTCTGAATATTGATCTCTGCTCTCCTCATCAAAAAAGTCTTACATTAAACTCCCCATCCTGCACAGCAGGATGATCCAGTACTATTCCCATATCTCATGGGTGCCTGGGAATGCTTAGAGTGCAAGCACAGCTGGGTCAATGAGTCACACTGAGGGATATGACGAAAGCAATTATAAGGACCACAACTTCAAAGATTCTTGTGTAGAGCTGTTCTTCACATCCGTGACCTACTTCACAGGCTGGTTTTCCATAAACCTACCAAAACTGCATAAAAGATGTCCAGTAATTCTGTTTTGACCAAAGTCCCATCACTCATTGCCAGGTTTTGCAGTTCAAGTCACAGCTACCTTGGACTGAAGAGTTAATCAACAGCTCTTCATGGCACAGATTCCTCAGCCTCCCTTGCATGGTTATTTCTGAGTCTCCTATCAAATGCAAAGTCACGTCTAAATCCTGAAGGAAAAATACTCTTATGAGAAGGAAGATTATTTGTAATAAATGAAGATTAAGCACCACGAGAGATAAGCAGATCATAAATTTCAATTACAGGCACTACCGACCTGCTTAGATTAGTTATGAGTTTACTATCTAGTCTGGACAGTAATAGAGCTCCTGGTGGGAGCTGTGAAGTATCAAAAGGATTCCACCTGGCTGCCATCCCATCCTCCATGTGTATCCACAGATGAGTGCCATCTCTGTTTACAACAGCCAGGTCAGGGGAAATTTTTCTACGCAAATGGTGAACAGGCCTGGGGAGCTGAAATTCAGCACTATTTTACTCACAGAGACATGGAGTTTCAGCAAATCAGTATCCTTCTACTCCATGAAGGAAGCAGACACATTCCTTGCTAGGCTTAAAGGCTAACATGGCAACCAGCAACATTAGCAGTGCTTTGCATCTCTGTCTGTTTTTTAAAAGCTGTATTTCAATTTTGGTTTATTTTTAAAGAATGGTAGGCAACGTGTCGACCTACCCGGATCTTAAAGAGATGTTCTCCCTTTTCCTTGTTCAATTTTCTCTGCAAAAAAAAGAAAAAAAAATTGCAAGCCAAAGATCTACCCACAACCACATCAAATCTCAACTGCTCCAAGGTGATGAGAGTCT
Source organism: Dicrurus megarhynchus (assembly GCA_013399195.1). NCBI lineage: Eukaryota > Metazoa > Chordata > Aves > Passeriformes > Dicruridae > Dicrurus > Dicrurus megarhynchus. Next base: position 125,169 of record VXAD01012891.1, on the reverse strand, counting down.
ACACAAGGGTTAGTGCAGCCAGTTTCTTCTTCAAAATCTTGGGACATATCAAGATGTGCAAGTCATAACTGCTATGAGGAGGTGCCTTGAAAAATGATTCAAATAATAAAGAATATTTTCCTCCCAGACACAAAACTTCTATGTTTGTAGACAGAAGAGGGTAACAGAAATAAGCCACGGTGGTACTTTTGCCTGGTGTAACCTCTTGGATCATGTACAAGTTTAGGTTAAAGAGTTGCTGACTTTTTCTGGAGAGTAAGAAAAGATTCTTGTGGTATCTGTAGCTTCTGGAGGGGGAAAAATAAAAGAGAAAAAACTAGACCAACCACCATTTTTTATAAAACAAGAATATCAAAGAACACTTTCATTCCAATGTGCATAATATACGCCAAAGTACCACATGTTAAAGGCAAGATCACTAAGGCACTAAGAAACAGCATTCCCAAGTGTGTAAACATGTTGCTTTAATTAAGTGGTCAAAAATAGGTTAAGAAATACTAAAATAAATTGTTTGGGGCTGACAGTGTGAATTAAAGTGACAATCACCAAGAAATATAATGCTGCATTTACAACAGAGCCTGGGAGCAAAAGGCTGCTCAAGAATGAACTGTTTTGTGTAGAGGTAGCCTTGGAAGGACAGAAAACATCCCTGTGCCCAGCCTAAACACAGGCAAGATGGGGGTAGGGAAGTAGGAACAGACCTATGGCCACTCCAGTTTTCCCCCAAACTCCCTTTGTGGCAGTTTGCTGGGCTCTGGGATTCAAGCAAACCATTAGCTCTGTATAAAGTACTGAATTGCAAAGCCACTGAAACGATTTAACAGATGGTGCCCCACTCTTTTTCTGGAGGAGACATGCAAAGAGTCCACATGCATTTGTTAAGGCACAGCCCCGAGCCAGCTGCAAGCTCTGAGACACAAAAGACACAATCAAAGGGAATAACCTTGGAGTGATGTCCTGTCTCCAAGGCTCTGATTTCAGGGGCTGCAGTGACGTGGGCTCTTGCTGCCGCTTTAGAGCAGCATTTTAAGTGCAATTAGAAGCACCTCTGGCATTTTTCTGTTGTGGCTCCCTACGAATCAGAATATCACATCAGGCCACACTCACAGGACAATAAATAAGCCATTACACTGCCTAGCACTCATTAATTAGAGGCACATGATCCCTGCTAGAACAGGGAGAGAAGGTGCATGCCAGGATGCAGGAGCCCGGCCAATTCACCGGGAAGCCCATGGAGAATGGCACAAAGCACAAGCCATCACTGTGGGGCTCTGGGGCTGCTCCCAGACGCAGGTTTCACCTCTCTCCTGGCTCTAACACAACTGCCTGGAGCCTCAATTGCCGAGTCTGGGATGCTCCACACTGATCTGGCTGTAGCCCAGAGTTGGATGCTCCATGAGAAGCCTCAGCTGCTCCCCAGGAACATCCCCAACCTTCTACCTGCCAGGCCCAGGTTTGGTTGCCGAGCCAGGCAGATTCACAGACCGGTTCTGTTTTGACCATTGGAGGGTTTGGGGATAGTTTTGGTGTAAGGAGCATCCAGATCTGAGCAGCAGCACGTGTCTGACCTTTCACAACCAACCACACAGCTGAACCCTGCTACACTCTGCCCTCAGAGCTTTCACCACCAGGAAGGGAGAGCTGAATGAGGGTTTGGAATTATGTGACATTTGAGGTGGGAAGATGCTTTTCAAATGACTGAATTGGACAAGAAATGAGGCATAGCAGAGAGGGTCAGTACGGACACTCACAGCATTGCCATCCCAGCTGCACTTTCACCTCTGTCTGGCAGAGACTGTGACACAACCAGGATGCACAGACTGCTTTTAGACACAGATAACCTCAGAATTCTGCACCTCCAGAACCCAGCTCACTCAAAACCAGGTATCTCTCAGGTCAGAAAACTGCAGAGAAAAGCAACTTCTATTAAGAGTTTTGGACAAGTTTGCCCCACAATCCACCCCATGACAGAGAGCTGCCAAGCCACAGCTCGACTGTTTTACACTGTGCCTTAGGCATGCAGGGATGTAAGGTCCTTGGTCAAGTGCTGAGTTTGTGCAGCAGGAGACAAAATAAGAAAGTGGTGACATACAGCAAATTAGTTTGTGTTTGGATAGCTGAGGACCAAAAACAATTTTCCATTGGATTCATAATTAAACTGGACAAGGGCACATTTCTGTATGAGAAACCATTTACAGGGTTCTCCAGCAGCACAACCTTCCACAGTTGAGCTTCTCTGAAGTGACATGGCTGGAAATAAAAATACAATCACATCAATTCCTCTGTAGCAGACAAATGTCAGCTACTGATATTCTGGAGGACAGCATCCTCTTCAGAATAGGAGGGGAAGGAGAAAGTGAAGAATAACCATGCGAATTCCTGCTTTCTTGGAAGAACATGAAAAAATCCCCTTGTCAGAAGGGGAAAAGTAAACCCCCAAACTTCACTGCCAAACCCCGCCTGCCCCCCAAGGCCCAAGAGGAGTTTCACCAGCAACAAAAGCACTGTTTAACTGATTGTATTCCAGTGAGGCACAACTGGGATGACGTAAAATGCCTGCAGTCTTACTTGCCTCCCCTCCACAAGCTGCCCACAAACTGGTCGGATGTTCTCCCTAAATTTCCAAAGATGAGATGATTATCAGTAGCCCAAACCACTGCTGGTGTTGCCACACACAACAGCACACAGCCTTTCCCACGGGCACTTCTCAACCACCTTCCTGCTCCCAATTTCTGTCCTACCAGCACCTGCCTAGAAAGCTAAAATCCTCCCAAAAGGGAGCTGGATTTTGATTGCAATTTTTTTTTTTTGACTGCTGCAGGAATACAAACAATCCCAAGGATGGCATTTCCCAGAACACAAGCTTCCTCCTTTTCTTTTGTTCTCTGCTCCCAAATCAATGGCAAGAACTCCGGAAGCAGATCAACAATGCTCTTGGAGAACCTATTCACCCCAGCCACACAAACCTCAAAACCTTGTCAAAACAGACATTGGAATATGATCACCTGGGTGCCAAGATGAAGAAAATTTCCAGCACTAACAATGGCTGCAGAGAAGGGAAGACAAAGACCAGCCCTCCCCTCCCCAATGGAGCCAACAGCCTGTCTCAGTGGTTGTTATCTCATTGCTTACACTTTTACATCTCCCTTGTTTCATCAGCTCAATGAATTCAGTTGCTGAACACTGTAAAAGCACCACCTTTATCAGAGGTTTGTCTAACACTATGGAGCAGGCACAGCCAAGGAGAAAAATATTGATGCTCTGCATGGCCAGAAGGAGTTAAATAAAAACCTTCCCCTGTCACTTCTCTTACAGCTCACTGATATCAACCTTTCCATGAAAAAAAATTCCACTGGTCCAACTGCCTTTAGGTTGGTTACACTCACATAGATAAATCAACAAAAAATTTCCACCAAACTTTTCTCTTTTTTTTTTTTCCCCCAAAAGTAAGCAGAGAAGCTTGATCTTACATGGCAGCTCCAGGCCAGGATGCACAGTTGCATTTTTGAGCATTGGAGGGGAGTGACGCCCATCATCCATGTCCTGCTCCGTGCACTGAGCCTCTCCATGGATCACTGCCAGCCCCAGCCGCAGCCTCTCGGCGTAAGACTGAGCCCTGCAAGACAACAACAGCCTCTCAGGAAGGTGCTGGGCTGATGCAGCTCCACAGCCCACCACAGCAAGTCTTTCCCAGGCCAACAGCAAGCAAAGGCTGCATGTCGGTGACTGTTCCTCTGCAAGAAACTTCACTGGAAGTGACTCTTCATTCCTCGTTAATATCCCAAAGCCCACTCTACCCCTTGGCTCCGACCACAGGGTCTCCTGTGTTTCTCCATATGCGAAATGCTTTCTGAGATGGTCAGGCACTGCTGAAACTCCAGCAGCAAGTCTGACCCCAGGTGAAGCATCTCACTGAGACCTCCAGAGTTTACTCCTATGGGGGTGGGAATAAAAAGTTCAGCTGCCTATCTGCATCACATCCATCCCATTTCCAGCCACAAAGGAAATATGACCAGATTGTCAATCCATGTGCCACCCTCCCATACTTTCCCTGGTATATTTTCCACCAGCTCAGGTATTTTCCAAGTAACTTTTAACCAGCTAGCAAAGCATCCATTTACCTTTTAGCAGCACCAGGAGATTTGGCTACAATAACTGCATTTCTGTAATCTGGAATCTGGATGTGATAAAAAATTAATTAATTAAAAAAATACCTTCTTGCTAGGGATTAACTGGTTTGATACATGACTGAATAATTTCACCCATCCTCCTCCCCAGAACCAAATTTTCATTCTGTGACAAGAAACTAGAGAGGCAACTGCACTTGCTTTCAACACCAGTATTTGTGTATTCTGCAAAGGTGGGAATGTTCACTATGTTTAACCCTCCCCATATGGGGAAGCCTTGCTCTCACCACGTGGGAATAAATCATCATCTTCTGCACATGGAGAATAAAACCTCCATGCCCTGCTCCCAGCCCTGCTGTGCTCAGCATTCCTACACTCAGCCCAAGACAAAGCCTATCAATAATTCAGAGCAGTCAGAAATCCAGCACAGCACAAAGGGAGAGGGGAGGCAGGTTTCAGAGGTGATCAGAGGCAGGAGCACAAGTAGCATCTCTCAAATGGCACTAACTCCCCGGAGAGCAAGCTCCTCTCCTGCTTGTGCTGCAGTTCAGTTTCTATCCAATCATAGAAGTGTAACATCTTTCCATGAAACATGCAATAGGTACCCCCTGAGAAAGAATTCATTAACAGAACGATTGACCTAGACTGACACCACCACCTCTATTTAAGCAGAGGCCCAATGCTGCCATCACATTAAAATGAGTTCAGACAAGTTGATATATATAGAACTAGAGTAACCTCACTTCTTCCTGTATATATTGAAGCAAGAAAGGGGATGCTCTCAGGTTGTCTACTGGAAAGCTGAAGAAGCCTTGGATTTCCTTTTGATGAAGGTCCATAGTGATAATGTGTGTTAAACCTAAAGGGGAAAAAAGACAACAATTTATTGAAAATATTCCCACATGGCTGGAGTTCCTTCAATACCTCCATTTTCCAGTTTTAGCTATTACTCAGGCTATTATGCCATGTCATAAAATAATCATAAACAGATTAACACAGAAAGTTCCACAGACATTATGAGAAACAGGCACGTGATGCCACAGCATTGGGCTGACCCTGTATTTCACTCTAACATTTCTAGGCCACTTCCCCAGGTGCAAGTTACAAAGAACTACAAGAAAGCTGAAGAAAATTAATTCCCCCAGTGTGGCTCAAGATCTCAGCAGCACATCCCCACATCACACAGGAGAATGGAAGGACAGATGACCTTTGGGTCACCAAGCCTGCCGTGCTGCTGCTCCCTGGGACACCCACCTGCCTTGGCGAGCATTGAAGCCAGCAGCTTGCAGACTATGGAGCCCCTCTTCCTCATTTTGCTCTGTTTGCTGTAGGGGAAGTAAGGGATGACCCCAATGATGTTCCTGGCACAGGAAGTCTTCAGTGCATAGGCCATGATCAGCAGCTCCATGACAGCAGTATTCACATCTCTAGGAGATATGAACACAATTCCAAATATTAGCAGGTGTTTTTCCAAAGCAATTCCATTTATACCCAGACCACCCTCACCAAAATTCCAAGCAAATAATGCTACATCTCAGGCTAATGTATGCCAGACCCAGATTGCAGCCACCACGCAGCTTGTTCCATCACGCCACAACAAATTACAGTCAACTCTTACACGCACAGGACACGACACCAGCACTCAAGAGCTGTGGACTGGAATTTGATTTTATATTCTAACATAAGGTGTATGATGATTTCCCTCCATCATCAGACAAAAAAAAGCTTTTTATAGAATTTACCTTGGAACAAATGTCACTTGATACAGTGTAATTTGAAATAAAATAGTCTTTTAAAGAAGCAGCACACATGCAGACAACACAACTTCATCCACACTGGATTTCTTAGGGTATTTTCCTCTTTAATAGTGTAAGGCAGGTTATTTTTTCTGCCTTAAGAAATACTGCATTTGGAGCAGTACAAGCTCCAGACATGGCACTTTGGTGGAGGTCAGCATCTCCACAGTACAGCTTATCTAGAGATGGAAGGAAAAATAGCACAGGAAATGCTAAAGGACTGTTTCTTGAAAGAAAAAACAAAACAAAAAAGCAATGTAGGCAGAGGAATCACAGATTATGCTGAGTTCGAAGGGACCCGTCAGGATCATCAATTACAACTCCTGGTCCTGCACAGGACACCCCAACAATCCCACCCTGTCCCACCCTGAGAGTGTTGCCCAAATGCTTATTGAGCTCAGACAGGTTTGGTGCTGTGACCACTTCTCTGGGGAGCCTGGTCCAGTGCTCAGCCACCCTCTGGGTGAAAAACCTTTTCCTGATAGCCAATCTAAACCTGCCCTGACTCAGCTTCATGCTGGTTCCTCGAGTCCTGTCACTGGTCATGAGACTGAAACATCCCATTTACAGTTTGCTTCCCCACAATGACTGGAGCGGCCCAGTAGGAGTGTATTGGTCTGCACTTTAATTAATTTTGGGAAGGGGCAAAAAAAGCCAAGCCCTTAGTTCCCCTTTAGTTCAAGAGACACTGTCTGCAGCACCACAGACTGCCTCAAGAACTTTTGGGAAATGAAGAACCCATGCTTCAGATGGCAGGACAGGCACTCCTGCAACACAGACCCCCTTGTCTGGGGGTTTCCAGCAGGGACAGCCCCCAGTGACACACCATGTCCCCAGCCCAGTCAGGAGGGCAGTGCTGTAGTGGCTCAGCTGTTCAGCCCATAGTGACAGGGCAGGGGCTGACTGGGCCATCTTTCCACACAGCAGCAGAGGAGTAAACAGCACAGAGCAGCCTAAAGCTCTGCAGAGCTTTCTGGACATTACCCAGACATTGCTCAGGCCCTGTTTTCCTCCTGAGACAGCCACTAGAGACAGCTTCTCCAACTGCTCAGAGACATGACCCGTGACAAACCTCTGACCATTTCCATTTCCCCACTGCTCTCCCTTCCTTTGGAAATTAACCTCCACTTGTGCCTCTTCTTTTGTGAGGCTCTGGGTCTCTGTTGTCCCGCTGGCCCCGCCAGCCCCGCACACACAATCCCATTTACACACAAGAAAGCTTTGTTGGCTCTGGAGCACCCAGCCAAGAATTACATAAAACACAGCCCCCTGCCACACAGGACAACGAGAAAACAAAGAACTGTTTCTTTCCTTTGGTGATTTAGCTGTGCCAGTGGGGCTGTGAGAGAAGAAAAAGATGCTACTATCAGTGTCATATAAAAACAAAGTGGTCAAACTGAAGCCTATTTAAAGTTCACCTGAGAAATTCAGTACTTTTCATCATTACTTTTCAACTTACTCTTTGAAAATACACACATATTCACATGGTAAGCAGGTAGAGAACAAGACTGGGACTTCAAAAGGCACCAGCAGTCCTGGTGATGCTGCAGGACACCAGTAGCCATATTGATGGAGAAGTTATTCAAGGAGGGTACTTCTCCCAGAATTCAAGCAGGATCTCAAGCTGGGCTCTGGGAAGCTCCTGCAGACCAGCTGGCACAGGCACTAGGCAGAAGTGGATGTGTCTGTCCCTCCAGCAGGGCCCAGGAGGGGTGGGCTGAGATGGCTTCATGCTGAGCCATCACTGATCTGCTCCTCCACAAGGGGCACTGACCCCAACCAAGGGCAGCAGTTGGGGAAAATTACATTAGTGGGAGAAGCCCAGCCCCAGCACCTCCAAAACAGGTACCCAAGACAGCATCCCAGTCTCCTTGCTGCCCTCCCCATCTCTGGCCCTGAAGCCATGCTCAGTCAGTTACTGCTGGGAGGGCTGAGCCAAGACCTCACACAGGGGCTGGCAGCTCATTACCATGACACTCAGAGACAGCTCAGCTATCCCCCACACCCTGCTTACCACCCCAGAGCCTCCCTTGCTGCTCCTTATCCCTGCCTGGGCCATCCCTGGACACCCCTGCTCCTGAGGCTGAGCAAACACCTTATGTGACACTGTCCATGGACTTTGCAACAATCAGCACCAACACTCAGCACTAAAAGGCTCCTTTTGTCCTTAAGGGTATCACAAAACCACCAACTCGTTTGTTTTTCTACCATCTAAACTTGAGCTATTTGATTTTCCCTCACACAAATGCCAGTCCACACACCAGTCTTTGATGGTACCTGTCCTTGTCACCTTTTTCTTCAGTTGTGCTACAGCTTTTAGGACAGAGAGCCTGTATCAAATATTCAGGTCTTTTTGTTCTCTCTGTGCATTTAAGATGCAGACTGTGAATTCACACTGCAGCATAACGAGGTTGTTTCCCTCTCTACTAACAAGTCCTAATATTTTCTTCTCAAACCACTACTGAGTGTGGAAGTCCTATTCTTAGATTATTCAACAAAGTTGTTGTTCTGACTCTCCTGAAAAGCTCCCTGAAACCCACAGCAAAACTGAGATGTCCTTGAACCTGTCCTCTCTAGCAATGCAGCAAGGCACAGCTGCAGTCTAGGAATGAAAGATGACTTGGCTGCACAACATTGGCTCCTCATCTGGAGGGCCTTGAACATTTTGGCTAAAAAAGACCCATTTCTTGGCCCAAACCACTGAATTCAGTTAATGGAAAAACAAGGGGATCAAAAAGTTAAACACAAGGGGAGGTTTTCCCCTCCCAAAACTGTTCCTGACCCTAATGCTCTGAGTTACCTCTCTCTGAACACTTGATCTGTTTCATGTTTACACAGCTCTCAGTTACAAGTTATTTCGGAGAACTCCCTCACAAGGGACAACAGAATGGCACCATTCACCCGAAACATAATCCTACAGCAGGGGATTTTCATCTTGTGGAGATTTAGTTGCTCCCTGAGGGAGGAAACACTTGGGGCATCTCTCTGGAGAGAGATGAGCTTTAAGAAAATGTTTCTGCCTGCAAGAGGAATTCCAGAAGCGAGCAAGCTGGTCTAGTAGTCCTACTGATTTCTTTACAACAGGCCAAGCATTTCACAGAGGAAATGAACTTGAATTCTCAGTAGGCTCTACTTTCTGGGCAAGCAAGGCAAAATCCTGTGTCTAGGCAATTGTGCTCCCCGCTACTTTTGAGCTAAAATTGAGCTCTGCTACTTTTTACTTCTTGTGATCTCCAAAATCTGAGCAGAATTTGGTAACTTGGAAAAAGCTATCAGAGCAGGAACGTCCTTGTTTTGCTAATATCAATATCTCATCTCTGAAAACAGCACCCTCCCTACTCACAGTAGGTCGATTTGCAGTTATCATTTAAGTGCAGGCTCCCTTCCCACCACCCTAGTGCCATCCCATTACTCCTCCTGAGCCAGCAAGGAGCAAGGTTCCTGGGGTTACAGATGGTTTTTTCACTCCCTGGTTACTTGCAGCACTCTTCTTATTCCAAGCCTAGAACAGCCCAAAACAAAACCCAAAAAGGCCCACCATCATCAAGAACTGTAAAAGTACATGAGAGAAGCTATGGGCTTCCACCTGAGCTCAGTTTCACATCACTACAGCAAAAGAGGAAGAGTAACCCAGCCCGTAAGGAAAGCAGCAGCTGCTCTTTGATGCTGGCTCTGCTGCTCGGTGGTTGGGAGGCAGAGGAAATCACCCATCCTGGGATGGAAATGCCAGTCAGAAATCACCAAACAGCTGAAAGGCCACCAATGCACAGACCAAGGATGTTTCAGTGGAAACCATCAGTCACTCCTGTTCCTGCCTCAAGTGACACACTCCAGCTATTTGATGGGAAGCATCTCAGTATTGCAATCAATCCCCTGGGAATGTTAACAGCTTAACACTACGTGGGGCCTTACATCTAAGTCACAGCAATGACAACACCACAAGAGTTCTACTGATTGTTGTGCTGGTTAACATTGATGAAACCACTGAACCATCTGCTGATCCAGGTATTCAAACACATCCCAGGTGCAAAACCAAGCACCGAGTGCCTCACCTGGGGATTGTCTGTATGATGAAGATATCCTGTCCCCGGACAGACTCTTTTATTTCAACTCTTGTTTCTGGAAAGGATGGAAAACAGGGTCAGTTTTGTTTCCAAACATCAGGTTGACAGTGACAACACACCATGTTTTAGCAGCAACCTTGCCCCCTGGTCAGGGCAGATGAGGACTCGCTCCCTTGCCCTTTGTGCACATACATACATGGATAAACCAAGTGGATTTTCCAAAGGCTGGTCCTGGTAGAGCTGGCATGACATACCAGTGAGTTAGCTGTATTTACAAAGCAAAATCAAGCTGAATAGCTGTTTATTTTTTCCTAGAATTTAGAATTTAAAAACTAGAATTTTAGAATTTAGAATTTTAAAATTTAGAAGACAATTTACTTAACTCTCAATGAGAAATCTATTTCATGCCTCCATGGAGTGCTGAGAGCTGTCAACAGCACATTCATTAGTGAGCAATTAACCACCCAAGGCAGAACAACCTTCAGGACTTCCAAGAAGGTAACTCAGCACTTTTTGCACTTTGCTCTTTCACAGCTTACATGGAATCAGCTCCATGCTGGCTGGAGAGCTCAAGGCAACACCAGCAGCACCGAGTTCAGAGCAAGAACTCCCCAGTTTCACTATTAAGGTCAAAACATCTCCACACTGACACAGGCTGGAAGGCTGGGTCTCTGCTGAGCACCCCTCCTACAGTCCCTGACTCAAACACAGAAGCTGAGCCCCAAGCAGCTCTGCAAAGCCAAAGCAATGACTCCAAGTTTCCCAAGGTGCCTGCCTTAGCCACTCATTTCCCACACAGTCATGAGTTAGAGGGCAGGGATAAGGAAAAGGAGAGAAACAGCTCCTCAGCTATGGAATTCCAAGTCTAATTGCCTTGCCCTGGCAGTAACCCTACAGGACTCTGCTGAGAGCAGACTGATCTGCTGTGCAGTGATGAAAAACGACTTCAGACCTCGTAGCAAGCAACCTGATTTAAAACCAACCCCAAAGGGCAGCGAGCTCTCCCTGGCAGGAATGCACCAGCCAGCCCAACCATAACCACAGCAGCTCTCCCACTGTGAGGCCCATTCAGGCTGCAAGGGCAGCAGCACTACCACAAATCCTCCACCCCTTCCTCTAGCCTGTAGCAGCTCTCTGGTTCTACTCTCTCTTGCAAACAAGGTAATAGAGGTCTTGAAACAGTAAATGACTCTTGACCACAGAACTCTGCTGGCCAACATCCTTATGTTTTAGCCCAGCATCTGAAAATGGACACTTGCAGAGTGTTAACTTCCTTAAAAACAAAAGCAACCTCCAAGAGGCATTTTCCCCAGCACAGCCATGAATTTGCACTTTTAAAAACAAGGGCAGTTGTAAATTCTGTGTGGCAGGGAAGGGCTGAAAGAAAGGGATAATTTAAAAGTAAGGCAGACACTGAAAAAGCAGGGCATTACTTTTAAACCTGGAGATGTTTTGCTCAGCATAGGAGCATAAAAGATTTGGCAGCAGCTAAAACCTGAGGCAGGACTCCAGAGGAGAGTTTGCAGATGGGCAAACAAACAAGATAACAAAGGAAAACAAGGAACATGTTTAATTGCTTTGTCCAAGGTCAGCCATGGAGGTCATGCCAGGAGCAGCAGTAACATCACAGCTGAATCACTGCACTTCTTAGACAGGTCTGGCCAATGGAGTTACCCAGCACTTCTAAGATGACCTCAAAAGAGTTGCAAATAGCAGAGATTTTTCTTACCTCCATTGGTTTCCTGGTACACCACAGATTTCCCCAGCTCAGCACCGAGACGCCTGGAGAGAAAAAAAGGACATTAGAAATGGAGGAACCCAGCAGTTTGTGCTGCAGAGCAGGGACTGCTCAAGTTCATTTCCACCTTACACACCACCAAAACACAGCACTGCCCAGGAGGGAGCTGAGCGAGCCAGCCAGGCTGCAGAACTACATCCTCCCCTTCTCTGGGGGTCTCCTTCCCTCTGATGTCCCTGAGGGGGCCTGGGACACACCATTCTGCAGCAGGTCACAGCTGTACCCAAAGCCTGTATGACTGAGCACAGGCTGTGACTCCCGATGGCAAAGGACACCTTGCCAGCCTGTGCAATGCCCCCTTGGGCAGGTGTGATGTGCAACTAGAGTTGAATGATTTACTCAGACTCTTATCAAATATCAAATCTACAACACTCATCACAACAAAGATTAGTCACTCTCCTTCTCTTTTCAATTTCTTTTTTACAAAACAAAGACTCACTTTGAAGAGCATCTAAAAAGGCTCCAAAATGCAGACTTTTCCCTCAGGTGACACTTCAGTGTTTAACTGTACTGACAAGAAATCCATTAGTAAGTACTAAAAGGCATTTGTGCTTTAACCCAGAGCCTCAGCTGTGAGACCCTGCAGCAGTGAGATGCTTGGGCCAAGTGAGAGGGAGCCGGGGCAATTCCCTCCTCTCCCAGGATCTGCTCGAAGGCCATGGCCACACAATGAATTAGGAAAGTTTATGCCTGAAAAATACCTTTTTCCACCGCGCTGATTATGGCAGCAGTTTCCTGTCTGCACTTGTACTGTATTTACCTGGATACGTGCCAAAATTCTGCAGATCAGGACTAACCCTAAATAAAAAAAGAGCCCACATCTCCTGCTGTTTTTTTCCTGGTCTACAGCCTTCAGCAGTCAGTCTCTCTCCATCTCCTTACCCGCTAACTCAGCCTTGCACTTCAATTGCCACAAAGATCCGTGCTTTCAGAAGTGAAAGAGCAACACAGCCTGACCCTGGCACGCTTCTGTCCCATCAGCAACTGCTGGGCTCAGCTGTGAGCCGTAGCTGGAGGTCCCAGCTAGAAGCTGGCCTGGAGAGTGTGCCTGGGACAGCTGAGGTAACAGACACTCAGATGCCATAAGATATGTTTGCTCAGCTGGCTCCAAAGCACGTCTCTGGCACACACATCCTCCCCACCGTGTGTCTGGCAGCAGGTTTTGCAATGGCTGGGCTGGTGACTAAACTGCCTCCTCGAGAGCTGTACGTGCCAGACTGTCACCAGCCCCCCTCGGGTACCAACTGCAGCATCACCCTGCAGTCCAGGCCAGGCAAGTCTCACACGTCTCTAACTGGGTTCCTCTCAACCCAGCTGGGTTAAAATTTGCAGCTGCAATGCAAAGGCATCCTCAGTACCCTCAGTATCTTCAAAAAGAGCTGGCAGCTGGTCAAGTAAAGGCAATCCTGGGCACCTCAGGGATAGACCCACAGTAGAGGTGAGTTTTGCAGGTGGGATCCTGCTGTCCTGACGAGGATAGTCTGGCATTTGCAACCACCAAGCTTAGTCCTAATCACTGCAATGGCATCCAAGTCCAAACAAGCTCAGAAACATACACACACATACACCCACCCCAGAGCAGTGTTGTGGTGGGAAATGTTTAATGACTCACACTTGTTCCTCCACAACTGCATGGCAAGTCTTGCAAGCTCCCTTTGGAGGCACATGTGCCCTGACTTCACTGCAGACAGCACAATCCTACCTCAGTACTGGGAAAAAAAAAAAAAAAATCCATTGGAGAGACTGTGCAAGTGGTCTTAGTCAGCCCTGAATCTCATGGCAGGAAAGAAAGCTTCAAAACCAGTCCAGCCAGACTCATCTCAGCAAAACACCCCTTGGAAGGTGGCACTTTCAGTGTTAAGTGGTGGCAAACAAAACAGGATTTGTGGTGCTCAAGAGGAAAGGGTTTCACATTGTACCAGGGGAGGTTTAGATTGGATATTAGGAAATATTTCTTCCCTGAAAGGGTTGTTAAGCCTTGGAACATGCTGCCCATGGAAGTGGTGGAGTCACCATCTGTGGAGGGATTTAAGGCATGTAGATGTGGCACTTGGGGATGTGCTTTAGTGGTGGCTTTGGCAGAGCTGGGTTAACAGCTGTGCTCAGTCTTAAAGGTCTTTTCCAATTTCATGATTCCATGATGTAGCCAGCAGAAACCAGAGCCCAGTGCTCTCCTACTTGCTGTACAGCAGCAATGCAGTTTCTGTGCTGCTGAAACAAGAAATCAGAAAGGCAAATTTGCTCCCCCATGGCAAGAGGGATACTAAAACAACTTAGCTTGGGGCACTAAAACAGCTCAGCTGTCAAACCTGGGTGCAGGGAGCAGCAGAAGAGACAGGACACAGATGACAACTCAGAGGAATGAGCGGCTCTGGTCAGACAATAAATCCCAGCTCTGCTCCAACTGTTGACTGCAAGTAAACAAGAGCACTGGATGTGAGATAAAACTGCCCATGAAAGACCCAGATCAGCCCTGCCTGCAGCGCTCCAGAGTCCCAGGAGCCTTAGGCAGCAGGATCCACAGGCAGCTCCCCCAGAGCAGCTGAGGTATGTGCACCCCAGGGGCACACCTTGCACCAAATCCCTTCTTGGAGGCTTTGGTTAGACAAGATATCAGCCAGGGAAGGAGTCTGATAAACTTTGACTGAGTCAAGGACAATAAAGAGGGGACCCTTGGTGCAACTCCTGCTGTAAAGCACCAGATTCCAGAGGACTTTTATCAAAAGGGATATTTGCATGGAAGTCAAGGGCAGGGCACAGCCTTATCGACCACACAGCCTGGCAGCAGCCATAGAGTTCAAAGATAAATTTCCCCTTCCTATTACCTTTCCCTTGTGTTCTCTTCCATCCCAACTCTTTTCTGTCTAAATCCTCTCCATCCTGAAGCTCCCACCTCGTTGTTGCTTTAGGGGATTGTGGAATTGAATTGACAGCAAGAACTGTTTTCACCCAGCTCCAGGACTAACAGCATAATCCCATGGAACTGGGCTCCACAGTTACTGATCACTCGTCTGCAGACACAGGAAGACCTGCACGAGGACAGAGAAGGTGCCACTGCAGTAACCCAGACCACACACCCAGCAGAGATAAAGCTGCTTCTGGGAAAAATATCATTTTAGGTCCTGCAGATAAATCACATCTCCAAGCAAAATGAGCTGCTATCCTCACACCAGCTCCATCACTAAACCAACTCCTCTGGGGGATGACAGCATCTAAGAGAAAAAAAACCCTCTTTATGGCTTTAAAAATCCTACTCAGAGCAATTGGCCAGTAAAAATTCCTATTGATCTGGAATCTCTCTGTAAACACTGCCCAGGAAGGATGATCTAACTTTCTGCAGTCTCAAAACATGCCAAGAGGATATTAAGCCATGAATACAAAAGTGTTTATAAAACCTGTCTCAAATTCACATCTAAATGCAAACAGCTCAGGAGTCACCTATAGTTTAATGAGGAAGTGACACACTGCAGTATTTCAGGAAACACTGTGAGGCTGTATCAGATTGTACTTTAAAATGCTCCACTGAAGACGGTCAAAACCACTGCACCAGGCTCTCGAGACACAGGACAGCCAAAGAGACTCCATGTTCAGCTGAATCAAATTTCAAGGGGCAAATGTACTCGCAGTATTTTGTGCCATCAGAGCCTATTTCAGTGCCACTGAGAAGTGCCCTCAGCCCAGGCTGTGTTTCCTTCTCCCCCTCTGTGACCAGAATCCAAGACAATTGTCAGGTTATCTCCGTAGGGAGCGTCCGGCCAGCTCACAGCGCAAACATTCCATTTGAAGAGAAATCTACACGCAAAGCTCTTAATGATGGCATTTTATTTTGGCAATATCCTCTTCATTATAAACACTTTCCCTGGTCTCAGCTCTGCAAACTCCCAACTCTCCCCACATCTACAGACTCTAGGAACCGGTACAGACTCAGAAGGAGGTGGAGCAGAGGTCAGAGGGTCTGTGCTGTGCCCGACTGTGGCCAAATCAAGCCACAATGACTCTGAATTGCTTTTCAAACTTTATCAAGTCTTTAAATAAAGATCAGTCATGGTCCAGCCAGCACAATGGCAGCTCTGCAGTGCACTTCCTAATCCCCCAGTACAAGAACAGCCAGGAAAGGGAAAGGGAATGGCAGCTTCCTGGATACAATCTGTTCAGATATCCTTAAAACTATCTGAGCTCTCCTTCGCCTCTCTCCATCCACCCAGCATGACTGGATATTTGAAGAACACTCCCTATTGCTCATCTGCCACCGGAATCACTTGTTCCAGCCACCCCAAAGCCATGCAGCCCAACTACTGGCAAATACCAGGCAGATTTTCCTCTACTCTTACCAGCCCATTCCTGGTGAAGGAACTTCCCCTAAAGCTGTGCTGGCCAGCACAGGAAGCTCCACATGAGCCCAGCCTGCTCACCCACGTTCTGTGCTCCACTTAAACTGCACAGAGATGCTCTGACTCCCCTCTGCCCACCCTCTCATGTGCTGGTAAGATGACCTAAAGAGTACATTTCCTGCCAGAAATCCTCCTTCAGCTGAGGGAGGCTGCTGCAAGTCCCCTGAATGTACTGTCCCCCCCCAAAGCAGGGCTCACGTCCCACCCAGTCACGGAAAACACCACCCTGGGTTTAGCGTTGTGACCCAGCTCCCTGCAGCCAGAGGTCACAACACAAATCCCCATGTTTTCCTAATTCCATGTCATTTAGGTTCATGGCAATGCTTTATCTTCAGATTACCAGCATTTTCCACGCTGCAAACTGAGTGAATCTGTGGAATACTCACATCCACAGTTGGCAGTGAGACAGTATCACATCCCACATCGCGGAGCTGCAGGAGCACTGGGGAGGCATTAGCAAGATTCAATCACCAACCCCCTCCAACCCAAACACATAAGCAGTGAGTAGAATGTAATATTTGTGCCTTCTGAGCCAGGCACTGCAGTCAGAGGGAGATCTAAATGCATTTGTTGGACTAAAGATCAAAAAGACTTCCTAGACCTCCCTCCCCCCAGCAGCACACAGGCCCATTAGGGACCAGCACTGGTCACAGAAATTATCTTTCTCCCCTGCAAATGCAGCTTGTAATCAGGTGCCAAGTGCTCTAATTACAGCAGGAGTTTTCTTTCCGTCACTGACAGAATTTAAAATAAAATACTCATCCCTCTCAATTTATAAGAAGAAAAGTAAATATATGGGTTTATTTACATTTCAGTGGTGCTGAATCTAAGGAACATCTTCATTATTTCAAGTTTCACAAGGTACTAATTACCCAGCACCATCTCCTCTCCCCAGCAGTCACTACCATCAACTAAAGCTCTGAAAACCTAAAGTGAAAGTAAGACTGACCATTAGTCACTGTCCCATAACTGGAGAATGCTCAAGGGGAACTGTGAAGATCAGAACTGTGCCAGAATGTGATGCTCAGAGCCTGAAACGAAAGCAGCTCTGGAAGTTTTGCAGTAAACAAAGTGAGGAGATAAATCAGGTGTCTGAAAGCTGGCCAGTGTCACACTGCTCCTCTCAGGACTTGAGATTCTAAAAAGAAGTCAGGACTACTTAAGTAGAGCTCTTAAGCTCATACCTACAGGTAAAGAACAGAGCCCAGATGGACAGGTGTCTCAAGGGGCCCTACTCCTAATATTGCGTGTTGTTTTAAAGTTCTTTTACTACTTTTACTCAAGGTCATAAAAAAACTTTAAAACGCGCAATATTAGAGGACAGACTCACCCTTGTAAGATTGCTCCAACTCTATTTAAAGGTGCAACTGACCTCCCCAGCAAAGAACAGGCTGGGATGTGAAACAGGGGGAAAGGCAGCAACCACGCATCTTTTGCAACCTGAAAGAACAAGGGATGTGTTACAGATCAGTTGAAACAGCCCTCAAGCTCCTAAGGGAAGGCAGTGCAAAACCACTGCACTAGATGCTGAAAACCCCTTTAATTTTGGAAGACTTTTTACTGTGGGCAAATCTGTCCTGTGAACAGTTCTAGATTTTGCACCCACAACAAAGATAAACATCCTTAAGCCTCAGTTAAGCAGCAGCTGTGTATCACAGGGCTGTGCTCGTGCCACCACTGGAGCATCCAACATCCCACTGATGGCAGAGCCAAGGGGAAAACCCCACATCGCCCCTATTAGAAATTTATTCGGTGAGAGATCAAAGAGGGAGCCGGGAGGTCACTCTAGATCCGGATCCTGCTTCTTTCCCCCCCAGAGCATCCCTGGGATAACATCAGCATGTCATCCCAGCCAGCACCGTGGCCTGGGGAAGCCTCTCCATGTCTCTTCTCATTTCATCTTTAAAAAGAAGGGAGTTATTTTTAAGACAAAGAGCAAAAAATAAGGATTGCCCGTTTGCTCCTTCAGTCCTGAGAACTCAGAGCTCGTCCCCAGGGGAATTCTGTTGTGCTGTGTTGACGCAACACAAGCCCTGTAAAACCCTGTCCCATCTGTTGCAGCAAAACTTACTTTTTTATAGAGAGATACATTTGTTTCAGAGTTCAGTGAAGGGAAACTGATGCAGAACTGACCAAATATAGCAAGACTACATGAGCAAAAAAAAAAAAAAAAAGCTTTCCACTCCCAAACACAAGGATTTTCCTCCTAGCCTCACGCTTAAAGAAGTCCATCACTATTATCCTACACAGCTCCCAGTCAAAAAGCCAAGTTAGCTCCATGGAGATAATCTGTGCTAAGGATTGAACACAGCGTTTATTAAGTGAGTGGGATGAACAAAGTGTTCTCACAGTTTAAGGGGACAGCACACCTGTACTTAAGTCCTGTTTCCAATTTAAGCATGCCCTTGGAGATGGGAATGGGACAGCAGCCGCCTAGCAAGGATAACTGGGATGCTGTCAGCTGCAGCAGGCAAACAAGCACTGAAACCCCTCGATTTTGGGAGCAGCTGCATATGAACTGTAGCTGAGAAACAGCAGAAAGAAAATCCAAGTCCTGTTCTAGGATAACAGCCCGATACACAGATGCCCTTCTCAGAATAGTCCCTTCAGCTGGGAGCGCCCAAATTTGAACCAAACTCATTCGACCTCAAAGTTCAAGTGCTGGGGCAAACTCAGAGCTCTCTGCACCAAGAGCCCCATTTTGGAGGCAGCTGTCACACCCCTCACTCAGCAGGACCCAGCGCATCCGTCCCGGACAAGACAAGGTCAAACTCTGCCTAAATTGATGGGCTGAAGAAAAAAGGGGCAGACTTTTACCCGGAACCAAACAGCACAAGCTGCCCAGCTCTCCCACCTCCCCAAAACCCACTCTGGTCAGTGCAAGGTGCTGTGCCGAGGTGCACATGGACACTTCCCATGCCCCAGGCACCGAAGCTGTTGAGAAAACAAGGTCAGGAGCCGGAGAAAGTTTTGAGCATCTCCCAAACCTGCCAAAAACGCTTTTCTGAGGTTTGCCCAGACATGTTTCACCTCCTCCCTCCCCAAAAGTAACAGCCTTTGCTGCAGCCCAGCCTTTCCAGCAGTGAAATGGATGTCTAAGAGGGAAGAAAGCGGCGAGTTCATTTCCATCTCTGGGTCAGGCAGAGCTGGTAAAGATTCCCAGTGCAAAATCTCCAGGTGTTCGCAGAAGACGCCTTGGGAAGGCGGGGAGATGCCAGAAGCTTCTCCAGCCGCTCGGGAGGGCTCCTGCCTGCGCCGGGGAGCGATGGGGGAGAAAGAAACTTGAAAGAGAAGGCAACTTACTCCGTGATCTTCTTCGCCAGCTCGGTGGAGGCTGCGGTGGAGTTGGCCGAGAAGACCCGGTAGCCACTTCTGGCCGCGTTCATCGCCAAAGAGTCATGCAACCCCCGTGGAGCTCGAAAGTGAGAAAAAACAGATTTATAAGGCAACAACAGCTTCCGTGGCATCCTTTTCTTTCCTCTCCGCCGCGATCACCGCCCCTTAAGGGGTGGGGAGGAGGAGGGGGAAGAGGAGGGTGGGGACCTTTCCGCTACCTATGGACTTGCTGGTTCATTCCTGCGGCAAAGTATGAAAGGGAGTGTGGAAATTATGATTATTAAAATAAAATGGAGCAGCAGCTGCCTTGGGGAGTAGAGCGGTAGACAGGCAGCGGGTAACCCCAATCCATCCCACGCTCACGCAGTAGCCGCTCATGCAACAGGGGAGGGATGACCCCAAAATTAGGGGGGTGGCGAGGGGCTCCCTTGGTTGGAGAAGGTGCGGGTGAGCTGAGGGAGGAAGGTTGGGGAGGTCCTTTGTGATGCTGCAGGGCTGGACCGGGGTCTCCGTGGGGGGGTAGGGAGTCCCGGTGAGGGGGGAGGTCTTTGGGGGGGACGGTCCCATCCCGCCCCCCTCACCCAGCCGAGCGAGTTCCGCCACCCGGCCAGAGCGCCTCTCCCTCCGCCGCCATCTTCTCAGCGGGAAGAACCCGCCCCCGCCGCCATCTTAGGTGAGGGCACCGCAGCGTGCCCCCCCCCTCACGGCGTCCCCTCACCGCCTACCCGAACAGCGCCGGTACCTCGGGAGGAAAGCTGCAGAAACGTCCCTCCCTGGGGGATAAACGCAGCTCCCGCTGCCCGAGGGCGGCTCCCAGCGCGGCCGCCTCCCTCTTCTGCCCGGCGGTGCGAGGCATGGGTTGAACGCGGTGGCGGAAGTGCCCGTGCCGAAGATGGCGGCGGGGGAAACGGAAGCGCGGCGGCGGCGCTCTGGCCCCGCTCTGTGGCGGGGGCGGCGGGAGGAGCCGCCCGCCCTGGCCCGCGGCTCCCGCACCTTGTTCCCGAGGGAACGCTCCGTGCCCGGCGCTCCCCTGTCCGCTCTGGAATGGGGACAAAGTTCCTCGCGGGTACGGGCACTAAATGGCTTAGTTAAACAGGAAAGTGCAGCTCCAACCCATCTGGCAGAGCGCTGGGTTGACCTTTCCATGCACTAGACTGTGTTTATATATAACATCTGTAACATCTATTAATTAAATGTATTAATGTATATATTATTATATAAATACACGTTTTATATCTAAAATACATAACATATAAAATATTAAATAGGTAACATATACATAACATATATAAAATGCATTTTATATAAAAATGTATAGTAATTATACATAAAATTCCAGCTCGACTCCCACATCCCAGCTCATTCCCCCAAGGCGAGGCAAGAGCTGACAGCATCAGCTGCCCAAGTTCATTCCAAGGAGGCAGCACAGCCAGGCATGGGATTCTGATCAGACCTCCAGGCTGGGATCATCCTGGGATGAATCCGCAGCATCCGTCTGCCAGACAGCCTAGACACCCCTCCTGGGCACCCCGACACCAGGCTGAGGGCAGTCACAGCACCCACGGTACAGCCAGTCACTCCTCACGGGGTGCTGCCTTTGTCCTTCAAAAGATCTGGGGGGAGCCAGACTGTTTTTGTGACATAGGAAGCTGGCTGCTTCCTGATGTTCCTCCTGCACCCACCAGAGAAATGGCAGCTCCCAGGGGAGCCAGGGACATCTTGCTGCAGGGACACCCAAGCAGGAGGGACATGCCCAAAGGGTGGGGAGGGAATCCTGGCACTGCAGGAGCCATGGCATATCCCTCTGCAAAGCACTCAGCCTCCCACCACCTCCCTCCCAAAGACCTGCTGCTGCCCTCCTTTATAAAGCCCTTCCCTGCCTGGAAGCAGGCATGTGGAGAAGGAAGGGCTGTTTATCCCCTTCCCAGCTGGCTCCTCACTCAGCAGCCTCAGCGCAGCAGCCCAGGGATGACGCTGTGGCCTCTGAGCGCCCTCAGCCTCTGCTTTGCCCTCCAGCTCCCCCAGCAGCCTCCTCCTGTCACCATTCCTGCTGTCCCGTGGGTGCTCAGAGCCATCCCGGCCATAGGGAATGGATCTCATCGGCATTGTCACTTCCCTGCCCTTTCCCCAGCTGCTGAGGCTGAGACGCAACAAGTTTGTAGGTTCTGCTACAGGGCAGCCCCCGGCACAGCAGACAAGGTGTTGCACACCTCGGAGGGGCTGGGTGTCCCAAAAATCACACATTCTGGGATCCTGAGATTCCCCCTCAGTGAATCACCGGCTTCATCCCTGCGGGGAGAGGCCAAAGCCTCGCGGGGTTGACCCTGCGGGTCCCACCGGGATCGTTGTTGGAGCTGCAGGGTTGGGATCAGCCCCGGGAAGGGTGGCGGGCAGAAATCACAGGGTTATCACTGCCACAACCAGCCTTTCTCCTGGAAAGGGGAGCGACTCTGATTTCTCTGTAGGCTGAAGGTCACGCTCGGTTTTACAGCCAGGCAAAGGAGAAGAAAGGAGCAATTCTGTTTACTTAGAGAGTCATTAATATCCCAGCTCCTGGCATGTACAGAGGCAGCAGGAACCTCCCCCACAGAGCAGCAGAGAGCGAGGCTGTGCAGCCCTTTATTATTCCATTATCAGCCAGGCAGGATTAGGAGGGCGGGTCAGGGAACAGTGCCGGCTTTGAGCAGGTTTAGCTCCTTTCCAAAGGCTTATCCCGGCTCAGTCTCACTCTCTGGACTGGATTCACTTATTCTCTGCGCCGAGGGGTTTGAGTAATGCTGGGGAGAGAGTGGGCACGGGCTCATGGAACTTTAATAGCCCAGCAGGCAAAACTTGGGAGGTTCCTGCAGCAGGAACTCATTTCATACGTTTAATTTCAGCGACCAGGGAGGGCAGTTTCCCAGCTCCGCCAAGTCCTGCATTGCTCCCCAGGGAAAACCAAGCCTCGGCGCTGCTTTGGGGCAGTTCCGTGCTCGGGACAACCCGGTGCTGGGGCGGGACAGCCATGCCAAGCGGCTTCCTGCAGAACTGGACGAGGTTTTGCTCTTTATTCTTACCCAAGTTTCTCCCTGGAGCCCGGGTGGGGTGGCCGGAGCGTGCCGATCCCAGCCCGGCAAGGAAGGAGGAGCCGTGGGAACTGAGGCAGCAAATCCCTCTTCTTCTTTCCCAGGCCAGAAATGGGGTCTGTGATGGGATGTTGTGTCCCCTGTAAGTAATTCCACTCTGGGAATGCTGCCCGCAGGCATCGAGCATTGCAGCAGGGATCACCCCTGGATCGGGATCGAGCCTCCCAGCCCAGCCCCAGCCAGGTGGTTCTCATTGCAGCCTCTGACTCACCTCCCAAAAATTCCTGCGCTCACATCATGGCAGGAAACTGCTACCGGGAAGTGGTAAAACCCCTGGATGGCCTGAAATTCGGCTTCCCCCAGCGAAGGGGGAGATCAAACGGCAGACTTTGGCCTCAGCCCCTCTGACGCCAGGGCTTGTCATCGGGGGCACGTCTCGACGAGCGAGTGGTGTGTGTGGGTTCCTCCAGACTCAGCAGCTTTTTGCCTGGCGTTTGGGAATGTTTTCCCTCAGGAGGCCTGAGCTCAGAAATATTTTTGAGCAAATTATCAGCTGGGAGGAATGAGCTCAGCTCGTCGGCATTGTTCAGGGCTTCCCGGTGAGTCCCGGGCTGTGCCGGCAGCTGCCGAGAGCTCAGTGGAGGGTCAGCGCTGGGGAGCAGCCCCCAACAAGTTGCAGAGCCTGGCTGTGATTTAGGAGCTGCCACAAAAAACCTGAGCTCCTTGGAGGCTGAGAATCCGCTCTGGGCCCTGAGAGAAGCTGGATTTTGGGGGAAACTTGCCACCCCTGGGTCATGGAGGCAGGTAGAAGGTGCAGCCACTTTCCCGAGTTCTGCAGCAAATCAGTGGCAGAGCCCAAACCTGTGTCCTAGCTCAGGTGGGATGTGATCCCAGTCGCTCTCCTCCAGGAGATACCTCTGTTAGCTCTGTCCTCTCCTGCTCTGTGCTGGTCCCCTGTGTCAGCCCCAGCCCCACGGCTAAGAGGGGCTGATCCGCAGCCCCGGGGCTGGGTCTGCATGGAAACGGCTCCATCTCCGCACCGGCCGCTCCCACAGGAGCTGCCTGGAAAGTTCCCACTGCTGCAGTCGGTGCCTGTCCCCCTGCCAAGCCTGCAGCCCTGCCAGCCCCGATGCAGCGCCAGCCGCGCTATTTCTGGCTCCACCTTGAGACATGTACCTTCAGCAGTGGGAATGATGCTAAAAGAGATGGATCCGGGAGGAGTGCGTCCCCCTCCCGTTCCCGTCCCCGGGTGGCTGCCGGCGGACGCGGCAGAGTGGGCAGGGATGTGGAGGAGCTGTGTGCCTCGGAGGGAAACGCTGCAGTTCATCTTGCAGCAGAGCCACGTCCTCTGCACGCCTCCTCCGAGGCTGTGATGTGGCAGTGGGACCCCGAAATCCGGGCCTGCCCTGGCAGCGACAGCCCCAGGTCTCTGCTGCAGCCCCCGGGGGCACGAAGGGTTATGGAAGGCCTGGGAAGCCCCCAGGCTCTGTGCTTTCTTCCCCCAGGATAATTCCCAGTGGGGATCAGCTCCTCCAGCAGCTGGGGGCAGGAGCAGGAGGAGCCCGGGGCTGGAGGGAGCTGAGGGAGGTTATTGCCATATTTAACCCTTGGCTTCTTGCACAACTCAAGACAAACCTTGTCTGCTGTTTCTGCCTCAGTTTCCCCAAGCTCAGGGCACACCTCACCTTGTCCAGCGAAACCAGGGCACGGTGCTTCAAATGTACAAACCTTCTGCAGAGTCTGGGAATACCCCAGGGGGCCTCCTGGGACAGGAGCTGGAGGGGTGTTTGCTCTTGAAGGAAGACTGGTGCTCATGGATGGGCTGGACATCTGCTCCACGGGCGAGTCCCCTTTGCAATGAGGAAGGAGGTGGGGGGATTCTCCACGGGCTGTCCCCCCATCTCGCCGGCTCCGTGCCACATGCCCACGTCGCATCCCGGCACTTCCCTCCCACACACAGGGCCTGAGCAGCGCCGCGCGGGCGGGAATGGAGCCGATCAGGACAAACCCGACCGGCAGTCGCCTGCCCACAGCCCGGGAGCTGCTGAGCACCCTTCGGGCTGCTGGTGGGGTCAAGGGGCCTCGTTAAGGCTCTCATAATTAAGATAGCCCCAAATGCGTGGTTATCAGCACGGGGAAGGAAGTGATCCCACTTCCGCGTTAGACATCGCATCTGGAGGCAAACAAGTGGTGTCCGTGTGGGACCGGGCTGAATCAGCCTGCGGCTGTGGGGAGCAAAGGGACCCGCCTGGGGCTGGTGGTGGCCACCGCGCTGGCCACGGCATGGAGTGGGCATCCAAGGGTGGCACAGCATCAGGTCAGACTTCTGGGAAGTCCCCACAGACCAGAACTGAGATGGAAAAGCCCTGTCTGTGTCTCCCCTGCCATCATGGAGGCTGAGCCTGTGCCAGTCCCATTCCCCATCTGAGACATTCCCATAATTTCCCAGCCCTTGGCATCCCTGCCATGGGATGCCAACCCTCCCTGCACCCATTGCCAGCCTCGACACCTTGTGCTGAAGCCATTCTCAGCCCCTTTCCCCACAGCATGAGCATGGCCAGCAGAGCCTGGACGGGCATTCCACTCCTATTTAAAGCACAGACTGGCAGGAAGAAGGGGGATCCCTGCGGCACAGGGCCTTGGACGGATGTAGCATGGTGAGGACAGAGCCCAAAGCAGCCTCATGGTCCCGTGGCACCTGCCAGGAGCAATGGGACAGCTGCTCTCACATCCTCCCAACACGACTCATGCCTTCCTGAGCGGAAATTCGGAGCGGGTTAGTCACCGAGAAGGGTGAGGGGCAGGTCAGGACGCTGCACTCCCCGGCATCCAGCTATTTCCTCCCATGACACCTTGCTGAGGAACCTCGGGGCTGTTTACAAACGCTGGACTGTGTCATGGCAGCAGCCAGGGAAGTGGCTGAGCCCGAATCTCACCCAGAATCAGCTGCAAATGCTGCAGTTCCCAAGCCAAAAGCATCAGGGCTGGGAGCAGGTTTTGCCCCTCTGAGCATCCCTTTGTACCCACAGTGCCCAGGGAAGTCTTTCTGGAAAGCACAATGCTCCAAATCACAGCATCTTGGCTCTCCTCATAGGTCTGCTCTGGGAAAACAAGACTCAACCATGTTATCTGCCCAGCTGGTCATCCTGTGCCCTCCCTGCAATTTCTTGGCCAGTTCCAGGAGGTTTAAGCAGGGACAGAGGGCTCACTGCTAATTAAACTGCCCTAAGTGTGAGGAGTGATGCCTCCCTGAGGTGCAAGCTCAAGGTTAGGGCAGAGCTACCTCCATGGGAAATTGGTTGGCAAAAAAAAAAAAAATCCTTGTCGGGCTGGGCCAGACCCCTTGGAGCCCAGAAGTCCCTTGGGAGGGTGAGGTCAGTCCTGTTGCCAGCAAAAACTGCTGTCAATGGTTTTTGCCAGCTGCCGTGAACACAAAGCAGCCCCCAGCCTTGCTGGCACCCTCCAGACAAGTCCCCTGGGCTCTGTCCCCAGAGCTCTGTGCTCCAAGGTGGGGTTCACAGTACAGCCCACCTCCCTCCACGGGGCTTCGTACCCATGGCAACCTCCAACCCCCACGGATACCTGATGGCGAGCCACCAGTAATGGGCAGAACACCATCCCTCTCCATCCTCCCTCCTGGAAGTGTCCCCCGCCGGCTGCCCACTGTCGTCCGGCCTCGCCGTGCCTCGATTTCTCCAGGCCCCCGCTTCACTCCTCTCGTGCTTGGAGAGATGCGGAAATTGTATCAAAACGCTGTTCAGTCCAACGTGGGGGCTCCAGGGGCACCTGCCAGTGCTCATCCGTGCCTTGCTGGGAATGATGTGCAGGAACTGGGGTGGGGGGTGGCTGCCGGGTGCTCTGCCTCCCCTCTCCAGGCGTGCCCGTGGGTCTGTTCCCTGCCATCCCCAGCACCGTGGGAGCACCCACGCCAGACACCCACCCCGGCAGCGCAGAACCACCCGCGGCAAGCCCACGGTGTCGCTTTGCCCCCGCCCGTCTGCAGAGCCGGTTCCCCCCCGGAGCGATACCCGGAGCGCGGGGCGGCGCTTGCGGAAACCGAGGCAGCTGCTGGGGGTGTGGGGGCTACCGGACCAGCCCCGGGACGGGCCCCCCTCGGCGGGGGAAGAGGTGGCTGGGGGGGTGG